>CM022954.1:47599598-47971921 GCA_012931725.1 Litsea cubeba
AGAAAGGTGAAGGTCGATATAGCTTCATTGATCTACTGTAAGATTCGGGTAATTTTCTAAAACTCTCAATATTTTCTTTTTCATAATCCTCTAGATCTCCCCTTTTCTTTACTTTTTTTAGAATTCTTTCAAAATTTCTGGGACTAGTGTGGTGGATTTTAAGAACGATTGAAGTGACTGCCAAATCTGGTATGTGTTTTCCATTTCTTTCTTTTTTTTTTTTAGTTTCTTTGAATTTTTTAGTTCTTCATATGACGATTACGATGGAGAAATGCAGATGAGAGTTTGGAATTGCAAACTGGGTTTTGCTCAGCAACTTAGGGCCTGTTTGGCACCGTTCTGATTTCACATTTCCTGCATTCCCACGGAACAAAATAAAAAATGCATTTGGACTCCCACTCTAGAAAGCATTCCCAAAATGGTGCCATTTGGGAACGGAAATTTTGAAATGATGTGAAATCATTTTTTTATTTCCAAGGCCACCTTGTCCAATGTCTCCCTCCGACCTTCGTCTCTTTCTATCTGGTCTCCGTACAATCTTCAACCCCCCCCCCCCTCCCTATCTCTGTCTAACATATGAACCAAGCTCCTCCCCCTAGGTCTCCAGTCACCCATACCAGCTCTTTCCTCTCTAATATGAACCCAGCTCCTCCCCTGGTCTCCAGTCGCCCCTACCAGCTCTCCCTATCTCTCTCTCTTTCGACGGGCATGATGTTAAAGTGTAATATTGTATCATAATAGGCCCATGGACCCAGTCCACTTGTATGATGATAAAGCCCAGCCCACTTATAAAGAGGAGACTTAGTCATATCTTGTACAGCTAGGCAACACCGTTGTATTCCCTTTGTTAGAGATCTAATGATCTGATTAGCTTTAATTTCTTGATTTGTAGCCTAAACATAGGCATTGTAAACTCTATTTAAAGAGAAGAAATCCAAGATGGCTATCATCGAATCAAAGTAATTCATCACAGACTTTCTCTCTCTCGTTTTTGCATGTCTCTGAATGCATGGTATCAGAGCTTCAAGCCTCTGAGTGAATCTTCTCCATCTTCCAAGCATTAGGAAGTTGTCATAGTCTCTGTGAGACTCTCTGGATATTTTTTTCTTCATCTTCCAAGCACTGGAATTCGCCAGATCAGGGTGTGATCAGACGTGGCCCATCACAGATCAGCACCATTGAGTCTGGATACTGTAACTAATCTGGTCGCCTGCTCCTTCTAGTGTTTGTGGATAGCTTCTGAGGACTGTTTTGCATACAGATCGCAGATCTGTGGTTTGGGGAAGCAAATCGTGGCTGTATTCTTCTCTGATCAATGGTGGCCCACTTATGATCATCTCAAACTCCTCTCGGTTTACTTCAGCCTTGGTCGCCCATTTCTTCTGTATTTTTGAAGATTTTTCCAGCATTTTTCAGGGATCAGAGGTAGGTGATTTGTCACATCTTGTGATTATTCACTTTTCTTAAATAGTTTTCATCACAGCCACACAGATTACTTGATTCTGATTGGATCTGGATAAAACTAGTACTGCTGGAAAGATAATTAGACACTAGTTCTGGCTGTGGTTCTGATCATCCATTTGATCACTCTGTGGGCCCCACGCAAGGATCCAAACCCCAAATTTTTGGGTCGTCTGGGCTATTTTTAGTGCATTTTTTTTGCACTATTTGGGTTCTGTGGCTGCAAATCTGTTTTTTCTTGCTTCTTTCTTCTAATCTTCTGCTGCTGCATGCTACTGATTTCTGAATTGGAAACTGTGATTCTGGTTCCTGTCTCGTGCTGTCGGATTAAAACTCTTTATTGTGGATGTGAGTATATTTGTTGAGTTGCAAGTTATTCTGCTGGTTGTCGGCTTGTTCTGTTATTTCTGCATTGCTACCAATGGAGAAAGGTGATCTCAAGTTGATCAAATTTAATGGTACAAACTATACCACTTGGGCTTTTCAATTTCAAATTTACCTTAAGGGTAAAGAACTCTGGGGACATATTGATGATTCCGATCCCAAACCTAATGATGACAAGCTCCTATCTAAATGGGAGGTTAAAGATTGCCAGATCATGACCTGGATATTGGGGTCCGTCGATGCACAGTTTATCCTGAATCTTCGTCCCTACAAGACTGCCAAGGAATGTGGCTTTATTTAAAAAAGATATTTGCAAGAAATTCTGCTCGTAGGTTTCATTTAGAACATGAATCTCGCAGTTTGTTCAAGGGACCTCGTCGATACAGGAATACTACTCTCAGTTTACCAGTCTGTGGACTGATTACGCTGAGCTTATTTATGCTGACCTTCCTGCTGACTCCTTAGCCTCTATTCAAGAGATTCATCAGACAAGTCAGCGGGATCAATTTCTAATGAAGTTACGACCACAATTTGAAAATGTCCGGTCCAACTTACTGAGCAGGGTTCCATCCCCTTCACTCGAATCATGTTTGGGTGAACTCCTTAGAGAGGAACAGCGCTTGATGACTCAGACGGCACTTATTCAGAATACTCCTCAGACTGCTCCTGTCGATGTTGCTTATGTTGCTAGGGGTAAGCCTCAGACCAGGGACAGAGCAGGGTCAAATGTTTTTGCTGCCACAAACTCGGACATGTTTCCACTCAGTGTGACCAGAAATTTTGTTCCTACTGCAAAACCAAAGGTCATGTTCTTCCGGAATGCCGGAAGCGACCTCAGAATCAGGCAAATAGGGCACCGCAACAGAGAGCCTACTATGCACCTATTCCTGACACTACTTCACCAGTCATACCTGCATCATCTCAGCAACAGAGCGCATACTCTGCACATCTTCCTGATGCTTCTTCAACAGTCATACCTGCACCACCTGCTGCCTCTTCTTCTTCTGCCCTCACTCCTGAAATGGTCCAGCAAATGATCATTAATGCTTTCTCTGCCCTTGGCCTATCAGGTAATCCAAAATCTTCAGCTTCCACCTGGTATATTGATTCAGGGGCCTCCAATCACATGACACACTCTCCTGTCAATATGACTCATATTAGAAAGTATGATGGAGACCTCTGCATTAATACTGCTAGTGGTGGCAGTATTCCCATTTCTGCTGTCGGAAAGGTTCCTCATTCATTACCCTTGCATAATGTTTTTCTCTCTCCCCGCTTAACCACAAATTTGTTATCAGTTGGTCAACTTGTTGATAGTAATTGCTCCATCTTGTTTTCCGCTCTGCTCTGGTTGTGTTGTGCAGGATCAAACATCGGGGAAGGTGCTAGCGAAGGGCCCTAAGCTGGGCCGACTGTTTCCCCTCCAGATTTCGTCAAAAGAAAAGTTCTCTTCGGAGTCTGCTTTGTTTTCCCATTTTAGTCATAATAAATGTCAGTTGTGGCATAATCGTTTAGGACATCCTAATTCCAAAACTTTGATGTTTTTATTAAATTCTGGTTTAATTAATGATAATAAAGTTTCTTTTAAGGATGTTTCTTTTAGTTGTGATAGCTGCAAAATGGGGAAAGGGAAAACCCTTCCTTTTCCCCTTCATGATTCTCTAGCACTGAAATGCTTTGATGTTGTTCATAGTGATGTGGGGGCATTGCACCTGTTATCTCTCATTCTCATTATAAATACTTCGTTACATTCATTGATGATTATAGTCGTTTTACTTGGATTTATTTTTTGCATGCTAAGTCTGATGTTTTCTCGGTTTTTAAAATTTTCTTGTCTTATGTTGAGAATCAATTTTCCACTACAATTAAAATTCTTCGGTCTGATTCAGGGGGAGAGTATGTTTCTAAGGAATTTCAAGCATTTTTACAATCCAAAGGCATCATCTCTCAACGATTTATCCTTACACCCCCCCAACAAAATGGTGTGTCTGAGCGGAAAAACCGACATCTCTTGGATATTGCTCGCTCACTTTTGCTCTCATCTTCAGTTCCAACTCGGTTTTGGCCCGAAGCCCTTTCCACCGCTGTGCATGTCATAAACCGCCTACCTTCATCTAGAATAGACAACCAGACACCGTTTTTTCGACTTTTTCAAAAGCATCCACTCTATCATCATCTTCGTCCTTTTGGGTGTGTTTGTTTTGTTCTTCTTCCTCCCACTGAGCGCACTAAGCTCACAGCTCAATCCTCCATCTGTGCCTTTCTCGGTTATGCTCTTAATAAAAAAGGCTATCTCTGTTATGATTCTAATGCAAAAAGAATTCGAGTGTCTCGCAATGTCGTGTTTTTTGAGAATCAATATTTCTTTCCACGGCATGGTGATTCAAATGAATCTGTCTCGTTCTCTTTTTTGCCATCTTTTTCAGATACAACGCCTCCGCCTGTTACTCGGTTTAAGCCGGATTTTGTGTATAAACGACGGAATGTTACAGGTGATCCTGGCTCTGGGTCTCTCGCTACGCCTACCCTGAATGTTCCTGATCCTACACCTGATCTACCTTCGGCGCCTCCTGTTCCTGATACTGCACCTAATCCACCTCCGGCTCCTCTTCGCCGATCCATTCGCCACACAAAGCCCCCTGATCGCTATGGTTTTACTCATGCCTCCTTATTAACCACTTTGTCTTCTATTTCTATCCCTAACTCGTACTCTCAGGCAGTGCACCATGATTGTTGGATAAGGCTATGCAGGAAGAACTACGTGCCCTTCAAGAAAATCATACATGGGACATTGTTACCTGTCCGTCCTCTGTCAAACCAATTGGTTGCAAGTGGGTATACCGGTGAAAATTAAAGTCTGATGGATCCTTGGATCGCTATAAAGCCCGTCTAGTTGCACTTGGAAACAGGCAGGAGTACGGTATCGACTATGAGGAGACGTTTGCTCCAGTGGCCAAAATGACAACTGTGCGTACCGTTTTCTTGCCATAGCTGCCTCTCAATCCTGGCCCCTATATCAGATGGAGTGAAGAATGCTTTCTTCATGGGGATCTTAAAGAAGAAGTCTACAATGCGTCTTCCTCATGGAATTTCTTCTTCCAAGACCGATGTTGCTCGGTTACGACGAGTCTTTAATGGCCTCAAACAGGCACCCCGAGCTGGTTCGACAAGTTCCGGACCACTCTCCCAGCTTTCCTTTATACAGAGCCCATAGATCCTTCAATGTTCACACTTCATTCCTCCAGAGGATTAACAATTCTTCTTGTGTATGTTGATGGATATCATTATTAAAGGCCCTCACAGTGATATGATTCAACAGGTACAGGCATCTCTGCAAGATAAGTTTCATATGAAGGATTTGGGACCGTTGAATTATTTCTTGGTTGAAGTCCAGCATCCAAGAAAGGCTTGTTTCTTCTTCTCATCACCAAATATCTACTGACCTAGTGGATCTCGCCGATCTCGGTGATTCTCGCCCAGTTGACACACCATTAGAAGTAAATGTCAACTTCGTCAACAAGACGGCGATCTCCTACCTGATCCCACACTTTCTATCGTCGTTTGGTTGGTAGCCTTGTCTAACCTGACCATTACTACTCGGCCAGATATCTCTTATGGCCGTTAATCTGGTTAGTCAGTTTATGACTTCCCCGGCATCACATTTGGCAGCCGTCAAACGGATTATTCGATATAATCATTGGTACCAACGCTCGACCCGCGGCTTATTTTTCCAGTTGGCACACCACTTACTCTAACTGCTTATTCTGATGCGGATTGGGCCGGCTGTCCGGACACACGTCGCTCTACCACGATGGTGTGTTTACTTGGGAGACGCCTTGATATCCTGGAAATGTAAAAAGCAAGATAAAGTCTCCAAATCTTCTACGGAATCCGAATACCGAGCCATGTCTTCTGCTTGTTCTGAGATCTTATGGCTACGTGGGTTGCTCTCAGGGCTTGGATTCTCGCAGACCAAACCGACTCCTCTTCATGCCGACAATACAAGTGCCATTCGAATTACTGAAAACCCTGTGTTTCATGAGCGGACAAAACATATTGAAGTAGACTGTCACTTCATTCGGGACGAGTATGATCGCAAAGTCATTACTCTTCCCCATATTTCCACTGAGTTCCAGCTTGCTGATATTTTCACCAAAGGCCTTCCACGGCCGCGGCATGAATTCCTGGTTCGCAAATTGTTGCTGGTTGATTCCCCGCATCAATTTGAGGGGAGGTGTTAAAGTGTAATATTGTATCATAATAGGCCCATGGACCCAGTCCACTTGTATGATGATAAAGCCCAGCCCACTTATAAAGAGGAGACTTAGTCATATCTTGTACAGCAGGCAACACCGTTGTATTCCCTTTGTTAGAGATCTAATTGATCTGATTAGCTTTAATTTCTTGATTTGTAGCCTAAACATAGGCATTGTAAACTCTATTTAAAGAGAAGAAATCCAAGATGGCTATCATCGAAATCAAAGTAATTCACAGACTTTCTCTCTCTCGTTTTTGCATGTCTCTGAATGTCACATGACACAAATGGGTGTTTTCGAGGGGAGGCCAAAGGGGTTGGAGGATTGAATTGCAGAGAGAAACCAGGGGATTTTGATGAAGGAAATGGGCACCCCAATAGGAGATTACTGGGCATTAATCGGAGGAAGAGGACTTCTTTAGTTGGAAACCAAACCAAATGAAGGAGTTTTGTACGCCTGTAGTACAACCCAGTTATAGCTTTGCTTTCTCAACCTCCATATACCAACATGATAAGAGGAAGAGGCTCCTAGCTGCTTGTTTCAGATGGATCTTTTACATGTATTTTGTTTGGTGTTTGGTTTTTGGATTTTACATGGTGAATCTTTATGTTCTAGTGAATCTTTATAGTCTTCACATTCGAATGTCATAATGTAATAGTTTCTTTCTTCCAACAATATTTGATGGGAGGTGATGCAGTCCGGTCCCTAACCAAGACAAGGACCCGCAAGTCTTGATGGACCCAACTGATGGGGTCCACATGTGCCTTTCTAGATTAGGAATTATTGCTTAGTTTTCTATTTAGTAGTTTTATTATTGAGAATTAGTTTTCTATTTTCCCATAGTTTACTAATTTAGTAGCCTTATTACATTACATGTTTTCAATTAATCAACTGATTTCTCTGAGTTCGCTCACGTGAGTTTATGGATTTTCTTATGGTTTCGGTTGTGCCCTAGTGGCTGGAATCCATCTTTGGATTCGATCCATCCTTCGGGAGATTGATCTACCCGACCGCTGCGTAACTTGGTATCAGAGCCGAAGAGTAATCGCCGGAAAGACAACGGTCCTTTCCGGATTTCTATTCCATCGTCATTCATCACCATTGTCACCTCATGACCAGCCCCCACACTCCGTCAAAAGCCAGCAACACCCCTGCCAAACTCCCCTTCACCGTCCAACCCATTCCCGTCCCTTTATCCAACCAACCGAGACCACGTACCCATTCCACCGGGTCGACGCCTTACAACTCAGTCGATGAACTTGCTAAGGCCCCTTCAAACCCTCATGGCGAATCTTCCAGCACTTTTTGGCTCACACTCTCACCAAATGGATAATATTCCTCGAGAATCAATCCAAGAATTCTTTCAACTTCTCTTTGCGGACAGGGCCGCTGACAATATACTGCCCGGCCCGCGCCAAGATGATCTCTCGCGGGGTTGCTAATTTTTTTGGTCAAGGTGATGCTTGTGCCCTTCTTGATTGGCTTACTTCAATTGAGGATTATTTCACCTGGTATCACATTGAAGATCTTCAACGAGTCGCTTTTGTCAAGATGAAGTTAAAAGGTCCTACTCGAATTTGGTGGAAAAGTATTGATGACCACAATTTGCAAATGGGTCGCCCTCCTATCACCCATTGGGAAGTTATGAAAGAGAGACTGGAAGATAAGTTCTTTCTTGCCTTCTAACTACATTGATTCATTTAATAGCGAGCTTATCAATCTTCAGCAAGGCTCTATGACCATAGATGAATACACTCATAAGTTTCATGAGCTTTGTATTCGATGCAAGACTAATGAAGATGATCGCCTGATGGTCAGCCGTTATCGGAAAAGATTGTGCCCAGATATACAGGATAAATTGGCAGTATTTGACTTCGCCATTGTTGATGCAATCTCTAGCAAGGCGCGACGCATTGAGCAATGCTGCGTCAGCACACTGGGCGACGTTTCGGTAACCAAGCCGGGGAGTCCTACAAAAAGGGTCCAGGTTCTACTTTCAATCAGGCCCCATAGCAAGGGTTCCGACCACCTCCAAGCCAACCACAAAACCGACTCCAAAGGCAGCAACAAGCTCCACCACAGGGTCAACAGAATTCTCAGCCCAATCAGAAGTGGCCAACCACTCAGAATAATGCTAAGGCACTGGAATCGCCGCTAAGCGCAACATTGTCTGTCATTCTTGCAAAAATCGAGGTCATTATGCTAGAGAATGTCCTCAGTCCTCACCGAAATCTGCATTGTGAAGGTGAACCTTATGATGAATAACAGTATGATGAGGAAATCGAAATGGATAAACCTGATGCACAACTTCCAACAAAACCAGAGTCCGTGCTTGAGGTATTCACAGCTGATGACAGAATATTGCTTTCCTTCACCGGCACCTATTGGTTGCAGATGGTATTGAGGAAGACGATGAAAACCAAGCTCCAATTTTCAGAACAAGAGTCACTTGTAAAGGAAGGGCTTGCAATGCCATCATTGATGGTGGAAGTGCTATGAGTGTCATATCCAAAGAAGCAGTTGATAAACTTCAGTTGCCAACTATAAAGCATCCGAGGCCTTACAGAGTTGCATGGGTAAATGATTATTCGATTCCCGTCAACCGCCGATGCATTGTTCCCTTGAAGATGGGCTCGTATGAAGATAATGTCCTGTGTGATGTTATTTCGATGAATGTTACCCACATCTTATTTGGCAGACCTTGGCTGAAACGCTTGAAGGTCATCACTGATCACGCGGATAAAACCTACACTTTTAAATAAAATGGACGCCGAATCCAATTAATGCCCATGGAAACTCCATTCTCTGCAAAGCAAACCACTCCTACTGCCTCTCCTCACATCCTCACATGCGCAAATTTGAAGTTGAAAGTAAAGAGCAAGGTGTGATGTATGCTTTAGTTGCCAGACAGGTGACCGAATCAAATGAAGACTCCAAGCCATCCACTCCCCAAGAGGTACAACCATTGCTCAATTAATTTTCTGATTTAATTCCTTCTGAGCTTCCAAATGAATTGCCGCCAATGCGAGACATCCAGCATGCAATAGATTTAACTCCTGGAGAATCTCTCCCTAATCTTCGTGCTTATCGGATGAGGTCTTCCAAACATGCTGAACTCAAGAAACAAGTTGATGATCTGTTGCAACCGGGATATATTCGGGAAAGCCTAAGTCCATGTGCCGTACCCGCTCTCCTCACACCAAAGAAGGATGGAAGCTGGCGTATGTGAGTGGATAGTCGTGCCATCAATAAAATCACTATAAAGTATCACTTCCCTATCCCTAGACTTGATGATATGCTTGATCTTATGAGTGCTTCTGTTTTTTCTAAGATTGATCTTCGCAGTGGTTATCATCAAATCAGAAATAGTCCAGGTGATGAATGGAAGACGGCCTTTAAAACTAAAGATGATCTTTATGAATGGCTGGTTATGCCTTTTGGTCTTTCAAATGCTCCTAGCACATTCATGCGTGTTATGAATCAATTGCTGAAACCATTTATTGGAAAGTTTGTTGTCTACTTCGATGATATCTTGATTTACAGAAAATCCAAACAAGAGCATCTTGATCACTTGAAGAGCATATTTGAGCTTCTTCGCTGGGAACGCTTCTATGCTAATTTGAAGAAGTGTACTTTTATGAGCAATTCTGTGATTTTCCTTGGCTTTGTTGTCTCTTCTAACGGTATTGCAATGGACCCATCCAAGATTCAAGCTATCCTCGATTGGCCTCTTCCACAAACTCACACTGAAGTTCGTAGTTTTCACGGACTTGCTACTTTCTATAAAAGGTTCATTCGAGATTTCAGCAGTATTATGGCTCCCATCAATAATTTATGAAACAGGGTGAATTTAAATGGACAAGTGCAGCAACTAGAGCATTTGGAGAACTCAAGCGCAAGATCATGGAAGCCCCTGTCCTACAACTTCCAGATTTTAACAAAGTCTTTGAGGAGTTCTTAGCAAAGAAGGTCACCCGATTCACATTTGAAGTTGCTTGTGATGCTTCTTAGATCGGCATTGGAGGAGTTCTTAGCCAAGGAGGTCACCCGATTGCATTTTTCAGCGAAAAACTCCCAGATGCCAAACGCAGATATTCTATTTATGATCTAGAATTCTACGCTGTTGTGCAAGCATTGCGACATTGGCGTCATTACTTGGTTGGAAACGACTTTGTCTTATATTCCGATCACGAGGCATTGAAGCATATACAGTCACAACAGCATGTCAGTGATCATCGCATTATATGGAGCTCTTACCTTCAACAATTCACATTCAGTCTCCGCCATAAAGTTGGCAAAGAAAATCTGGTAGCTGATGCTTTAGGTCGTCGGAAACATCTCTTCACTACTATGGCAATCACTGTCACGGGTTTTGAGCAAATAAAGCAGGAGTACACAAATGACAAGGATTTCGGCACAATCTACGAGGATTTTCTTAACGGCGACACGGACAAGCACCCTCATTACAGCGTACATGATGGATTCTTATTCCGAGATAACAAACTTTGCCTCCCTGCTACTTCCATTCGAGAACATGTTGTTCGTGAATTGCATTCAGGAGGTTGTAGTGGTCATTTAGAACGTGACAAGACACTCGCTCTCGTGGATGATCGTTTCTATTGGCCGCACGTGAGAATTAATGTTATCAGCATGTGTGAAAGATGTCGCACCTGTCAATTGGCTAAAGGTAACAAGAAGAATACAGGTTTATATCAGCCTTTGCCTATTCCTCATGTCCCATGGGAAAATATCATCAAGGATTTTGTGTTAGGACTTCCAAAGACTGCACGGAAAGTTGATTCCATGTTTGTTGTTGTTGATCGTTTTTCTAAAATGGCACATTTCATTCCATGCAACACCACATCAAATGTGTACAAGGTAGCTTAACTATTCTTCAAAGAAGTTGTCCGTCTTCATGGCCTTCCCAAGACAATTGTTTCAGATTGTGACACCAAATTTATGAGTTACTTTTGGAAGACATTGTGGATGGCAACCAAGACAAAGCTTCACTTCACTACTGCTTACCATCCGCAAACTGATGGCCAAAATAAAGTTGTTAATAGAAGCCTTAGACAACTGTTACGATGCCTTGTACGTGATCATATCACAACATGGAATCAGATTCTACCTATGGCTGAATTTGCTTACAACAATTCAGTTAATGGGTCCACGGGCATCTCACCCTTTGAAACAGTCACAGGTGTTCGACCACGCTTGCCTATTGATCTTGTCCCCTTGCCTCTTGAAGCACGCCCTTGTGCGGAAGCCGATAATTTCATCACACATGCAACAAATACATGATGAAGTTCAGCGACATATTGCAGCTAGCAATGACATTTACAAAGCTCATGCTGACAAACGTCGTCGTTTCCTAGAGTTTTCTGAAGGAGACATGGTTATGGTCCGTATTCATCTGGAAAGGTTACCACCAGGCTCAAACAAGAAGTTACATCCGAGAAATACAGGTCCATTCAAAGTGTTCAAGAAGCTCAGTTTGAATGCATACACTCTCAGTTGCCATCTGATATTGGTATCAGCCCCACATTCAATGTTGCCGATCTCACTCTCTATCGTGGGCATGATAATGATGACGATCCTGATGAGCAAATCATTACGTTACCAGCTACTCCGCTCCCGCCTGATAAAATCATTACTGTTCTTGATGATCAAATTGTTTCTCCTCGTCTCGGCGGATTTCAGAAGTTCCTCGTTCGTTGGCAAAACCGGCCCGTCTCCGATGCTACTTGGATTACTGCAACCGACTTCCAGCGTCTGAATGCAGATCTTTATGAGCACTATCAAGCGATTAACTCGCCAGAGTTGAGTTCTTTCAAGCTGGGGAGAGTTGATGCAGTCCGGTCCCTATCCAAGAGAATGACCCGCAAGCCTTGATGGACCCAGCTGATGGGGTCCACAAGTGCCTTTCTAGATTAGGAATTATTGCTTAGTTTTCTATTTAGTAGTTTTCTATTTTCCCATAGTTTACTAATTTAGTAGCCTTATTACATTATAAATAGAGAATCCCTCTATTGTAATAAACATGCTTTCAATTAATCAACTGATTTCTCTGAATTTGCTGACGTGAGTTTATGGATTTTCTTATGGTTTCGTTTCTACCCTAGTGGCTGGAATCCATCTTTGGATTCGATCAATTCTTCGGGAGATTGATCTACCCGATCGCTGCGTCAGGAGGGCATGGCTTTCTTCCTATTTCTCCTGTGTTGTTGATTTCCTTGTCATTTGCAGTTGAAACCCTAATATGTTTACTTTGAATGTTCTGACCCTTTTTTTGCTGAAAATGTATGCTTTCGATTCATATACATTGCTGTTGTACCATTTTCAGGGCCTTTTCATTTGATTTTTTTTTCTTTTGGTTATTTCTCTTCTGATTTGAGGAAATTGATGATGTTTTTTCTTTTCCAGATTTCAGCCCAATTTTTTTTTTAGTAAAAGGCAAAAGAAAAGTTCGCTATGTGCTTACCACACAACTGCGTAGATTTCAAGCCCAATTGAACGGTTGGATTTGCAGAGGGTTTCATTCTTCATGAGGCAATTTGGATGAGGAGAGAAATTGGTTTCAATCTTCATATTAGTTGGGCAAAGGAGGCTTTATGGGCCGTGTTACCAATTGTTTGGTTTTGGCGGATGGTGGTTAATTTTATGATGGAATTTGTCCTCTGACAATTGTATTTATTTTTTTAGTGTTGAAGTATCACCAGTCTTTAATACTTGGTTTGAAAGTAATAACAAAATCTTAGAAACAAGAGTTGTCCAGCGGAGGAGATTGTTGAGACCATTGTTAGGGATGTTTAAAAATGGGTATGTAGTGTACTAAAGATGAGTCTGAAGGAATCTCTATGGAAGATCTCAGTAGGTCTTGAGTGGCTGTTTTAGAGAGGGGACGCCATGTCAAGGTGATTTGTCAGATCTCTTGGATGCCCCCTCCTTTATGTTCTTCTAGAAGAGGCAGAATAGGAGGTGTCATAAGGGATTATTCCAGTAACGTTGTTTGGAGTTTTTCTGGGCCAGAGGAAGTGCCGGATGCTAATGAAACTGAAATGTATGCTTATTAATTGATCTGCGAGAATTACTAAAATTGGGTGGTTATTTAGCTCTCATTGAAGGAGATTCTTTTTCAGCTATTCGGTGCGGGTTCGCGGAGGACTTCGTATCCTTGGAGATTGGCAGATTGGTTGGAGGTGTGTGACATTTCTAACTAGCTAGATGTTTCGTTTCATCACATTCTTCAAGAGGCCAATGATATGGCTGATGTTTTTGCTAAGGGGTTTTCGTGTTGCTATTTCCTTTGATGTATGGTGTTCTTTTGATAGTCTTTAGTTTTGGTTGTTGCCTGGTTTTAGTGTTTCAGATTGGTTGTTTTGGTTCAGTCCAATTTCTTTCCTTTTTGTTTTTGAGTAATAGAGTTTATTGCTATTTAAAAACGGGGTATACTCTCTCCCATTAAGTGAGGGGGTCCCATGATTGAGTTTGTGGAGGCCAGTTACATTTTTAAATAAAACGTTAAAAGAGAAAATAAACTAGAAAAGAAAAATGATGAATATGAAACAAAGTTAAAATATTTGATCAAAAGGAGTTTCATTTTTTCTTTCTACAGAAAAAGGATTCGAACAAGTAGATGAAGAGGAAGTGACCAAGACAATCATACCCATGGATTTCCTTTCAAAGGACACCACCTCAGTGAAAACTATGAAGGGTGAAAGAGAGAGATGCAGAGGAAAGAGAGATATTGTCAGAATGGCACCTTGCTGCCCCGAAGAAAGAGAGAAGGACATAAATAATGTGGGTGGGGGGTGTGGGGGCAAACAATGCGTCAAAAAGAATTAAAGAACAATAACGATAGCCTGGGCTGTCATTGAATAGTTCTACCCCCTAATTTATGTGTATTAGCCCTTACAAATTGAAAGAATAGTTCTATCCCTTCCAAGTCCTCATTAGATAGCCTAGGTGCCATCATCCATTCCTTGCTTGGGGGCTCCATTTTGATAATTTGATTTCAAGATTTTCAAATACAAATCATTGTCAACAGATTTCAATGAAGATTACATTAAGGGCACGTTTGTTTGCATTAGAATTCATTTTTCACTATATATATAGAAATTCAAAGTCTTAAAATTTCTAAGTATTCAATTACATGAAACCAACAAGCCCTTGGGGTTAGTAGTCATAGAAAAATCAACATGGGGATAGTTTAATGAATTTCAGAACTTTTAGTGACAGTTAAATCAAACATAGCTTTCGGGTATGGATAACATAGATATTTGTTAGTAAGAACACAACATCATATCTACATCTTCATTCCATTGGATTTTCAATCTCTGCACACCAAGAACATTAAGTTTTACTCTGTTTCTCATTCCAGTTATTTCCAGCAAACATAAATATTCCCAGCAAACATGCTCAACCATTTGTTATTTGTTTGGCACCGAGATTTGAGAATGAAAACAGTTGACAGTAGTAGAAAACCTTTCTACTAAATGCCATTGCTAGAGGTCAATAAATGAGAATTTCAAAATCAAATGAAACAAGTAGTAGAAAGTAAAAAAAAAAAGACCAATTAAGAGAATCAAAACCCTAAAATGGAAACCCTTGAAGGCTAATTCAAATTCAAGCCCAATTTCAGTGGAGAGAAGAGGCACTGAAATCCGCCATAATTAGGGTTCAGATGTAAATAAAGGTAGTGAAAGCAAGAATATCTGTAACATGCACAAAAATACAAAAGAGATCTTCGAAATTTTACATGTTTGAGTATTCAAGCTTCACGAGGAGCTCTTGTGAAGATGAGATGCAGATTCCACGGACTGATCTCAAAACACTGATCAATGAAGCCTTGATGCTGAGATTTTCAAGGAAAACAGCAATGTCAGTCAAATTCGAAACAGAATATTCAAAAAAATCAAAGACAAGTCAGAATCTGAAACAAGAGCTGAAATATGAAGGAGATCCCTGAAATCTTTTCTTGCCTGAGATCTTGATGTTCGGAAGAGGAGAATTCTCGAAGCTGAAGCACGGATTTCGCAAGACTAATCTCAAAACAATGCTGAGAGTTTCAAGAAATGAAAAACATCAGTGAAATGCAAAAAGAAAAAAAGAAATTAAAGACTAGAATAAGTAACAAGAGCTGAAATACAAACGAGATCTTCGAAGTTTTATATACCTGAGATCAAAAACTTCAGAAGAGATTGTCCGAAGCTGCGATGCGAATTTCGCGGATACTAATCCCAAAATGGTGATGAATGAAGCCCCGATGCTGAAAATTTCAAGAAATGATAAGGAACACCGAAATTCAAAAAGAAGATTGCATTTAGGGCACATTTGTTTGCATTAGAATTCATTTTTCACTATATATATAGAAATTCAAAGTCTTACAATTTCTAAGTATTCAATTACATGAAACCAACAAGACCTTAGGGTTAGTAGTCATAGAAAATCAACATGGGGATAGTTTAATGAATCAGAACTTTTAGTGACAGTGAAATCAAACATAGCTTTCGGGTATGGATAACATAGATATTTGTAGTAAGAACACAACATCATATCTACAACTTCATTCCATTGGATTTTCAATCTCTGCACACCAAGAACATTAAGTTTTACTCTATTTTCTCATTCCATTTAGCACTTAAGATAATATATTACTAGATGAAAATGAAGGCCATGTGGAAATGAGTATAAATTCAAGGTTATGTTGATCGCTACAAGGAAATTCAGTTTCCCACCAAATATAAACACGTCCCCTATCTAGTTTATGGGTTAAGATTTGATGATTTTTAAATTTTGGTAGAGAATCGATCCATCAATTCTGGTTGTACTCGATGGGACAATGAACCCCACAAACGTGCCAAGGTTCCAACTATAGGGTTTGATGGGAAGAGTTGTCCACTAGTTGCTTCATGCAGATAACTATCATCAAATAAAAATTATTGAAGTCAACATGATGTCTGAATTGTAAATAATTGTATTACATTATTATTTTAAAAGCCAGACTTTCATACTCCAATGAAAATAAGGGTCTATCATTTCACAGCAAAATAAGGGTGAACACCGATTGTAGACATATTGTGATAAGACGGGAAATAGAAAGGGAAAAAAAGGAAAGAATAAGATGAAACATTTTTTGCTCATAATTCAAATTGTCATTATTATTAACATCGCAAAGGTCGCAGGATCTATGTGGAACCAAATACCACTTGAGATTCATAGGATGCAATAATATAAACTGATTTACAGGAATCTCCAAATCTGTTTCTTACAAGCATTATAACGTACACTTAATATGCATATTTATAATTTTATGTTGCATACAGCATGCACAAACGTGCTTGCAAGAGGATTTTGAAGTTTTTGTAGTGCTCAGTCAATCCCATCCTTGAACAAAGAGCTAGGAGTGTGCAGACATAGTTCGAGGATGAATTTTAGAGCTAACAGGAATCCAGTAGTAGGTCATTTATTGTTCAGAATGACACTAAGTTTTTCTTGTTACGATCTCACAGGCAATTACTCAAGCAAAAAAAAAGATTAGTAGAGTTTAGGAAAAGATCATTGAAAGTTATAGAATTATGAAGATTCCTTGTCAAGTCATAAGATTATCTGAATGGGATTTATAGTGCTCGAGCAAGTGATATCAAGTTCATGAGGATCGCAGTATTCACAATACTAAATTAAGAGATTTAGAACAAGAAAAAAAAAAACTAAATTAAGAGATTTAGAACAAGAAAAAAAAAAAAAAAAACCAATTCTGATTTCAGTAAAACCCATGATCATCATCAACTAAGAAACACAAATATTCCCAGCAAACAAGCTCAAACCATTGGTGATTTGTTTGGCGTCAAGATTCTGAGAATGAAAACAGTAGAATCTAGTAGAAAACCTTTCTACTAAATGCCACTGCTAGAGGTCAAAAAAAATGAGAATTGCAAAATCAAATGAAACAAGTAGTAGAAAGTCCCCCAAAAAAAAAAAAAAAAAAAAATTTCACCAATTAAGAGGATCAAAACCCTAAAAATGGAAACCCTTGAAGGCTAATTCAAATTCAAGCCCCAATTTCAGTGGAGATAAGAGGCACTGAAATCCGCCATAATTAGGGTACGGATGTAAATAAAGGTAGTGAAAGTAAGAATATATGTAACATGCACAAAAATACAAAAGAGTTCTTTGAGATTTTCAAGAAAACAGCAATGTCAGCCAAATTCAAAACAGAATATTCAAAAAAATCAAAGACTAGTCAGGTTCCATGGCTAAAATCTGTAACAAGATATGAAATACTCAGGAGATCCCTGAGTTTTTTGTTGCCTGCGATCTCGAGCTTCGGAAAAGGAGATTTCTCGAAGCTAAAGTCAAAGACTAGAATCAGTAACAAGAGATGAAATAAGAACGAGGTATTCGAATTTTATATACCTTAACTTCAGAAGAATTTTCCGAAGCCGAGACGAGGATTTCGCGATACAGATCCCAAAATGGTGATGAATGAAGCCCCGATGCTGAGATTTTCAAGAAATCAAAGACTAGAATCAGAGTAACAAGTGATGAAATACGAACAGACATCTTCGAGATTTCATATACCTGAGATCAAAAACTTCAAAGAGATTTTCCGAAGCTGCGACGAGGATTTCTCGATTCAGATACCAAAATGGTGATGAATGAAGCCTTTTCAAGAAATGATGAGTAACACCGAAATGCAAAACCGGAGAAATCGAGAATTCAAAGAGTAATCAGCACAAATACCAAAATCTGAGAGAGATTTCACGAACTAGGGTTGGTGGAGGGAGGGAGAGGGGAACGTCGTCGTGCAATGCGACTTGCGCGAGAGAGAATGGGGATTTGGGAGAAATGGGGCGGGAGGATATGAAGACTGGGATGGGGAGTGCGGGGAGTTTGTACGTTTTGCGGGCGGGTGAGTTGGGTTTGGCGTGATTTCGAGATGGAGAGGATTTAAAAACTGGCTCAATCAACTAAGGCCTTAATGTTTTTCATTATTTCAAGAAAGGACATAGATTTTGTGTTTTTCATTATTTCAAGAAAGGACATAGATTTGTAGATTGATCCCCAATCACTCCTGTCTCATCAATTAGAAGTTTAGAACTCCTTCGAATTTTGCAATGGTGTATGTAGCATTTTCCCATCATAGGACTGAATCACAATGTAAAAAAAAAAATCAAAAACTATATTAAAAGTTGAAAGCCTAAGTGTTATATAGGGATGCACCGGTGGTTTCGATACCTAAAAAACTAGGTTTGGAACTTGTTCATGTTCTGATTCATAAATAGGTCTAGGTTTAGAACCCAATTTAGGTTTTGATTGATAAACAAGTCTGGCTATGGGTTCATATATGTTCTGACCCATGGACGTAGGACCCCGCATGAGATTTTAATATTGCAAACTATAGCTCAAAAGCAACTTTTGTTGGACATATGTTTAATCCTTGAGGTAGTAGACTTCATGCTCCATTATAAGTTGAATGATATTCTTATTTTAAGAAAAAATAAGAAATAATGAAAAAAAGTTAGGGCCGAGTTTAGAACTACATTCCAGTCCTCTTTTTGGATCTGGTTCCATAATTGATTTCGAATTCTTCTATTGGAATCGGGTCTAAAACCAACAAAATAGGTTACATGATGGAACTGGACCCCTAATCAAAATCATTATTTAGAAACGGGTCTCAGTCAAGGTCCAATATGGTTCCGACCAAGAACCGTTCAATTTACAACACTAGAGTTATAATGATATAAACAAATCAATATTTTTCCCACCTCTAGTTTACATCGCTTTGGGCGGGAGCTCGGGGCTTGTGTTTTAATAATAGGGCCAAACCCCGCAGAATAGCCATGCCACATCAATACACTGCCTGAAGACCTGCAACCAACTATCGGATTTCATTTTCACATTAAAGTACTTTTTCTTAAAAGTATTTTATGGGTAAAAGCCCCATAGGACCCCATACCACTAATGAGGTCCCAGAAGCACTGTATAGACGAGAGGGGTCCTCTTGGTGCTTTTTTCTTCTTTTTTTGTCATTTAGCGATATGGTTGATATCGACCATTCTGCTGTAGTTGCTCTCGATTTGCAGAACCCAAATAAAAACTGAGTTTTTCTCTCTTGGTTGTTGGTGCTACTCCAGAGTGGTGGATGAGGTGGATGGGGCCAGGAGGCAGGGAGAGGGAGGACACGAAGGAATGGAGGACGGCGAGCATGAGGTCGTCTTCCTCGTAGAAGGATCGCCATGGAGGGAGAAGATGGGAAGGGAGGAGGGGGGAGGAGAGGGGACGGGAGACGGAGGCAAGGTTGTAGGCGGAGATGAGGAAGAGGGCTGGGCCTGGAGGTAGTGGGGGAGGGAGGGGATGGGGGCCAAGGACTTGCAGACCCAAGGGTAGTGAGAAGAGGCGAGGGCGGAGGATCTGCAGGTGGACCTGCAGATTTGTCTTTTTTTTTTCGTGATATGGTCGATATCGACCATTCTGTTGTGTTCAGCACGATATCAACCATCACAGATGGTTGATATCGACCATATAGCAAAACGACAAAAAAAGTTAAAAGGGCCACATGAAGACCCCTCCCGTGTCCAACATGAAACGGGGTCCTGGTAGGATGTATGGGGTCCTACGGGGATTTTTCCCGTAAATTCCCCTTTTCTTAATTACTCGTTTAAATTCTTAACAGATTTTGATTGTAGTATTTTTGTATATAAGTATTATGATCGATAAGATCATTCTTGCAGCTTTAGTTGCCTTCTTTTATGTCCATTTTTAATTTGTGAACATTTTAGTGTAGTGTGGTTAAGCACAATTCTTATATCATCTATTAGCTTTTTTTGAGACGAGATATTTCAATAGGTTTCGATATATTATCTATTAGTTTAGAATGTAGTATATTCACAAAAAAGGACGTGTTCTAGAAAATATCTTACAATATCTCACTTTCTTCCAAAAACCTTCATATTAAATTATTCAAGGATATGTTGTATAAAATAATCTTTTATTAAAAAAACTTTCCTAAATACGGAAAAACTCATTGGCAAGCATTAATTACAGTGGCTCACTATAAGTTTTAACATTAATGATCCTTATAAGAGTGCAACTATGACTCATTGATCCCATAGTGCTTACAAATTTAATGTGGGGCCTATAGTCATATCACAATTACATAATCCTTGTTAATTATCAGTATTATTATTAGGTAGGTCCTACAAATGTCAAACTAGGGGACCTTCATTATCACTACCAACATTAGGTGGGTCTCATACTACCAAAATTAGTTGGGTTCCATATTAATTGTCAAGATTGAATTGTGTGATTGCAATTATCAGTTTGTATCATTAAATGGGTCTCACTATTTGATAGCTCCTCTAGTGTTAATGACTACCAACATTAAATGGGCCCTACAATGATTTCTCATAGATGGGTTCATTAATGATGTTAGGCATTAAATAAGGTTTTACCAAAAAAAAAAAAAAATAGATAGGGTCATTTGTGAAAACCACCATTAGATGTATTGTACTATGGCTACCAATGTTTGGTGGACCTACATTAATTAAACAATATTTATTGGATATCATGGTTTTAACATTGAATCATGTGATGTTTTTAACGATAGATTGGTCATGGCATGCTTATTAACACCTGTGAGTACTAATTAGTGGATCTTGTATTCGGTCAATTGTTTACTTTTGTTCCATTTCTTGTTTGGTATGTCATCTTGTAAATCTTTATAAATTACCAAACAGTTAAAAGGTATATTGAAATGTGTGAAAATTGCCAAAAACCATAAGTGATGCAGTATAATGAACTCTTACAATATTGATATTATGTTATGTATTTTTCCAAACACCCCCTAAGATCACTCTTGCGCCATTAGTTGCCTTCTTTTTTGTCCGTTTTTAATTTGTGAACATTCTAATGGAGTGCGGTTAACATAATATTGCCATGCCTAATGGAGCCTTTTGATTTCTTGCAAATTATGTTAAAACATGATAAATATTAATGGCGAGTTTATATATCCATGCTGCTTAGTGGTTTAACCCATTTTAAGTAAAGTATGGTCAAGCATAACAATGTGGTGCCTAATGGGCACTTTAAGAAACACCGACAAAATTACATTATGACTGTTAGATTGTATGTTCTCACACCAGTGGATGATGTAAATAAATTTTTTATTCTATTAATTAATTTATAAATTCATGCTTTATTTATGTGATGAATGGTATTTTATTGTATGATTGAACATAACTAATATAAAATGACATGATTGTTTATGAAATGAACTGGAACAAACAAGTATATTTAATGTAATCTATGTGTGTAGATGAGATTCATATACGGGAGACATGGATCATAAATCTTATACTTGAAGTATTTTCACAAGGGCATCTCTTCTTAAAAGGCTGTAGCACTGCAATTACTATAAGATAGTGTAATTTGTCTCAATCATCGGAGTATAAGACTTTGGATTATTGTGCTAGTATATTGGATGTATTAAAGGACCATGAGTAGCACCTTATCCAAGTCTGTCTTTGATTTAAGGACTGTTCTCATTATTTTCAAGTAATAGGCTCTTAATCCTGAGAGATTAATGGACTCAAGTTTCTACTATGCATTTACTTTGGGTCACCAATGAGTGAGGCCGATTATAGGTCAACACATCGGTGTCTTGAGTACGTGGCAGTGGGACAGTAAGAACATATAATTCTCAAGATGGAATCTATCATCTAAGAGAGAAATATCCCCTTGTGCCGATTAATGAAATTTATCATTGATAAGTGCGCACCCATCTCAATTAAGAGTTAATTGGATGGTATTAATGATTACTGTGATTAATTGGGTCACAAGGATAATAAGATGTGGGTTTAATTTGGTTGGACAAATTTATTCCAATAGATGTATGGATATAATTGATGGATAGGCCTACTTGCAGTAATTGGGAAGATTAGGGTCTTCTTGTAAATATTCTTAAGACTGGAGTTTAATTGCATTTATATAGTGGACTTATTTACAATTAACTGTGGGTTTGGAGTTCACATGAAATGTGGTTTCTAGATTTCTAGTTGGAACCAAATTTTAAGGAATCCCTAGTGGTCCCCATGCTAGCCCTAATAAGAGAAGCTTACTAATCTAGTTAGAACTTTAAGGAAAGGAGGAGTAGATAATATATTAAGAATAGAAGTAAGACTTCTAATTATGGACAAAGTGGAGGTGCTCCATAAACTATAAATAAGATGAGAGGGTTAGAAATCTCTACACACAATCTCATAAGCCTCTCTCTCTCTTCCTCATCTCTCTCCTTTGGTTTTCTTCTAAAGTGCCTAGGATTTCTTCTCCTTAGAGATCCCACCATTCTCTTTGGGAAGTTCTCTACAAGAGGATCATAGTGTGGAAGAACACAAGGCATAGGAGATCAAATCTGGAAAAAGAGTTTTCGTAGTAATCAAGTATTCAAGTTCTTGATTTGAGCACCACCTAGCTCCTCGGGTATAGATCTACATCTAGTTGCTTTTGGTAGATGCTCTATGCTTTTTTGTTTTTCTTGATCTGCCTTCTTGACAGATCTTTGATCTTAATGCATGAGATTAGGGTTTTACATCTTGGTTTTGGGTTCTTGGCCTTTTTGGGTGTTTGATCCCTGCATTAAGTAGATCAAAAGTTTTTGAAACCCATCTTGAAGGCCCGCCTACTTCCAAAAAAGACATGGTTCAATCAACCAGCAAGGAAAATTAGGGGACGCATGGGTAAGCTATTTATCTGTTGTTATTTATTTCTCACTTTTTTCTTTTTCTCCTTTTTTCTCTTTTTGTTAATTGAATGCAGCTTATGTTGACCATTTAGAATTTCTGTATATCCTTTCAACTTGGTTTCGATGTTTTTTTAATTATTTTTTAGGGGTTTTTATCAGAAAAATCCCTTTAGACCCTTAATAGACAAAAAAGGACCCCTAAGAAATTTATGGCCCGGAGTATTCCCATGGGCCCTTTTCGATTTTTTATTTTCTATTTTTCATCAGTAACTATATCGTTGATGGCTGCCATGGGATATAAGCCCATCTTGCGCCCCGACCTCTTGTTTTCTTTCTCTTCCTCATCGTTTCCCTTCCCCTCTCCATCGATTACGACGCTCAAACATGTTGTGATCCCAAGCTCTTACTGTGAGGCCCCACCCCTTGTGGACCCTCAATTTTATTGTAATTGAGTTAATTATAGTATCTTATATCTAATTATGCTAATTAATAGGGATTAGCAATGGTAGAATAGTATTTTCCTAGGCTTTTAGCCTCATTTCTAAGATTTAGTCCCTTTTGTATTTTATAAGTTCCATAGGGTGTTTATTAGACTTTAGATAGTTTGTTAGTTAGTTAGAGGCTCTTGCTAGTAATTAGAAGTAATAGGAGGGGTTTCCATAGGAGAATATTTCAATTCCACCTAAAAAGACCTAAAAGCCCATGTACTTATCTCAATTTTCTACTAAGGAAGCGCACTTTAGTACTTTCCTTTCCAACACTAAACTATAAAACAAGCCTCCCATCCCAAACGAACCTTCATTCACTAATCTCTCATTTCCCTCTTTTTCTCTCTTCTCTCTCATTTTCCTTCCAATTCCCTCATTTCTCTCCAAAAATTCTCTCTCTCTCTCTAGAAACCGTAGATCTAAGCTCCTGGAGAGAAGAAGAGGAGGATCTCTACAAGCTACCGATCTTATATCTCTCAATGAATTCTCTCATCTTATAGATCTTTCATTTCTCTGCGATTTAAGGTATTTCTCTCTCTAGCTCAATTTCCCTAGAATTCTCCCTTTCCCTCTCTAGATTCCCTTCTTTATTGCAATTTCTTGTGTATCTGGGATTAGGTGTGTTAGATCTACTTAGATCTGAGTTTTTGGGCTGTTTGAGTTATTGGAGACCTTAGGAGCTTGTTTTCTGAGCTTGTTTTCTACACTGGAGCTTGGATTTCTCTTATTTCTTCTATTTCATTGCATTTGGATTTGAAACAAGTACAATATACTTACTTCGGTAATATTCGGGTGAGAACTAGTTCTCACAAATTATATGAGAACTTTTGTGGGGCCCAAATGTTGCCAGGGGGAATGGAAAGATTTATGTGAGACCACCCCAAGTATCAAGTTTGACCTCAAACCCATGCTCCTAACCTCTTCATCTATGGCCCATCCTTGGGATTAGTGACTATCAAGGGGTTCCCTATTGGTTGCAAGGCTTTGATGGGTTGTTAGTTGGATCTCGCAAAAAAATTCTCTTATAATAGGTGAGAACTAGTTCTCACTTGAATGTTTTCCTAATTACTTAACATAAAACTAGCGCTTCGGGGCCCACGCCCAACGCGGGCCTTTAATTCATGATTGGAAAATCCAATTTAATTTAAAAGTAGACAACAAACTACATTTAATGCAATTTTATAGAAAATTCAAGATTGTTCACCATCTTTTGGAGAACCCCATATACATTTTGCTTTCCCATTCGTGGGGCGTGGATATTTAATAGAGAGAGAGGGGTTAGTTGAAAGTAAATTAAAATATAAATAGGAAGTAATTGTTGGTCAAATGCATATGGGAGGCATGATTTTTTTTTATAAAGGCAAATATTTTTAAAGAATCTTATATATAAATTTAAATTAATCGTCAAAAAAGAAACAAATCAAATCATGTTCGAGTCAGACTTACCGTGTTTTTTATCCATAATTCTTATTCCTTCATTAAAATATTCTCTACTCTATTAATTTAAAGACAAAAAAAAATTATGGGGTCCACCTCTATCAATCACAGGAATAAATTCAAAAAATAAACTAAAAAACTAAAAAAATATAAATCTAAATAAACCGGCCTCGTCATCAAAATATAATAAAAATAGAACTACATGACCAAAATAAATAAAATGTTAAAAAAAATATAAATCTAAATAAACTGACTTCTTCATTAAAATATAATAATATAAATAGAACTACATGAAAAAAATATTAATAAAAAAGGAGTGAATGTAAAAAATAAACAGAAGAAATAAAAAATATATAAATCTAAATAAACCGGCATCATCATCAAAACCACTCCGCCACGTGTAGCTCCCCCACGAAAAACCCGAGGGCCCACGCCCAACGCGGGCCTTGTTTAAAGAGTTATTAAAATTATAAATAGTACCGGCTTGTGATGCTAGGAGGACTACAATTAACAATTAAATCGAGAATAAAATGGATCTGATAAAAAAAATGCATATATTATAATCTTTAGCAACTGCTACACCGCTCAATTTAAAATCTGTTGCATTTTTTAAAAAAATACCAAACAACGATATTATTGCAATATTATAATATTGCACTAACCATATTCGAAATAAAAGTTTGATTTGGAACCACTGTTGAAATTGATCAACAAATGCATATGGGAGGAATGTTTTTTTTTTTTTATAAAGGCAATTATTTTAAAAGAATCTTATATATAAATCTAAATCGATCGTCAGAAGCAAAACATCGAAGAATGATACTTTTTGTGGTGTATGATGATAGGTAATTGCTGTGTTATGGCATAAGAAGATCACTTGTGACAACTCTTGCAACTAATTGTATAAACACCATAGGAAATGAAGTTGATACTAATCAACAAAAATTCATATGATAAGGACTCATTCTTCGTGCCTCCAAATGTTGGAGAGTCCCATCAGTGATGAAATACCAATCATGAACACCGATAGAAGATTGCAATCCTAAATAGTAAATACTATATTCAGCACAAGAGCACAGAGTGCGGAATGTTGTTAAAACTAAATGAAACACAACTATATCATTTATCATTCTTACATTTTATATATTAAAATATATAGGAGAAAAAATAGTGCATGCTGACTTTAACAAATTAGAGAGATTTTAGGGGGTAGAGGTAGTGGTGTACAACGGGTCAAACCCGACCCGATCCAAAAAATTTTAATGGGTGAAAATCCACCCGGACCCGACCCATTTGGGTCACGGGTAGGGTTCGGGTCAAAAAGAAATAGTAAAAAAGAATTCACGGACGGTAGCAGGGAGATGAAATGGCCGGTACCTCGTGATGCAGGTTTTGTGGCCGGTTACTGCGAGAGGAATAGGCTGGTTCATGCACCCACTCCCAAAACATGGGAACCTTCCTGTTGGTGGGAAAGGGCCCACCTTCCTTCCATTGTGTGGGCACAAACCTGGCCTTGTATCAAGGTTGCCATTTTTCAGCATCACCACCCAAAAGTGCCATGGATTTGGGGTGTC
Source organism: Litsea cubeba (assembly GCA_012931725.1). Lineage (NCBI taxonomy): Eukaryota > Viridiplantae > Streptophyta > Magnoliopsida > Laurales > Lauraceae > Litsea > Litsea cubeba. Next base: position 47,625,940 of record CM022954.1, read on the forward strand.
TTCAACTTCACATAATGAACCCAAATACTGCTCTTTCTCTGCTGCATAGAGGTCTGGGTTATTAGAAGCAACAGGGCTCAAACCTGGGAATTGTTTTCCCACTCCTAGTCTATTCTCAGCTTCTGTTATTTATGCACCAATGAATAATCTGCCCAAAAGAAAATGGAAATCATAAGAACACAGGAAATGCAGTAGAGAAACCAGGCAATGAAATAAAAAAAAAGATTATCAAAATACAACCCTTCCCACAGCATTGAGAAAATGGCAGTTCAGAGATTAAGGGTAAAAAAAAGAAAAAAAAAATGAAGAAGAAGAAGAAAGAAACAGAACCCATGTTAGTTTTTGTTATTTGGATTGATTTGGGCTCACTTGATCAATCAAAGCAGTCGGCTGCTCTTGCACTTCCCATCTGAACCAACTTCATTACAAAAATTCCTAGGGCAGTTGCTGCCTGCGACGCAACAGTGGCTGCAGGCAGTGCAGGGGCTGGACGGTAAAAGAAAGAGGTAGCAGGGAGATGGTCGGCCGCTGTGTAGGGAGAGAAGAGTGACTGCTGCAGCAGAGAGAGTGGCCGCCAGTTCTGTGTTGAGTGAGGAGGTGCAGGGTGAGCGTGGGAGGAAGAAGAAGATGGTGAAGGAGAGAAGATGATGCAGGAGCAGGCACAGGTGGAAGTGCAGGTGGGTGCAGGGAAGAAGGAAAAGAAGAAGAGTGGGTGAAGGTGGGTGCATGGAAGAAGGAAAAGAAGAAGAAGGTGGGTGCAGGTGGGTGTAGGGAAGAAGAAGAGAAGATGATGCAGGGGTAGGCGCAGGTGGAAGTGCAGGTAGGGTGCAGGTGCAGTGGAAGTGCATGTGGGTGCAGGTGGTTGCAGGGAAGGAAAAGAAGTGCAGGTGTGTGCAGGGAGGGTGATGGGCGCATGCGCAATGGGCTGGGCAGGGCGTGGGGGCGAGAAAGGGAGGAGGGAGAGTAGAGGAGGGAGAAGAGGAAAGGAGGAAGGAAAGAGAGGGAGGAGGAGGAGGTGGAGAAAGAAGAAGATGGAAGAATGAGAGAGGAAGGAAGAAAGAAAAAGAGATGGGTTCGGGTGGTGCGTAGGTGGAGAAAGAAGAAGGGAAAAAAAGAGGAGAAAAAATTAAAATGTGATGGTGCTGTGTGTGCTGCTGGGCAGATGTGTACGTGTGTGCAGGTGTGGGTTGGAGTGAGCGAAGAAAAGAGAGGGAGAGAAGAAAGAAGAGGAAGGGAAGAAAGAAAAAAGAGGAAAGAAGGGGAAGAGAGGGGTGTTGATGCAGATGCAATGGTTGCAAGGAGAGGAGGAGGGCCTACCTGCGCGTGTGATGGTTGTTGCGGAGTGCTTTGCGCGCTGGTGAGATGGGGTAGGGAGAAGAGAGAGGGAGAAAGAAAAGAAGATAAGAGAGAAAGCAAGGGAAAGAAGGAGATGGAAGGAGAAAGAGGGTGAAGAAGGTATAGAGAGGAAGGAGAAGAGAGAGCGGGGGAGAGATGAAGGAGAGAGAGAGAGGAGATGGAGTGGGCGGAGCCGAGAGGGAGATGGCAGAGAGCGATGCAGATGCAATGGCTGCAAGGAGAGGAGGAGGGCCTACCTGCGCGTGTGAAGGCTGCTGCGGAGTGCTCTGCGCGATGGTGAGATGGGGTAGGGAGAAGAGAGAGGGAGAAAGAAAAGAAGATAAGAGAGAAAGCAGGGGAACGAAGGTGGAAGGAGACACAGGGTGAAGAAGGGACAGAGAGGAAGGAGAAGAGAGATGAAGGAGAGAGATGAAAGAGAGAGAAAGAGCCGAGAGGGAGGTAGATGGGGAGCGTGTGATGGTTGCTGCGGAGTGCTCTACACTCTGGTGAGATGGGGTAGGGAGAAGAGAGAGGCAGAAAGAAAAGAAGAAAAGAGAGAAAGCAGGGGAGAAATGAAGGAGAGAGAGAGCTGAGAGGGAAAGAGCGAGAGGGAGAGAGGGAGATGGGGAGCGTGTGATGGTTGCTGCGGAGTGCTCTGCGCGCTGGTGAGATGGGGTAGGGAGAAGAGAGAGGGAGAAAGAAAAGAAGATAAGAGAAATGAAAAAAGAAAAGAAGGAGAAAGGAAGATGATGGATGGGGAGCAGGGGCTGTGGCAGGTGGGTGCTGCAGCTGTGCGTGGGTTTAGGTGTAGGGAGAAGAAGGAGGGAGCAGAAGAGAAATAAAGGAAAAAAAGAAAAAGAAGATGGGTGTGCAGGTGGTGATGAAGTTGCAGTAGGAGGAAGAAGAAGAGAGAGTGAGAAAAAACCAGTCTTTCAACCAAAGAGAAAAGAAAAAACAGCAAAAACATATAAATCAGATGAAAAAAAATTAACAAAGATTGATAGAAATTAAGAAACTCAATCTTTTAACAAAAGAGAGAAGAAAAAAAAACAAACAGAAATAGATCAAATGAAAACAATCAACACAGATTGATGTGTGTGTGAAGGTGGGTGTAGTGTGCAGGGGAGGAGAAGAAAAGGAAAAAAGAAAGAAAGAGAATGGAAGATGAAGGATGGGGCGCAGGGGCTGTGAAGGTGTGTTGGTGAGTGTGGTGCGTAGGGGAGGAGAAGAAAATGAAAAAAGAAAAGAAGGAGAAAGGAAGATGATGGATGGGGCGCAGGGGCTGTGGCAGGTGGGTGCTGCGGCTGTGCATGGGTTTAGGTGTAGGGAGAAGAAGAAGGAGGGAGAAGAGAAGAAGGAAAAAAAAAAAAAAAAAAAAAAAAAAAAAAAAGAAAGAGAAGATGGGTGTGCAGGCGGTGATGAAGTTGCAGTAGGAGGAAGAAGAAGAGAGGAAAAAGGAAAGAAAGGGGTGTGGGTGCAGTACAGGAGAGAGAGGAAGAGCATAGTGGGTAGTTGTGAGGGGAGAAGAAGAAGAAGAAGAAGTGACGGCGAGGCGGCTGTGTGTGTGAAGGTGGGCGTAGTGTGCAGGGGAGGAGGAGAAAAGGAAAAAAAAGAAGAAAGGAATGGAAGATGATGGATGGGGATAACGGACAGTTTAAATCGTGGGCAAGGATAAAGATTGATTGATTAAAGGAAATTTTAAAATTGAATGGGAGGAATTTTAGGGCAGTTGGAGAGAGATATCAGGGAGAATGAGACATTTTAGTGATTGGATTGCATAGGGATTTAAATTTAAAAGGAATTAAAAATGAGGGAAGGGCAATTCTGAAAGCGGGAGCGTAAAAAGCACGAGGGCGCGCCACTTGTCCTCCTCCCGGGCAGCCTCCCCCTCCACGTGTCGCTCCCCGAACAAAAAACCTGCTGCTTTACAATATATAATGCATGTCTCTTTTCATTTAATTCTATAATTTCAATTTAATTGGATGTTTGATTGCATAGATATGCCCTTTTGAGCTTGTTTTCATGGATGTTGGTCATTGATGGATGAGGTTTCTCATTTGGAAGATCAATGGACCAATTGGTGATGGTTTGATGATGATTGAAGTGTTTTTTTTATGTTTGTGTATGTTTCCATGATGAATAGACGATATTGGATTTGATTTTGATGGAAATTGGGTTGGATGGAAGAAGTTCCATAAATCTAGAATTTTGGTTTCGTAGTGTACCCGGTCAATATCCTGTGTGTGGGGTCGACCGGATACAAAGGAAATCCAGAGGAATAACTGGGAACTGAATTTCTCTAAGTCCTAGAAATTCTAGTATACCCGGTCTACCGACCAAGCAAGGAGGTCGATTGGACACATTGTAGAATTTCAAAAACAAGGTACTGCATGCCAAGTGACTATCCAGAATTTCATGTGTACCCGGTCGACATCCTATCCACGATGTCGATCAGATACTCTGTGCTGGAGATCGACTTGGGAGTCAGAATCCTGACCTTCCTAGTGTACTCGGTCGACCGCCCCTTGGAGGATGTCGACCGGATACACTGCAGACTATGGATTTCTAGTTTTTACAGTTCTAATGTTTTTTAAGGGGCCCATTGACCATCCGAATGGACTTGGGGTCAATGGTTTGGCTCAACCTTGACTCATGGGGACCACCAAAGTAGGGTCTAGTGTATTAAATTGATTCAATTTGATCCTTAAACGTTGTCGAAGATGCCCGTAACTTCTGAAGCACCAAAATACATTATCCTTTGACATCTGAAACATCTTTTAGGAATGGAATTGACTGACATGGTCCTGGATCTAAAAGAAGGTCATTACTTAGGTTGGACCTTTGCTACTTTCCATTGATTGGCTTGGTTTTGGAGATTCATTATGTTTAATTCATTGTTGTTACCCTTGCATCATTTCTATTGTTAATACTTGTTAATTAAATAAAAACTGGATGACCTGAACCTAAAATTACCTAGTGGTGACCCGGTGTTATGGATTGGTGATCATTTACCCATGTCTGTGATTAGGCGGGCCATGATATGGCCTAAGAATAGATGGTTATGATACCTTAGAATGAAGTTGATTGTTATTGTGGATTTGTGACCCATATATGAATGAGAATAGACTGAATACTATTGGACCGAACATGGATGTTATACTTGGACTGTTTTGGACTAAGACCATGGCATTAGTGGACCTTGGCAATGGATTTGATGGTGAACTTGAACTTGGATTGTATTTATGAATTGGACCTATACCTTGGACATCTTATGGACATGATAGGACCTTGTTCATGCAAATCAAGCCTAAACAGATACAGACCTTTTACTTGTTCCTGAAGTCGGCACTAATATTCACTCAGTTGTTATAAGCTTAGCCTTTCGACTGATCGTCATTGGTGTGAGCTATATTAATTGTGGATTAGAGCTATTATGATGAGCTATGGTTAGACGGCAGGTGAGATGCTGATATTGTTGTTATTATTGGCATGGCTTGTCATCTCTTGCATGGTTACTTTACTTTCCCCACCGCGACTGGTTTATAGTATGGGAGGGCTGCGACATAATATTCTGCGGTGTCCAGCTCGTGTGAATGTGCCAAATTGATGTTGGTTAAACTAGATGTTTTACTTTCATGCTGATTCTAATTGATATATCTTGCTCAATTGCCTAGCATTTGTACCGTTGCTATTCTCATGATATTATCATCGTCTCTATTCTTTTGATCCATACATCCTATATTATTTGTATATTGTGCCTTGCCAGATTCTTGAATCTGACCCATCATTTGGTGCTTAGGTATTGACCTAGACCCCGAGGATGACACGCTCGTCAAGGCGCCTGTAGCAGGAGACTACGGATGTAGACCGGTTGACCAGGAGGTCGAGCTGGAGACTGGAGTGCCTGCACTTGGGGATTGAGTGCATTTCTTTTTGGGGTTTGAGCGACATTTGTTGTGAGCAGGGGTTTTCATTCATCTGATATGTACAGATTATATTCCTACTCTGAGATTAGTAGACAGATGCACTGCTACATTTGAATATTTGATATATGACAGATTTGATACATTATGCTTCCGCTATTATTTGATATTGCTTCCGCTATCTTTCTTTATGCTTTCGCACTTAACCGTTGATCATTGTATTGTTGGAAAGTTTTAAATTGGACCTCACTACGGACTATAATCTTGGAAGTTCTCAGATTTTTTCTGGAAGTAGCGCGCCAATTTCAGGAACCTTGGAGGTAAATTCGGCATTCGGAATTGGGGCGTTACACTTACTGGTCACCCATCTATTGTATTTTTTTTAACTTTTCATTCCTCCCAAACACGTGTCGTCATCTTGGTTGTCTACTTTTTTCCTTTTTGCGGTTCAATGAACCAACCTCTCAAAAACCCTGAAACCCTAATATCAAAGGAACCTTAAATCCATAAATTCTCCTAATCAAAGAAATCATTAATCCCCCAAAACCCATAAATCGTATTAACACCAAACACCAAAAATAAGTAACTTTAAACTTCAGTGAGGTTCAAATAAACCGAGAAATAATGGAAAATAATATAAAACTATATTTGCATATGCGTAGGGATAAAATAATCGACAAGTAAGATTTTTTTGCCAGTAAAGTAACTAGTTTTACTTCTAAGGATTTATATGGGAGATGCTCCTATAAGAGATAGGGTGAGGGGCCTCACATTTAAGTTGTTGGCATTTGTATATGGATGTGAGGGCCCCTGCCCTATCTCTCATAATAAGGTGAGAGCATCTCTCTCTTTCTCACACACACACACAACACACACACACATATAAGGGCAACGCTCTCCTAAGCTCAAGCTTAGGATAATGTAAGCTCAAGTATGTGGTGCAGCCCGCCTGGGGACCCATATGGGGATGGGGGGGGGGGGGGGGGGGGGGGGATGGGATTTCAAGGACTCCCTGGGACCGTCCTCTCTGCAAATTAAAAATCAACCTCAACTGTGATTTCTGCCATCTCCATCCGAACCCCAAAAGTATAATGGTCAACAGTCCATTTGAATCGATACACAGTTGATCCAACAATCCAATAAATTAGGATCTGACCGAAAGTTTGTGGACATGTTGCACTTCGGGGGGGGGGGGGGGGTTGTGTGTTTTATCCATTTGGATGGACCGAGGGTGGGCCCCACAAGCGCGAGCTTATGGAATTTTATTCTAAGCTTGAGCTTAGGAGAGCCTTGCCCATATATGTATATGTATATGTATATGTACTACACACACATGGGTAGTGCTAGACTTCTGTTCTTGGGTGGTTGGGGGAAGCACATAGCTTCTAACTTCTAAGCATCAACTATTGTTTCATCTAACCTGTGGGACCTTTTGTTAAGGTTACCTACACAGTGGCGGACCCAGGATTTCATTTGGGTGGGGCGGACGATCGTCAATTAAAAGGGTCGAAATTAATGTTAACTACCAATACTCTCAACTTATTTTATCGTTTAAAGACATTATTATTTTTTTATTTTTTGCCAAATTAAGTATAAAGAACTCATATCCTGCTACTAACACTTTATTTCTACATAACATTTCTTACTACAACCATTTCTTCAAAAAATTATCCTTTTATCAAATCAATGGGATGAAAATTAAATTAACAACTGTACTACAACAATAATAAAGAAACTATAGAGAACTCCAAAGAAGTAAAATCATTATCATATGAAAATAATACTTCTTTGGTTGTTTCCTTGAGCACCTAAGAGTTCCTCTATCATATGAATCCAAATGATCGAGAACAATATAATCATAAATATCATATTGTGATTCAAGAAAATCTAACAAGAAAGCAAAAAGAAAGTAGCTAAAGTTCAAGATCCAACAATAAATCAAACAAAATTCAAAGCAGGATGTTTTGAGAAAAAGTTGGAGTCTTTGGTCATTGTCATTGAGAAAAAAATAGCAAAACATATATTACATAGAGCAATGAAGGCAAAACACAATATATATAAATATATCAATCATAAATCAAACCCCATTAATACAAACTTCATATTAGGAAAAACTAAAAGAAGAAAAAAAAACCAATAACATTGTACGAACCAAATACCCTAATTACAAGAACGAGCTATATAACCAAAATGCAGGAAACTATTAGGGTTCTTCGAGACCTGGGGTGGGGCGGGGACTTTACTAAAATGGAGCGTGACCCACTTTTAACCTTTTTTGGTCGCCCCAAGTCCACCCCTATAAGCGTGTGTATATATAATAGGTAGGGCTACCATGTTCTCATCATATTAGGTTAACAAGATCTTGATTATTTTTAGGCCCACCTTATCATTAATGCTTCTTACCCCTCCTACTATTTTTTTTTTTTTTTGGAATCTTGGGTTGCCCCAGGTCCCCATAATGTAGGTCCACCCCTGTGCGTAACCATTACACCTGCGTACCATTTACATATGTAAATGGCCATAAACAAACGACCCCTAATCTTATGTAATTTCCAACGATGTGCATCAATAATCATTTCTTTTATGAAAATGGAATTAAAGGAAGATGAGAAACAAATAACCAGTCATTATCCTTAGGCATTCATTTCACATCTTCCTTTGATTTTATTTTCATAAAAGGAAAGATTATTTGGTCCTCATTTTAAAAATTCACCATGGTCTCCATTTTTAACCACTTATGGCACATATATATTCCATTATTATATATTAAAGTGGAGGCTTTTTATCTAGTCTTGACTGTACGTTTAAAATTTGACCAATGGTTATTTTTCAGTTTTCATAACTGTTTTCTCTGTTTTCTCTGTTTTCTCACCCACTTCCACCTCACTTTCCCTTATGCCCATCTACCCCATTTTTAACAAATATGCAACTCACTCACCCATGGAGATTCTACTCAATGCATTCCCTACTTTCTTATCATCCACTCATTTCTACTCTCATTCTACCTTTTGCTCCTTTAGTTTCCTAGGTTACATAGATGACAATGAGGAGGAAGTTCATATATGAAGGAGGAAGCAGTAGATGCATCATTTTCTTTTTCATATATTTGAGTTTTATCTTCCACAAATGGTATACACGTGTTTTTGCGTCTGATCTTTACTCCATCTTTGAAAATGTTTTGATATTTAGTTTCCTAAGTATTGAAGACTTTTATAGGTATGTTCATTCCAAACTTATTCATCATTTATATTTCTATCAATTAATTGATGTTTAATTTTTTTATGTAATGATGTTTAAATTTATCAATATTTAATTTCTATTGTTGATTCATTTTATGGTTGTTTAGTCTTCATTTAATGAGCATACCTGTGCTTAGCATGAGTTTCTGTGTTAGTTCTTATTTATTCTAATGCAAACAAACAAGCTCTTTAGGCTCCATTTGTTTTCATCAAATTAAATTTTTAGAGATTTTAAGAAATGTAATCCTATAAGTACCTAGCTAAAATTGAAGATATAAAGGTTAAAGATCGATAAATGACCACAAATAATATTACCTTTGTTGAAGATGAATACCCAATAATCACCACAGTAAATTAAACCCTAGGAAAGTTAGGATCCTAAATATCTACATCTCCACTTTGGACCTGTCTAAGGGCTTGTTTTTTTTTTTTTTTTTTGTTGGGAAAGGGCTTGTTTGTCTCATGTAATTGAATACCCATGATTGTATTTCTTTGAGTGTCAAAAAATGAGGAACCAAAGGTGAATGTCCACATGGCCATCAAATAACCTCCCTTTTAATGGAAATTTGAATAAAAATTAAAAAAGGAAAGGTGAAAAATGAATACCCCTCCATCGCTCTAATAATTTAGTACATAAGAAAGTAAAGATTTCATCTACATACCCACCTTATATCCTTCACAAACACATCATATCATTCATCCTTCGCCTCTTTAATTGTAAAGAATAAAGGGTCTTTTGTTATTTTTTTTTCCAATATTCACATCCGGAGAGAATACATGTATATAAGCATAGATGAGTTGTTACATACGATTGCAACAACTGGATATGTTTTGACTTCAATTTCCTTGCATATTGCAACAAATAGTTGCTTAACCCTTATCCAGTCGAATGTAACAACCCATCAAAGCCTATATACTGTATTCTCTCCGGATGTGAATATTGGGAAAAAATAACAAAAAAACTCTTTATTCTTTACATTAATAACCGAAGAATTTACCCCACAAGACTCCCTAGGACCTCATACCACTATGGAGGAGCTGAAAACACCGTATGTATGGATAAGGCCCTCAAGGTCCGTTTTTATTTTTATTTTTTTGTCGTTTAGCAAAATGGTCGATATCGACCACTTTTATGGTCGATATCGACCATTCTGCAGGAACTCAAAATAAAATGAGTTTTTCAGGATAAAGAAGAGGGGAGGAGGAGGGAGGATTTCTCACCGTCTTTATAATGGCAATGGCGGCTCCTGGATCTCGTATCGACGGCGCTCTTTCTCACCGTCTTTGTATTCCTCCTTTTTGTTTTCACCCCACTTGGCAACTCGCTGGCGGCGTCCGGTCGCAAGTCCTTGGCTCTCTCCAACACCGCCGATCCGCGCCAGAGGGAGAGGCTGCTAGCGGTCGTTGATTCAACTGGGCATCCGGCGGTGGAAGTGGAGGCGTGCATGGCGGACGCCGCCGATCACATGTCGTGTGAGGATCCGAGGAGGAAAATCCGATTCAGTAGGGATATGAATGACGACCGAGCTCGCCACTGCCTGGCGCCGGGGGATTAAGGCAAGAAGGAAAATGATTTAGTTGGTGTTCTAGCAAAATGGGTCCTTTTCCAAGGTTAGAGCACCTAGCTCTGGCCCTGGGGATTTGAGTGCTTCTGCTGCAGAGAACATCAATGGCACGAGACGCTTCGACTCTTCGGCCACATGACTTTTGCAGCGGTCGAAATGCCCGACGACTTCACCGTGAGTCGGGCAAGGCGATTCATGGGCTCGTGAAGAAGTTGGAGAGGATTGATTTGGATGTGTTTGTGGGTGTAGCTCTTGATGAATTGTATGGCAAATGCGGGGAAATGGGTGATGCACGTAAAGTGTTTGATGAATTTCCTCAACCGGATGTTATCCTGTGGACTTCGGTGGTTACTGCTCTGGTTGACATGTAAATGAAGTATTCTTGTTTTGAGGATGTAATGGATCTCTTCCGCCGAATGTCCAAGAAAGATGTTGTCTCTTGGGCTGCTTTGATATGTGGTTGTGCTCATAATGGGTGGTTTGAATCCTGATCCGGTGACGCTTGTTAGTGCGGTTTCGGCCAGTGCGCAATGTGGGGATCTCGGGTCTGGAAGGTGTTGTCATGGGTTTGTGGTTAGGAGAGGATTTGAACATGACCTGTCTCTTGCTAATTCTCTCTTGAATTTTTATGCCAAAGTGGGTCACATGGATAACGCGAGGAATCTGTTTGATAGAATGTCGAAGAAAGATGTGGTTTCTTGGAGCTCTTTGATTGCTGGGTATTTGCAAAATGGGAATGCAGTTGAAGCTCTTGGTCTTTTTAGTGAGATGATTGAGAAGGGAATTGCCCCGAATTCGATCACTGTTGTTAGTGTTCTGCAAGCATGTGCAGTGGCTTGTGATTTAAATGAAGGCAGGAGGACACATAAGTTGGCTGCTAAAAAAGGATTTGAATTAGATGTGGCTGTGTCTACTGCTTTGGTTGACATGTACATGAAGTGTTCTTGTTTTGAGGATGCAATGGATCTCTTCCGCCGAATGCACAAGAAAGATGTTATCTCTTGGGCTGCTTTGATAAGTGGTTGTGCTCATCATGGTTTTGCCAATGAGTTGATGGGGGCATTTCGTACAATGTTGTCTGATGGGATGATCCCTGATGCAATCACAATGGTGAAGGTCCTTTAACGTCAAGCCTTTCTGGGCACCAATTTAAGCTGATTTTTTTGCAAGTAGAATTGAAATGAAAGTCTATTATTGGCCGTTGGGGGCAGAATGAAGGGATGGAGAGAGGTGCATTAGGTTGATTTGCCAACATGAGAAGAGAAAGGATGATGCCAGTTATAGTTGCATATGAAAGTGGACTGCTTATTGTAAATTGTGTAATGGCTTCACATTAGACATACTCTTAACCATTTCATTTAATTCTAATCATTTTGCAGCTTTATATAAAAACAAGGAGCTCAATTTCTTGTGAGCTGGTTTCCTGTTTTGTTATTTATATTTTAACACCGGTCTATTGATTTAATGAGAAAGTGTAGTACAATATTTGGCTTCTGCCATGTGACACTCTTCACCAGTCCCAAGCATGAAGAAAGGAGGTTTCTGTAATGGCCTGCTTCTGTAATTTACAGGTTTTGTATCTCCAAACGGAGCACTGATCTGTGCCATCATCCTTTTGTTCGCTTTTGTTTTAAAGTGGTCGATATTGACAATAAAAGTGGTCGATACTGACAATGACTGTATTTTTTGTGTTTCAGTTATGTTGTCGATATCGACAATAAAAGTGGTCGATACCGACAATGACTGTATTTTTTGTGTTTCAGTTATGTTGTCAATATCGACAATTAAAGAGGACAATTTTATGGTCGATATCGACCACTCCTCCCTCCTCCTTCCCTCCCATCTTCTTCCTCCTGAAAAACCCATTTTCTTTTTGGGTTCCCGCAAAATTTCGCTAAACGACAAAAAAAAATAAAAATAAAAATAAAAATAAATGGACCTTGAGGACCCCTCTCGTATCCAACGTGAAACGAGGTCCTCGTAGCACGTATAGGACTGTACCGGGCTCTACCAGGTAAATTCCTCTTAATAACCCTTTGGTGGAGCTCATTTCACTATGGATTCCCTCTTTTTTTTTTTTTTTTTTTTGTTCAAACAAACAGACCCTTAAACTACATAAACATTCACGATAAAATTAGCTTTATTGAAGGATTAATAAAGAGGTGAGGTATGAAAGACAAAAGAGAACATTATAAATGAGACCTTGACTTTCCTAGGACTTTAATTACTAGGTGTGATGGCTGCATAATCACTTCCATCTAACCTTGATTCAATTTCCATTAAATGGAAAGTTATTTGATGATCATTTTTATTTTCTAACATTTGATTGTTTGTTTTTCACTCATAGAAAGACCAAGCATAAACCCTCTCTATCCTTCACCACTCACGTGTTTAATAGTCCCTATTGAAACCCATTTTACCATGGAACTCCTAGGAAGTTAATTATATAAAGACGACCCTTTTGTTTTAGAGTAGTTTTAAGCAATTGGTCATCAAAGATCATTCATGGTCACAACCATTTCATGTACACGCTCCCGATTTAATGGTCAAAATGGAAACATAGATTCCATATGAGGGCATTTATTTTGAGAGGTTCAAATTTTCAATAGGTGGACCTCATTGTAGAGTTTCACTCCGCTCACTCGCGGAAAATGTTGGTGGTACACTATTCTGGAATTTAATTAATGATGTTATTCATCACATGATCAATCTTACGGTGGGTCCAACTACTACTATAATAAACCTTGGTGACATACCATAGACGGTGAGGCCATCATTTTGAGCAGCTAAGATTTCAATAGATGAGCTCCAGTGTGAGGTTCCACCCGTTCAACTTAGAAAAGTTGTAAGTTAGATAGTCAAAGGATCCGGACTCCACAACTTAGATGAGTTTTTTTTTTTTTTTTTTTTATTTTTTTATTATCTTTTGTGAACTGTATGAAAGATTCTTTAAACGAAACACAAAATAAAAAGGCGCAAACAGCAGAAAAAAAGCCACCCAAGGATACACACTCTTAACTAGGGCTGTCAATCCAGCCCTTTCACAAGGGGGCCTGGCACGGCTCAGCCCGCAAATGCCCTCAAAGTGAGGGCTTCGTTTTTTATCCTAAACCCCGAGGGTAGGGTAGGGCCCTATTTTGAAAAGCCCACAATCTTGAGGGCTGAGCTAGGGCTTGACTCATCCGGCTCGAGGGGGCCCGGCCCGGCCCTCAGTTTATTAAATATGTATATTTTTGAATAGTTTCTATGCAGTATCTTTAAAAATTTTAAGAAGTGAGTACCCATCTATTCATTTATTTTTACCATAAGTGATTAGAATACATAGTTTATTGGTACAAAAGTTAGATAGTGTAGATATCTTTTGAAGAAATATAGTTTGAAAAATGAAGAAAAACTTTGATAAGTATTGAGAGCAATATAATAAAGTATTTGAAATGGCTATACTCTTTGATCATCAACGTAAGTTGTTGTATTTAGGGTATGCCTTAAGAAATTATATGGATCAAATGAAGATATGAGTATTTGTTGAGGTGATACTCTTAGACCCTTTTGGAGATCTTTATATAGAGTATTGTGTGATTTATAAATACACCTATACTATGACATTGTCAAATATGGATAAAGTTAATTTAGTAAAAGTTACTAAGTTTTAAGATGATTTTTTAATATTTGAGAAACAAATGACTCAGACAATTGCTTTAGAAAAAAAATCTGAATTAGATTATTATTTTGAGGAGCTAAGGGATAAATCTATAAATTTCAATATATTGAATTGGTGGAAAGTTAATTCAGCAAAATATCTAATTATTTCAATAATGGCTCGTGACATTTTAGCAATTTCAGTTTCTACGTTGTTTTTAAATCGGTATTTAGTATAGGAGGAAGTGTACTTGACCAGTATAAGAGTAGTTTGAAATCTGAAATAGCAGAAGTCTTAACTGCCTTTGCATTGTCGGCCCTTAATCCAAACAAAGTAGGAGGGTTATCATTAAGTTGGAAGTTGGTGGTGGCGTATTAAAGATTTATTTTCTTTAAAGAAAAAAAAAATCTTCTTTTCTTTTGGCCCTGGCCCGACCTTAGCCCGGCCCTAGCCTTTGAGGGTAGGATAAGAGTCTAAAAATTATAGGTCCGCTGTAAAAGACAAGGGCTTTAGCTCGCTTAGACCCGGCCCGCACATATGAAGATAGAATAAGGGCTTACCTCGGCCTGGCCCGGGCCCGGCCCTTTGACAGCCCTACTCTCAACTCTTTGCTTGCTAATACATTCGCCATAGAGTTAACATGTCTCACCTCATGGGAGAAAGTAACACTAAAATTCATTGTGAGTTGAAAAGCCCCTATGAGTTTCTGGCACCAGACGCATCTCTTTCGGTGGCCATTTAGTTAAAATACCCTTAAAATTTTGCTCCAATTTCTACCAATGGGAATTTCAAATGCCAATATTTACAAAGCCTTCGAAATTCAAGTCCTTTGTTTTTTTTTTGCTACTTTGACATTTTAATATTTACTACGAACCATTTTAGCCATTTCATTGAAGCAGTTTTTAGATGCTTTATTCGGAGTACTTGAATGGTGTCATAATGAATGCAGACAGGTGGGTTCCATTGCCTGTACAGGTCAACCCAATTGAGCCTGGCCCATTGCCACCCCTGCTCAGAACACATGTGGGTGGGACCCACCCATCTTACATTAGGGTTGTATTTTTATGTTGAGTGTCAACGTCCCTAGAGATGGGGATCATGCCAACAGTAATACATAGGAAATGTTATTTGACAAAGACGCGTATTGCCTTGAAGATATATCCAATGATGGAAACTTGTGACAATCGGGAGTTTGTAGAAAAATCCCTCTTGGCCATTCTTCGTTCTATTTTTCACTTGTGAATGTGATAACACAAAAAGGAAAAAAGAAAAAGTGGGGCCCTCCCTCTTTGAACCGTTAGACTAGATAGAGAGGGGCCATCAAATATATTTAGCCATTCATCTTCATCTTGATTAGATGATCATCTCTGATCTCTTTTAATCAAGTGCATTTGATTGGCTTATAATTCATCTAATTCTTATAATGTTCACAGAGGAGGCCTAAGGATTGTAATGGGGCCACAGATATGCCAAGTGGTCCACCTTTTGCTATTAGGAACATTGCATTTATTTCCTTTATGGCTAGGAGGCTTACTGATTAGTTAGGACCACGGTTCCTCCTTCTTCCGAAGCTAGAGGCCTTGGTATTGAATTCCGGTTTTCCCATATTCAGGAACCGAAAGTTGACTCTACTTGTGCTACCACTTGGGGGCCACAGGGGTTTAAACCTGCTTCTCTCTGGGACCGGAGGGATTAGTCCAGCCCAAAGGGTTGGGAACCCTCCGTTAGCAATAAAAAAAAAAGAAAAGAAAAGAGAGGCTTACTGATTTCATGACATCACATTCGTTTCATTTTCTTTATATCAATGTGATATGGCATTATCCGGAGAATGTGAGGTGGCGTTATTTCATTGGACAAGTACAAATCCTATGTGTTAAGTTTGGTGTCAATCTCATGCCTCTAACTTTTTCATTCATGTCTACAAATTAAATAATTTTATATTGAAGAAAGAAGTTTACTCTCAATCCAACGGTCTAATCCATTCGGATCGGTGAAAGTTCAATAAATTCAGTGTAACTTAGGTAGTCCATGTGTATCGGTACTTCTAATGGATTATAAAGTTGTCCCCAATATGTTGCCCTCACCTTAATAGGAGAACATTCATATGTATCTTTCCCTCATCATAGGGTGAGGGACACTTCTCTTTTTAGAAATTTTTAAGTACAAAATGTACTTTTCAAGTACATATGGTGAGGTACAAAAAGCACTTTTCATGTGCAAAAAGGGGAGTGTCCCTCACTCTATGGTGAGGGAAAGATGCATATGAACATTTCTCCACCTTAATATGGTGAGAGATAGATGCACATGAATATTTTCATATATATATATATATTACACTTGACAAAAAAAGTTTATTATTATTTTAAATTTAATATAAAAAAATTTAGAAGAATTTACCTGAAAAAAAAACCCCATAGGATGGGGTAGGATAGATGAGGACCCACTAGGACTTTGGAAACGGAAAGGGTCCTCTTGTTGCTTTTCAGTCTTTTTTTTTTCTTTTCGTTTTGCAATATGGTCAATATCGTCCATTAGGCATGGTCGATATCGACCATCTTTTCATGTCAGTGCAAGATTACAGATTCAATCATCTCTCAATTTGACTGATTGGTTAGTCGATATCGACCATCTTTTCATAACATGTAAAATGAAAGGTTCAATTATTTGGCAACTATGACCGGAAGGTCACACATATTGAAGCAAGGTAATGGTTGACCAATAACGGTTGACAACTTTCATCCATGTTTACATCCCCATAGAGGGGCCCACATCAATACGAGTGGTTCACACATATGCCTGAAGCATTCTTAGAATCCACACATTATAAGTTCATTCACACGACCATCCATAGATTCCATAGATACATCAATCTTTAGCAGAAAGAATTTGGACTATACAAGTCCAAAAGAAAACCAGATTGTTAGCAAAAAAACTCAATAAAGTCCATCAATGCACTTACAGCTCTATCAATCCATCCACATCACTACCCGCAACATATCCAAACATTGGACAACCAGACTTTTAACAAAAACTCCAATGCCCAGCGGCGGACTCAGGATTTTTGTTTGAGGGGGCTTACGATAGTCATTCAAGTAATTCAATTACTGTTTTGTTGTTCTTCTTAACTTTGGCAAAAGAGAAAAATAACCCACCTGATAAACATGTGATTAAAGAGTCATTTAAACAAATCCACTTCAATCATCATACACATAGACAGAGCCACAAAAAAAAATGAGGAAAAAAATGTTTTCTAGATCTGATGATGGTAAAGGAAGGATCTTGAACTATAAGAGGATAATTAATGGATATAAAGTGAGTACAATCAATTTGTTTTAACAAATTTAATTTGTTTGACTTATATGTTTTTCAATTAAATAGATAGAAAAAAGAAATAAAAGAAAAGAGATGGACAATTAATGCAACAAAAATCTAAAAATCATTATAATACCCTTTTATCCTTTTTATGAATGGTTATGGTTAATAATTTTTTACTTCAAACAAATAAAATACTAAATTAGACCCCCACCTAACTCAAATGATCAAGAAACTCAATAACCAGAAACCTCATTAGATTTTTAGAACAGAACACTGATCAGCATACAGTTATAAATTATGAAGTCAGATTAATCAACACGGCATGAATCCAAGGCAACTTGTTTCTTTCCCTTTCTTAAATTTTCACCCTTTAGCTCACACACACACACATTTTTCATTTCTTACTTTTTTTTTACAAGATGCACAATTTCATGAATTTAGCATACCTCCCCAGATGAGAGACGGTTCGCAAATTTTGGTGGTTAGATCTAACAAGATCCTAAATATTTAGCTCCTTTCCTACAGTTTTATGCTTTCCTGAAACAAAACATAGGTAATCTCAAATCGATAACTAACGATAATTTTAAGTAATCAAATGAATTTAGCTGAATAATTTTACTATTGTTTTTTTTTTTTTTTTTGTCTTACTTTCTCATGCGTTTTTTTAGTAATTGTGTCAAACATATCATGATCATATTTAGCGCGCAAACAATCATTTTTATTCATAAGATGAACATTCAGCATGACATCATCATAGTGAAAGAAATCAAATCCACAAAAGTCATGCATTTAACAAAATTTCTAATCTCATAGGTAACAAAGAAAAACTATCCGACATAACCTAGTAAAAATTAGGGGCCATAATCTCCCTCAATGCCCAATAATATGAAATTACTGCAGGTCATCTATCTCTTATGCTAGTCATATGTTATCAATTGAATCAAATCTAAGAACCACACATATCAATCAAATTTCTCAAAAATCAAAACTCGCAAGCTGCACAACATAATAGATATCTAGCTCTTACACACTTCAAACAAATCAAATCCTCAAAAACCGCAGCGCATCCAAATGATAAGTAAAACCAAGAACAAAAGAAATCTGTATTCAAAGATCTGTTGCAAAGAGAAATGGAAAACACGAGAAAGAGAGATTGAGAAAGAGGGGGAGATAGAGAGAGATAGAGAGACCAAAGACAAGATGAGTAGAGCACCTGCCAGAGGGAGGGACGGCGTCACGATGGTGGTGCGTCAATGTCAGTCGTTGAGATGGAGAGTGATGAAGGGAAAGAGACGAGAATGGGGATTGGCTGATTATGTTAGAGTTGAAAAGGGTCGTGGGGACTTGGGCAATTTTTAAGTGGGGGCTGGGCCAAAGGTGCCTTAGGGCCCTTATGGGCTTTTTCCAATTTTGGTGAGGGCTTCAGCCCCAACCCACAATATATAGGTCCGCCCCTGCCAATGCCTCGCAGTAAAAAACATATCTCTAAAAAAGGTTCAACCTCAACTTACAACAACACCTATTAATTGTTGAAACTTGTTTAGAATCCAAAATTTTATATAAATCCATCCACACATACAACAACACATTACAGCTTTATCCACCTATTCACATCCGGTGTATAGCTTCCGACCATCTCCACCAACATCAAGTATGCAAAATTATTTGCCCCATACTCCTAACCCATGAATAGGAGGAAACCCATGTAGACAAGCCTAGTTCCCATCTGGAAAGCTTCAAAATGGAGGCAGAAATACTGCCCAAAGTAGTTGAAGAGCTAGGAGAGAGAAAAAAATTAGACAGATTAATGGATGCAGCAAACAAATGAAAATGAAACATGTATGCCAGCACAAAATCAAATTTAAATTAATAGACACACCACAAACAAAAATAAACGAAACAGATACGTTAGGGAAGTTCACCCATTTCATACCACCATGAGAAAATGCAAGCCATTCTCCATGTCTGATATAAAGATTACATTTAAAAAGACCTTAATAACCATATATTCCTATTTCTTCCTCTTGAATGCGATGAAGCCGCAGCCCTTGGATTTTCCAGTGCCTTGTCAAGGATGATGACGGCCTCGTCGACGTCACCGTTGGAGGAGAGAGATGGTGCAAAGGCCGTCGGTGGTGGTCTTCCAGCTGATTCCGCGGATGAAGAGCTTGCGCTGGATGGGTCGCGATCGAGGACGTCAGGGTGGTAGATGATGACGTCTTAGAGGATCTTGAGGAGTTGCTCGGTGGCGAAGGGCTCAAGGATTTTACGGGCGTCATCAGGAGTGAGCTGGGAGGTGGATTCGAACGTGGCGATGCAATTCTCATCGGCCTTGTGCTTCTTCGAGGCGAGATCTGCGGTGGCAAGAGGAAGAGGAAGAGGCTACTGCGTCGATTGGAAAAAAAAGTTTTTTTTTTTTTTAAATCTATAAAACCCTAATTCTAGAAGAAGACGAGTGCACGAAAAAAGACTTTTTGGACTTTAGGTCATAAAAAAAAAAAAAAAAAAAAAAAAAAAAAAAAAAAAAAAAAAAAAAAAAAAAAGACTAACTAGGGCGAAAGGGCCCCTCCTGTCTATAAATTCCTAGTGGGTCCTCATCTTTCATATAGCGTCCAATGGGATTTTTCCATGTAAATTTTCCAAAAATTAAATATTAAATATATTATTCATTTTGCATTTCATGACTCAGTAAAACTGCCTCATTTCTCCCGGTCACTATCTCTGTGATAACGACAGCCGACAGTGAATCTTCTTCTTGCCTTCGTAAGTTAGAAATTGACCGATCAGTGTAAACGACGAACTGTTCTTCTCTCTCTTCTCTCCCCGTTTCAATCCGATTCTTCCATTTTTCACATTCTCATTCTCCAAAAATTCTCTTCTATCATCTTCTTCAATCTCTCCCAAGTAAAACCCTTGACCCAAATCCACACCCTTTTCTTCTTTTCTTCTCTGATCTTTGCTTCTGATTCATCTGAACAGTTGATTCTACCACCACCATGTTCCTCCTCTTTCTGGGCTTTGTCCTTGGGGCTCTTGCAGTCATAGCTGCGGAGGGGTTAGCTATTTTTGTCCTCCTCAGTCGACTGATTCGAAAAAAAAGCAAGCCCAAAGCATCAGAATCGGTAGTGGGTCGAGACGTCGACGTGGAACAATCTCTCTGTTTTGTGTGTAATAAGAAGGTCAGTTCAAGAGGCGAATTGGGTTCTGAATTTCATGACTTTTTTTTTTTTTTTAAATCTGAATGTCCCCTGTTTGTGAGAATGCTTTCTGGGTTCTGTTCATGGAATCTTGTTTTTGAATGGTGTTTTGTTCTTGGGATCTTGGAAATTAAGATGAAGTTGTTTGCCTGTGGGAGTGGTTCAGTTCAATTTCCTTTCTTTGGTTTTCTCCAGTATTTAATTTCAGCTGTGATTTCGTTATCTGTGGAAAGTGGGAAGTAAAGATTTCGTTTTATTCAGTTTCAGTTTGTATTGTTTGATAGGGAGGAGCATTTTCTGCAGTGAAATTAGTTTCTACCTCTTGGGTCTGAATATAGTTTCTGCAGAAATTGGGGGGAATGCTTCTCTAAGGACATTTTTATGTGGCATTTTAATTAAGTCCACAGTTCATTTTCTGTGGAAAATAAATACAAGTATTTTTTAGCACTGGATTGTTGTATGAGTAATTTGGTTGTGAATGAGAGAGGAAACCACAGCCTAGGTTACATCCTCATGGTTAGTGCATTGATACAATTCATGTAAACTCACTCTGTGTTATGTTTCTAGTGTAATTATTAATTCAGCTTAATGCATTTCTGTTATATCTTCTTGCTTTGTGCAACTACTGCAACCAAGATTCTATGAAGATTGCTAGCCCAACCAAGTAAAAGGTATTATCTCCAGCCTTTATCATAACCTGAATCTAATGGCCTGTTTTGCCCACTTCGTATTGATTTACTAGGAATTTAGAGTAGAAAGGTGGTTTATCTAAAGAGTATTAAGGAGGTGAGGAGAGAAGAGTCTAAGGTGGAGATGTAGATGGGGCCATAATTTCCCTAGATTTTAGTTTACTAGGGTGATTGGTGGGTAATAATTTAATTCAGTCAGAAGAGTGATTATTTGCTTGCCCTTTTAGATCTTCTCCTTAAATCCTTTACTTTGCCCCTTTGAGATGAAGGCATTGCTCAGCATTTGACTTCCTGTAGACATGTCCAAGATGCTAGCGGTTATGTGGCCCACATGCACAAACACACATATATTTCTTTATATAGTTTTGTATAGATTCATCCTAATTCCTAAATGATTCCATTTCGTTAATTTAGAACTGATTTCCATACCCCATATGGTCACTCTCTCTCCCGATTCCTCCTTGGTGTTTTAGGAAGCTTAGGGTAAGAACCTTCAGTTGAAACGTTCATATCACTATAGAAGACCTTTCTATGACAAGTAAAAAGGTATATATTGTGAAGTAAACGATACACCTTGATTTGGGTAGTGAGTTCTATGGATAATGAAACACCTATCTCAGCTGTTGCTCAGCTGATCGCACGAGATTGAGTCCTCCCTGGCAAGAGTGTGCAAAATGAAGTCCTCTCTAGCAAAAAAAATTAAAAAAAAATGAAACACCTATATATATATATATATAAGGAATGATTCTTTTTTGGATCACAACATTGATGTGATTACATGGAAACAAAATGGAGCCTTAATATAAGATATTAAATCTCAGTTTTTAGTCTATTAGTCACCAATAGAATAAAGTTGTCTTTACTAAGTTTGCTTCTGGAGGTTGAGGGTTCAAAACTGCGCTGCCACACTGGGGCCATAGGGGATTTACTTGGCTCCCCCTAGGCCCGTTGGGATTAGTCCGGCCCAAAGGGATGGGACACCCTCCGTCATAAAAAAAAAAAAGTTGCCTTTACAAAGTTGTAAGAATTCTATATTAAGAAAATATTTTGTAGGACTAACTACCTGGGTTTGTAAGTAGCAAACATGAGTCAACTTGATTTCAGCTGATTTTAAATCTGTAGCTTGGCATGAGCAGTGGGTCTGCATGCTTTTTTGTTGAATGTCATCAAGGCACTTTGATCACTGAAGCTGTATAGTAATGCAATTGATTTATTTTTCATTTTCAACTCAAAAGGATTGCCCATTGGGGTAATTAATAGTCTAACATGTCACATGGCCTGAAGGCTATGAATTTGGGTAGTTTAAGATTCATGTACTTATTTTCTACTGTCATTGTTATCAGCTATATTAACTGCTGAAGGTAAAAAAACTATTTGCATAAGGCTGCATTATCTGCATGCAGTTACCACAAAAACTATTCTTTCAGATCAAGGCGTTTTTTTTTTTTCTTCTTCTTTTTCTTTTTACAATTTTCTTCTTTTTCTTCTTTTTTAATTAAAATTGATATCCTTTGATCTTCAGGGGGTAATGTGGGTATTGGAATCAGATAAGATTCCAGTTAAAGAATCACCAACAAGTGTGCCAGCAGAACAAATGAACAAGAAGGAAATAGTGGAGGTTTTCCCCATCAAGAAAAATGCAGAGATTAAAGATCATTCACTCATCCTGACAGAATTTGATGGTTCTCAGGCAACCATCCAGCTTGTAGGTTGTGTAATAGTAGCTGTTTCTGCCTCCAGCCTGTCCTCAAGGAAGTGGTAAGCATTTGCAACACGGACACTCCTTTATCGTTATTTGCATTGTCATATCATGCATCGGGTAGTACTCATCATGAATTTTCCTTTTTCTTGTCATCTGGCATTAATATTTATATCTGCATAGTGATTTTGTAACTCTATGCTGAGACATGTGCGCACTGTACACAGAGTATGTATGTATATGTGTATCAAGGACAGCTCTGATACCAGAATTGATGAAACCCATAGCTCTGATACCATTGAACTAAAAAAGCAGTCTCGAACAAGTCTGGATTTCCGACAACTAGTAGCAATACTGTACTAGGAGATGATCTAGATAGAAATGCCAAGAAGATTGATATGGAGTGCTGGACTGCACTAACGGTTGAACAATTCCGAGATATTTCTAGCATCAAAAGAGTATAAACAAATAGAATCGAAGTACCATTTGAATCAAACCTTGGAATTATCCAAAGCAAGGACAGAAATGTGGATGTTTCTAAATTGCACTTGAAGGATTTTGACAAATTGTACAGGTGTTATTTGAATAAAGGAACGACAAACTGCATATCCTCATCATACTCGACTGCTCCGTCTCTAATAATTCATGCAAGCCATCCATTGTATTGCCCAGTTTGTGTTTTTGGCAGCAGTGCAATTGATGTAAACCCAAGGACCATTTTACCCTCAAAATCCTTTACTCTCAAGCTCAAAAGAGGAAGCATGCCTTAAACAAAATTTCAAGAAAGTGGCAACCTACATCGATTCTTAAGTAAGAAGAGGTCTCTAAAATGGTTGCAACAAATTAACTAAAGAGTTTCTGGTTAGAAGAAATATTTTTATTATCAGTTAATAAAGAATAAAATTAGTATGAGAAAAGGGATGAAGAATACCAATTCAGTTTCTTGATTTGAAGAACATGGTATGAAGATCCTGGAGAGACACGTCTTCGACGATTCTGATGATTGATCTTGCTCTTGTAACACCCAACCAGTGGTGCACCTGGAAGGAAATATCGGGACATTGGTGCGATTTCATGTCCAAAGGGTGGGTTGCACAGATAAAGGTGCTTTGGTTTTGAGTACGTTGCACTAGAGGGGGTTTCCACTAAGAGTTAAGACCTTCATGATTGGCCCTTACGTTACCAAGAAAGAGGCAATAAATCTTAATTAATCTAAACTACCAACATTAATAGAAAGTAGAAACTAAATCTTAAGGATAATCAAATACTTGTTCTATGAATACTGTTCCAACTTAAACAACTCAATACATATAATGAAAGGAAAGTATTTCATAGCTAATGTTCTAGAACCTGCAGTTGCACGAGTCTTGGGTTTGACCATACTATGGGCCCCTCTTGTGGGACCACTTCCATGGGTGCATCAATAATGCTATGGCATTTGACGAAAGAAAGGAAGAAGGGATCTATCAGAACAGAGAGAGGCAAAAAGGTTTATAAGAAACCAGAAAAGTGGTCTCCACTGCATGTATCTGTAACTGCATTGCAAGCCCACAATCCTCACGTGGATCCCACATCCACATGTAAATCTGTAGGGCCCCACACCCTCAACTGAGCCCCACAGGCGCACATGATCTTTCTGCTTTGCATCTGGGCCTGGCCGGGCATAGCGTGAAGCCTGCTGGTCTGTGGTCCTAGCGAGAATATTGCTGGGTCTGGCAGGACTTGGTGTGAGGTTGGATAGGCCTTACTGCTCTGTGCTGGGCTCAGCTGTGTTCAGCTGGGCGTAACAGGCTCGATCCTGTCCCAGCTGCACCTGATGGAGTTGGGCTTGTCTCAGATAGTCAGATGGCCTCTGCAGGCCTAATCTGCTGGTCTGGCCTGACTAAATGGTGAGGACTGTGATGCATAATGCGTACATATGTGTGTCTGGCCTGACTTAAGGGTGCAGAATGCAGATGCATAATATGTACATGTGTGTTCGTGTTGACAACTGGATATCTTAACTCTTGGCCTTATGATCACCTGTATAAGAGTTATTATTGGTTATATTGAAATTCTCGATTGAGAGTGATTAGTTCTATTACAGTGTTCATATGCATCATTTTTCCATAATGTATAGCAGGCCACACACAATTTGACTGATTGTAAAAGTCTTAAGCATATGAGTTTTTCAGGGATTCATGTTAACCTCATGTCCTGTTCTCATTTGACATTGTAACAAGTGCTTACTTTGGTGCAAACTTGTATGACTCCTTTGCACTTGATTTGAATTAAAATTTTCTTCTGACTTGTGTAGGGCCAAAAGATACCCGATTAAACTAGAGAACAAGAAGTCAGCAATTTATAATGGAAGCAACTGTTTTTACATATATCTTGAAACTTCTTGGGAGAAGGAATCATGGTGCAGAGCCCTGCGTATTGCTTCTTGTATAGACAAGGACAAAGTAAACCAGTATGTCAAGCTGAGTGAAGAATTCTATCACTACCTTTCATCCTTAAATGGGGAGTATCCTTCTTTTATGAAGCCAGCTGCCGTGTTTGGAGAGCAAACTGACAGAGGTATTAATATTGAAGGCCCTTCTTCAAAAGTCAGGCATTTTCTGAAAAAGCTCGCCAAGAAGGCTGCTAAAAGCAGTGCTGACTATAAAATAAATGCAATTTCTTCATTTGGCCATGATGAGAGAAAAGTTAGTGAGAAGTTTCATGACAGTCAATATAAAACATCAACCACTGATTTGTTAAAAAGTTCATCAGAGAGAACTGTTAGGAGTTCCTCAGAAGAAGATATGATGCCAACGTCGCCATTATCTTTAAATGATTTAAGCAGCCACAGCCAGATACCCCTCCTTTCTGACAGAGATGGTGATGAGAAATGCGGTAATGATGAGGGAACACTTTTTTGGAATTTGTTACTTTCACGGCTGTTCTTTGATTCCCAAAGAAGTACAGAGTTGAACAATTTCATACGAGCACGAATTCAGGTAGTCAATGTTTTAGAATTATCCAAGTACATTGTTATCTTTGTTCTATAAATTTTCCATTGCATTTTGGTTCTAATATCGAAGATAATTTACAATATTTGCTTGTACCATTTGCTCAGCTTTACAAATTATGAATCTTGCAGACTCGTTTTGATGATCCACTGCTCATATAATAGGGATGGGACACACCAAGAATATCTCATCGTAACTGTTAATTTTTTTCCCCGCATTGACTGGACCATTAGTTGTAATTGTCTATTTGTAAGCCGCAAATACGTTGGCTAGAATTGCTTGACAGGGAGATACTGGGTGATAAAACTGTCCCATGATGAAGTCCACTAGATGAGTAGATTAAATTACTGGAATCTGGAGCACACTTGTACCTGACATACTCTCTTCACATTACCATCACTAGCAGTCTAAATTTGGAAAAGAAAAAAGTAATGTTTTTCTGAATTGAGAATCACTTAATACTACTGTTTACTCTTTTTTTTTTTTCATGTGAGTAGAAGACACTTTCCAACATGAGGACCCCTAGTTACATTGGTGGAATCACATGCGCTGGCCTAGATATTGGGAAACTTCCGCCTTATATTCGCAACATGAGAGTTCTTCCTATGGACATGAAGGAGGTGTGGTCTATGGAAGTTGACATTGAATATTCAGGTGGTGCTATATTGTATATTGAAACAAGGCTTGAAGTTTGTGAACCTGACTTCCAAAAGGGTATAGAGAAAACGGGCATGGAACAGACTACTGCCGGGGAGGCCACCTCAGATCTTCTTGAGGGTTTTGAATATTATGGGGATCAGTTGAAGCGCTCAGGCAATACAACTAATAGAACAGTGAAAGGAGGTGAAGGGGATAAATTAGGTATGGTGCACATGCTGAATCTTCAATTCATTTTCATAGTCATAGAATGCATCAAATAACATATACTGGTTTATGATTTTCTTTCTTTTTTAAGTTTTTTAAATTGTCTAAATTCTGATGTCTGAGTCTCTGTCCAGCCACAATCTTGATAACTTTTCATGAATGCCTTTGTAATCCTCATCAGTGTAGAAAGTTTGAATGCCACTTCTTAAACTGAATGTGCACTTTTGAAACTTGTAAGGGGGGTCCTGAACAGACTGGTGGATGTCGCAGTATATTTTAGCTTCCATTATAGATATCGTATTTTTCCTTCTAGTAGCTACCTGTTATTTTTTGTCCATTTTTCTGTGGTCTAAAATTATTATAATTGGGATAAGATGGGTGGACATAGCTGTAAACCCATTTTTTGCCTTCTATGCCTGCTCCACTTCATATTGCTGCTTGCGAGTTATGTAGTATTAGTTGTATTATATGCTAGGATGCATGCTTCTTTTTTGATTCAGCAGGATGCACGCATTGTTTCCTATTTAATGCAAGCATTGGAAGTCTTGTGCACCTAGGGAACATTTGTGTAACGCTATGGCGCGTTTCCTCTTCCATGGGATCACTTATCCTATTGTGTGGGTGGGTGGGTGGGGGGGTTGTTGGACTTGTGTCTCCTCTAAGTGAGGAAAATCTGTTGATTATTGAGGGTTTTCCTCAAGGAACTAATGCCACAGTAAATGTGAGAAGAGGAACAACCATTCTTCTTTTGCATAAACGGGGCTTTACACAAATATGCCACGGTTGACTGTACAAATATTTCATGATTTACCAACTCCACATTTTGGAATTCTTTGTCACTAGATGCAGATGGAATGAACTCCGCAAAGAATGCTAGTTGGACATCAACTTACGTCTCAAGATGGAAGTCTATACTTAATTCTCTTGCCGACCAAGTATCACAGGTATGTAGCTATTTTCCATCAACAAGATCCTTAATCAGTTTCTTTGTATCTGTTGGATTTTATAAAGTTGGGAAACTTCGTGCCAACATGGAAGTCATTGTTTGGTTTAATCTTTGTTACTTGGACATGAAGATTAATAAATGCATAATGTATTCCAGGAGGTTGTATCTTGTAGACTCTGGCCTTGTACTCATTCCCAGCCTTTTCATATTTAGTAACATTTCCCATTTATCAATTAAAAGAACAAGATGGACTGTATTGGATACAGGTACAGAGTGCTATACTCTTCACCATCAAGAAGCCCATTATACCAACATGACTTTACAAATGTATTGAAATGTTTCAAATTATATTGCAATAGTGTATTGCAATTTCTTCAATTGCAAATTATGTATCCTTGAGGTCAGGAAAAATAAAGGAGGTCACAAAAATATAAGTACAAAAGTTAAGATAAATTATTTTTTCCCAATTACAAGTATCCAGAAGTTACCATTTAAAAAAAAAAGAAGTATCCAGAAGTTGCTTACTGCCAATATGTGAAGACAAAACTCAAACTTGTTTTTGTGGCATAGTTGACTTGGGGATCCATTGAGCCTTATCTAGTGAAATGGAATATTTTGCTAAAATATTTTTACAGTTATAATGCATATACTGGAGCCTGAAACCCAAACCCAAATTAGCACCTCGCATGTCATAATTGCAAACTTTTTAATCTGACCATCATTGATAGGACAAGGCTAAGATGATGACGACATTGACTATGAATTTTGCTATCAAAATTCTAAATTTAATAATAAAAAGTCATATATTATATCTTTTAGTCACCTCTCGTTCATTTGCAATCTCTTCGGCGTACTCCATAAGTATGCTAGTACTGTCGTGAAATAAGCACAAAATTAACCATGTACAGTAGTGGTTAGGAGAAAGATAAGGATTTTTGTTCCCCAAATTGAACCAAACCAATATATCATTCAGTTTTATATTTGAAAGTTAGAACAATATGAATCCTTTGACATTGATCATAGTTTTAAAACCTGGTTCTGGACCCCATAACCATCACCAGACCGTACATTACAATCAAGGTGAGTTTTCTCCTGCAGACATAACTGCATGCGGTCGTCAAGTTTGTCATTGTGGGTGCCTTTATTTCGGGGGCATCTCTAGGACCGTCATCTCTTTGACTTTCAGGGGGATCTCTAGGACCCTCATCTCTTTGACTGCCATGCGGACATCCTACAGGTGAATATTTCATTTGCAACCAGTAGAATGGTTGTAACCATTATTCCTGTCAATTTTGTGCCCGTTTTTAAAGGGAAAAAAGCCTGAAGAATGCTTGAAGAAGTGGAGATCCTCATCCTTAATGATCTCTAGGGTGTTCTTGATGTGGATAAAACCTTGGTGTCGAACTTTATAAACCTTGGGTCATGCTTATGGATGACCCAAGTAACCTTAAGTCGCAGGTGATTTATTCTTTGCCATAATTAATAATGGATAGACAGAGTTATAGGTAAAATAGAATCAAAATGGGCTCTGGGTGTATGATATAACTGTGGAAAAATAGAGTTTCAGTGTTTAGTGGAGCTCCAACAGGAAATTGCTATATCAGTCCATTTTGTCCCCTTTTATTTGGAGAAAAAAATATCTTAAAGAACCTTTGTTTTAAAAGGGCTGGAAATCTTTATTGTCATAGGTTCTAGGGTGCTTTAGTTGTAGGTAAAACCTTGGTGGAAAATTGGACATTGATGCTATTAATTGTTACCCCCAGCCCCAATTACCAATCGAAAAGGAAAAAAGAGGAATTACATCGATCCATTGTATAACTCATGAAACTCTCCAAATATGTCAAATTTTGACGAGTTCTTTATTTCTGATCTACCATAATGTTGGCCAAGTTGAGCTGATTCACGTCTTAGACGATTCAGGGCTAACTTAGATGGCTTCTTAAGATAGTTGATTAGATATTTAGGGCCTGACTAATTAGTTTCATTTTATGGTTTCTTTTTGGAAATTATGGCGAACATAGTTCATGATCTCACTTAAACTGACTGGCCGGTTCTTGTTTGCATTGCAACTGAGATGATATTTGAGAACCAAATTCTAAACCTTAATGTCTTTCTTCCATTGAAGGTGCCTCTCTCCTTGGCAATAAGGGTGACATCATTTCGAGGAACTGTACGTCTACATATCAAGCCGCCACCTTCTGATTGTTTATGGTTTGGATTCACATCTATGCCCGACATAGATTGGAACCTGGAGTCTGCTGTGGGAGAGCATAAAATAACAAGTAGTCATATTGCTTTGCTCATCAGCAATCGGTTCAAGGTGAGAAAATGGATTTGTATAATTTATTTGTTACTTTCAGATTCTTGCAACATTAATTACATTATATAGATTTTCATGTTTATTTTTCAACTAGGATTTTTAGATGAAGTTTCATTTATACTCCTACATATGGTTGTTAAAATCTATGCATCCAGAATCTTGCATTATTTGTTATAACATTCATGTTGATGCCCTGTAGTCGTGATTTGCAGACTGCAATCCGTGAAACTCTGGTGCTTCCGAACTGTGAAAACATATGCATTCCATGGATGGTAGCAGACAAAGATGACTGGGTCCCACGGAAGGTTGCACCATTCATCTGGGTCCTTCAAGAATCTGGTGACCCAACAGGACGCAATGCCACCAACTGCCAGCTTGGAGAAACAAAAAGTAAGCCCAATATTACCAAAGCAAGCAAACAAGATGAGGGCAATGAAAAGCTAGTGGAGGATGTGCATCCGCAACCCCCACCCTGCACACTGGTTTCTGCATCACCTTCGTCTTCACTGTTGGGTCCCACAACATCCGTTTCTAATGATCAGTCCCTTCGCTGCAATGCTGAAGAAGAATTGAAGGCACCACTATTGAAAGATGATGAGATGCAAGACCGCTCTGTCCTCCCAAGCAGAGAGGAGGCCCCTGAGTGCTCAGGAGTGCCGGTTGTGACAGCAGAGGAACAGATTCCTGTAAACGAGGATTCAAAGGCAAAGAAGACATGGCGGACAGCAAGGATGATGGATTTGGGGAAGAAAATGGGGGAGAAGCTAGAGGAGAAAAGGCGCCACATTGAAGAAAAGGGCAGGCATATCGTTGAGAAAATGCGAGGGACATGATATCTGAATTCTAAGGCTGCCAACAAACAGTTACATCTGCTATTCATCTTACTCATCACTGGCGATCCCTGCGATTTGAATTGTACAGTTCTGTTGATGACTTGGTTTTGCTTGATATGGGTAGCAGAGCAGTGACACCTAGTGCCTTTTTGAGAATAAGTGGATTTGACCACGAAAACGCTCCGATGTGATGATTTTTCTTAAGGATATTGAATAGTCATAGCTAAACGATAAACTGCAGTATGAATTGGATTGAGTTCTGTTGTGCGGGAGTAGTATTGTACAGCCCCTGCAAAGTTTGAAAGCATGTTTTGATGATGATTCATGTGGTCATTCATTTCACAGAGAACATATGGCTTAGGTGAGAATACTGTATTAATGAGATGTTATATGACATCTTATCTTGGCAAGGGCTCATGGTGGATTTGCTGGGGTTCCATTATTGCACAGGTTGGGCAATTCTGGTCCATCTAGTTGTATCATGTTACTCTAAGTAATGGATTAGATGCTTCTTCATTCTCTTTCTTGCAGTGATTGGTGGTTCAGTGGTTGGATGTTTAGTAGTTTTCAATGGCGGATGATGCAGCATCCCTCTCCTCTGAGGGTTGGTTGGCGAGTTTCGAACTCATGGCAAATTTGCGAGGCATTTATGAGGGTTCACCTGTTAAAAATCTAAACCGCTCAAAGTGCTTTATTTGGTATGAGCCAGGTTCAAAGTTCACTCCAACAGTAGTAGGGCCCACCGTCAGATGACTCCATTTCAGTTTGAGCAGGGGATTTATGGGTCTATGGTAGTTTACCAACTTGGAAACTTGGCTCTACATGGAAGGTCATCATACTAAGTCACTTGGGAGAGTTTGGCCAAGGACTTGGTCGGCCATTTGACTCCTGATTAGGTGGCCTACTGATCCAAATCAACACCGTCGAATCAACAGCCGAACAAATTTTTTAAGAATTAGAAGTCAAAATTAATTTTTTGAAAAGCAAACTTCAACCCGATTTGGCTTTTGAAAGGTACTTTACCACTTGCATGGGAAGTGAGAGTAAGGTGGAAAGCAATTGTTATGTTAAATTCTAAGCCCTTAAAAATCAATGATTGTGATGGTTTTTATCCAAATTCATATCCACATCATGTGACTTCTCTAAGTGGTGGGTAATGTTTCGTGGACACATCTAAGTGCCTGCTAATTTTCTTTTATAAAAAAAAAAAAGGTTGTAAATAAATAAAACCTAAAAAATCAAATATGTCTTCTGTTTTTCATCATTATCTTTGTAATTTTGATATGAGTTGTGGGGGAGCACAAAAAGACTGATAAAAGTGAATGTTTCTTAAGTGCACATTTTTGTGCATTTACTTTCAACCATTTCCTCTTACTTTTTCGCATGATTTGATTTCTTAATTTTATTTCATTTCATTCCTCATGCAAATAAACAGGCCCTAAACGAGTGTAAGAGCCCGCTCATACGACTCGTGTTTATCACACCAAACGAATTCAAAAAAGTTTGATTTTGATTGAAGTGCATGTATGGGTGAATTGAGAAAAAAAAAAAAGGCAACGCTTTTGCTTTAAGTGGTTTTAGTTGGTATTGAGGAATACTATTAAATGGATCACAAGTTCAGATATAATGAACTAAATTATGTAATTTTGAACTTTAATCCAAACATTTTTCTATAATCATCAAAATGATAGAATTCTCCATAGTTGGAAAGATTTGGCCCATTGTACACATTGAAGATGAGGATGCTAATGTTCTTTTTAATTATTAACTCAAAGGACTAAAAAAATGATAATCACATATATATATATATTATACAGTTCTTAGTTTTGAGGTCATCTTATAACCTGAGTCCAAACAGAAAAGTGTTATAGACATCCGGCTTGGGGACTTTGAATTATTATCTAATTACCCAAATATCCAAATGGGTATGGAAGTCCAGAATGGTGTTGAATTCTACTTTTTTTTTTTTATTGCTATCGGAGGGTTCCCAACCCTTCGGCTATTATTTTTGGCATAAATCCTCTCGAAAGTGGTGTGGTTTACTTATTGCTTTATTTGGATGTGTACATACATAGTTGCTACGATTCAATTTAGTCAAATTATTTAAAAGAATCATGAATACAGCTTGACTCATTTAGGTAAAATGCAAATGAAATAATTTGTTTTTTCATATATTTTTGTTTCATGACAAGGATAAAACCAGTGTCATGATTTTAACTTTTGTTTGATTATTTACAGGTTAATCGAGATATTGGAGTAAACTTATTATAAAATTATAATATATTAATTATAATTTTGTTCATAGTAAGTAAGCAATGCAGACCCTAATGGTTGATGTTTTATACAATTTTTTCTTATAAATATATTTATTGATTAGGGGGTGTTTGGAAACAAGATATTTTAAGAGATTTTGTTATATTATCTACTAGTTTAGAATCTAATCTATTCACCAAAAAAGTATGTGTTTGGATAACTTAGAAAGTATCTTACAACATCTCACTTTCTTTAAAAAATCATTCATATTACATTATTCAAGGATATGCTGTACAAGATAATCTTTTGTTACAAAACTTTCCTAAATACTAAAAATAGTTCATGTGAAACCATTAATTATAGTGGCCCACAATAAGTCTTAACATCAATGATCCTTATATGAGTGCAACTATGACTACCAATATTAGATTGGCCCCACAATACTTACAAACTTAATGTGGGGTCCTACAACCATATCACAATTACATAGCCCTTTTTAAATATTAATATTAGGTAAGTCTTACTAATATTAGACTATGGGCCTTCATCGTGATTACCATCATTAGGTGAGTCCCATACTACAAAAATTAGCTAGGTTCCTTATTAATTATGAAGATTGAGTTGTGTGATTGCAATTATCAGTTTGTCATCATTAAATGGGTCCCACTATTTGATAGCTCCCCTTGTGTTAATAAGAAAATCAACATCAAATGGGCTCCACAATAATTTCTCATAGATGGATTCATCAATGATATCTGACATTAGATAAGGTTTTACAAAAAAAAGAAAAAAAGAAAAATTTCTAGATAGGCTAATTTGTGATAATCACTATTAGATGTATTACACTATGACTATCAACATTTGGTGGACCTGCCTTAATTAAACAACGTTGGTTGGATCTCAAGGTTTTTACATTATATCTTGTGATTTTTTAACAATAGATGGGTCCTACCATGATTATTAATACATGCCATTACTAATTAGTGGGTTATACAATTGGAGAGTTGATTACTTTCATTCTATTTCTTATTCATTATACCATCTTGTGAGTTTTTTTATAAATTGTCAAACACTTCAAAGGTACATTGAAATTTATAAAAATTTTGCCAAACACCATAAGTGACACAAGATAATAATATGATATTATGTTGTTCTATGATAATGAAATCTTATAATATTTAAACTTGTTGATATTATATTATGTATTTATCCAAAAAAACCCCTTAGAGCGTTGTAATTTCTACTGAAAATAATTAATTGTTATTTGGATCATTATGACCCTAAATTAAATAGTGGGGAAAAAGTATTATTTATTAAATATTTGAGAAATATTATTTGTTAGATAGCATTGAAGTGCAAAATAAAACGTCAATTAAACTTTCATATCACAAATAAAAATGCTAATAGTGAAAATAACAACACATGAAAAAGTTACAAACAAGCTTAAAAATAATGGATATTGACCGTACGGCTAGTCTTACATTTGACATTTGCCCCACAACAGCTACAAAACTGCCCGTACAATAATGTGTGACATCGCACGGCCCTAAGATATCGCATTTTGTTAAATCTCACGGCCCGAGGCTATCGCACAGAATAATATTTGCGATATCGCACGGCCTTAAGATTTAGCACAATATGATCTAAGAGCAGCTCTCCAGGCAATATCCCTAAAAATAATGGGTTTACAGAGACTTATTATCTAAGGAGAGAAATCACAATTATAATAAAAACAAAAACTTGCATTATAGTACACCCTCACTGAATTTAAATAAAAAATAATTGGATTATCTCATTTAAAAATAAGCTACAAAGCTCCTACATACTCCCTTTAGAAATAGTTGATTGATACCTAGGTCGCAGATGTGCCTTGTGACTTAGTAGTGAAGTATCCTAACAAAACCAAGAAATCAACCTTCCTCCATCTTATGTGACAATTTTTGAAACTGTATTTCTTCTCCTCATATCTCTATATATCCAGCAAACCCCCCATTACTTGATACAGGGTCCCAACTATTTTACGTGCCAATGTGCTAGAAAAAAAATCAAAATTTCTCAATTATCCTGTAGCAGCTAAGCAATAATAAGACCTGTAGCTCATCATCAAGCATCATCTTCATTCTAAAAACACGTGCTCTATAGCTTGCATCTCATTTAGATAATCTGCATTAAAACTTTCTTACCTCCAACTTTAGGGACTATTTGTTTGCATAGAATATACAAGACATCTTCTTAGTACTAGATAATTCACTTTTACATATGACATTTTATCTAGTTCCGCTACTAGAATGCATTTTTAATTTATTCACAGAGAGAATAATACCATAAATTAAATGAACTTATAACCAAGTAACATGGTCATAACATTAGTTGGGAAGAAGCAAATTCTTCCATTGCATGCAAATGTCTTTGAAAATGGAACTAAAGCATGCAACAAATATGCAAGGCAATCCACTACACAAGCACAAGATGAAATCAAGTGAAAAGAAGAAACAAAGAACATTGTTCATTCTCATATATAAATTCAATATGCCATGTATAACATAAACAAACATAAATCGCAGCATCCCTTTATTTTTATGGAAAATTTTCAAAAAGGTTTAAGACTTTTGGATGATTTTACAAAAAAAGTACATAAAGCTTTGAATATTTCAAAAAAGTATAAAAATTTTTCACAATTCTTTCAATATTAAAAGGGCCCATTTGGATGCACAAGAAAACACAAGAAAGTAGTATTTTATAGAATATAATCTTTCATTTAAAAAAAAAGAAAATCCTATGCGTTTGGCAACTCAAGAAACATTTGAAGAAAATATTCTTTTATTTCAAGAGGATCAATATTTTCTCCTACAGTTCCCCCCTTTAGAAATTTTTTTACAAGATAAGAATCTTTCAAAATGACGATTATAAAGTGGTAGTGTAAAGTAAAGACTTTTGCTCACCAAATCCATCATGATGTATTTGTTTACATAGATGGTAAAATAAGGTAAAAGTAAATATCACAGCATAGTAACGGTTGGGTAAAGTAAAGGTGGGATAAAGTATATGGTGAAGTAAAGTGGGAAGGAATGGTAAAATAGTGTTTGTTTTTTTACTTTACTTTATTACATTGTATCATAGTTTTATATGGTAAATAAAAAGTGACTTGTTTACATGTGTGGTAAAGCAAAATAAAGATTGATGCCATATCATAGTAAAAGGTGAGGTAAAGTAAGGTGAGATGAAGTATGTGGTAAAGCAAAGTGGGAGAGAGAGTTATAAAGTAGTTGTCTTTTGTATTTACTTTATTATACTTTACCATGGTTTTATGTGATAAAAGAAAAGTAACTTATGGTAAAAGCATGACATTTGAACTTTACTTTACCACACTACTTTTTTATCCAGACGTGGTAAATTACATATAAATTAAAATATTTAATAAAAAAAATATTCTAATAAAGTAACTTACATTAATTACAACATCTTTCAAACAACTCAATTTAAAATCTGTAATATTCTTCAAAAATTTTCAAATAGTAAGAATATTATAATATTACATTAATCTATTCTATACTATTTTACTCTTGCAATATTTAAATATGTAATTACTTTATTCTGTAAACATCCAAATGGGCTCAAAAAAATCTCAATAATCATTTTTTTGAGAAATGGCAAAAATACCTTTATGTCAAATTTAAAAATCTTTCTTTAATAAATCATTTGAGAGAAATGATAAAGTCCAGCTCAAACGACCTAGTGGGACCCACTATAACTACCTTAATGCATGGATGGTTAAAAAAGGGATTCCAAATGCCTAAAAACTAGCTTCATTAAATGTTTATGTTCATAAAAAATGGCCACTAGCCAGATTTTAAATTTCAAATTCCACCAACAAAATTGGACTTACCATAAAAGGCCTAAGGCCAATCATTGCCTCTTATATAAAAAAAAAAAGATCTGTCATCGCCGTTGAGTGAGACCAGCTCAATGACCTACCAGTCCGCTTTGTTGATCAAGAAATTTTCTAGTTTTTGAAAACTAAGGGCCCATTTGTTTGGGTGGAACTTGAATACATAGGAATTCACGTTGATCTGTACGTACCAATTAGAAAAAATCTCATCATATGCAATTGCTGTTTTAAAAATTCTAACATTTTTTTTTAGATATGACTGGAATATCTTGTTAAATAAAATGATTAAGGAACAAAAGGTGGAAAACATAAAATAGTAAATATGCTTAAATATAAAATATGAGAACATGGATTATACTAGAATTTATTGTTTTAAAAATTTCTTATTGACATTTTGAAAATGACTAAATCATTATATTTATTATTTCCTAGTATAATTATTGCGATTTTCATAAATTTAATAATGGTCCTTTTGTTTGCGTGGAATTGAATTCACATAGTTAGAGTTGGAGGAAAAAGGGCTAAGATTAATAAATGTTTGTAAATAAAATGTCCCATTCAGTCGAGATTGATCAGGGGAATGGTAAAAAAGGTTTCAACAAGGGATTATTAAATAGGTGAGGGAGTGAAGGATATACGGTGAAGATGTAAATAGGACCTAACTTTCCTATGAATTTATATTACTTGCCTAAAAAAGCTTATCAAAGTTGGTGGATGATGTAGTAGATGATGATAAATACACCGGACACAAG
This sequence comes from Litsea cubeba, assembly GCA_012931725.1. Classification (NCBI taxonomy): domain Eukaryota; kingdom Viridiplantae; phylum Streptophyta; class Magnoliopsida; order Laurales; family Lauraceae; genus Litsea; species Litsea cubeba. Next base: position 47,663,392 of record CM022954.1, read on the forward strand.
CTTTGTAAAACCCTCTCCAACAACCAGAAGCATTCTTCTAATTCTCTCTCCCCCCACTCTAATTGTTTTTAGAGTTTGGAAAGAGTGATAACTAGTATTTTGACCGAGAGAGCTTTTTAAAGGACCGTGCTAAAGTAAATTCGTCCCCGGAAATAAATTGAGGCCCATAGGAGGGTAAAGGTGCAAAAAAGCAGGATTTCCGCCGTATGTATTTTACGGAAAAAGTAAAAATGCAGGTTTTCCGCCGGTCCGTATTCATGAACATGGCAGTTTTTCCTCGGTTTAGATTATACATGGGCTAGAGTTGGCCTGACAGAATCTGAATACTGAAATGGCCCAACCTTAGATCCGGGCAAATTAGTTCATATCTAGGCCCAAGCTTTCTTTGGATAAAACATTGGGCTCACAGTTGCTCATCCTAGTTTGGTTTTAAAACCTTGGTCTAAGCTCTGGGATGGTAAAGCCTGATCCCCGACCTAATCTGCTGATCGACCCACTATTTTCCGACCTAATTATCTGCTATGTGTTGCATTTGGGCCTATTATTAATTAGTACCATGATCGAGCCAGGGCTCAACAGCCTAATTATGATAGGTAGCCCACTTCAAATCTTAGTAATTTTCTTATTGTTGCCTTGTCCACGAGAAATTCCATGTCTCTTTATGTCCATTAGGGCTAGTTTGGGCATGGGGTTTTTTTTTTTTGGCTATTGAAGGGCTCGGAGGGAAGCTGAATAAACTCCCCTGTAGCCCTAGTGTGGTAGTGCAGTTTCGAACCGACGACCTCCGGGTGCAAACCGTAGTCCTAGGCCAACTGAGCTACCCCTTGGGGTTAGCCTTAGGAAGTTAATTAGCTAGACTTTAGATTTCAACCTCCACTGATAGAATCAGGCTTACCATGGCTGCCTAAGACCAGTCAATAAAATAAAATAAAATAAAAAACCCTTCTTTTTAAAACGACAATGAAAAAAAACTACTCCCTCATCTTCCAGTTTGACCAAACTTTAGTTTTTTTTTCTATCTTGTATTAACCATTAACTTCACTTCACAAGGAAAAGTAAATTTACCAAACAAGCAACATATTTTGTATCTGTTGTGATTTAATAATATTGCATTTAAACATTAATTATACATGCCCATCTATCATTGTGTGGACCTAAGCCCCAACCCTCGACTGGATCAAGAAGTAAAAAAAGAAAAAAAATGGTTTGTAGGATAATTGGCGTCAATGCAAGATTTCCTCCCCTTAGAGAGGAGTAAAAGTTGCAAATGAACTTTACCACCTCTAATAGCGGTAAAACGGCTTGAGTGCTCGGAAATGCAACTTTTTTTTCCGCTCAAAGAGGAGGAAAAGTGGCAAATGCAAATTGAAAGCCACTAAAAGCAGCGTTAGTGCCCAAACAAACCTTAAAACTTGCCGGGCCCAAACTAAATGAAATAAACTTGTCCAAGAATCAAATATTTCATAGAAATAAAGCTATGTTCATGTACTGCTATGTTGGAGTAACATGACATGCATTCAATTTAGTCAATAGAGTAGAACTTGGACCTTGTACTCGACATGTATTTTGATTGTTTTATGCCGAAAGGTCCCATTTTCTTATTTTTTTTTAAAACGTGAACCTCTACTTATAATCAGATGAGAGATGCAATTAGAGGTTCGTGTAAAACTTTGAAAACTAAATAAGATCTAAAAGATGAAATAAGAGCTTATTTTGGAAATTCCCAAATTAACAGTACCTTAGCTGCCTTTTATTGATTTTAAGATAAGTCACAAGACTTTGGCTCATCTTTTTTCTAACCATTTGTGTGAATTTTCTTTTTGAAAGAAGATACTATTAAATCATGGCTAACTTAAATAACTAGTCTTTTACTGTGATGCAAATTACATATTTGTTGGGGTAGGGAGTAGGGTTGCAAATGGGATGGGTCCGGATCGGAATCATAGTGGACCCAGACCCGTTTCTAAATAACGGTTCCGGTTCTGCCTAGGAACCTGTTTTGTTGGTTCCAGACCGGGTTCCAATAGGAAACTTTGGGTCCGGTTATGGAATTAGGCCCACCTAAGGGACCGGAATCTAGTTCCAAAATCGATACTTATTTCTCTTTAATCTTTATTTTTTCTTAAAATAAGTATATCATTCAACTTATAACAGTGCATCAAGTCTGCTACCTCCAGTATTATACACACAAATGTTTAAAAAAAGTTGATTTTGAGGTAAAGTTTGTAATATCAAAAACTCATATGCCGGGTCCAGGGTCCACGGGTCAGAACCTATATGGACCTGGAACCGGACCCGTTTATCAATCGGAACCTAAATCGAGTTCCGGATCCAGCCCCGTGTATGAATCAGAACCTAAATTGGGAACCGGACTCAGTTCTTTGCGGGTCGGAACTTAAGGAGAATCGGATACCCGTTTGCAACCCTAGTAAGGTGGGGTTGAACCAATTATTTTATGTTAATATGTAAGCTCTGATCAACGTCATTTTCTTGTTACTACAAGAAATATAAACCAGCACAGTAACCCGTGCTCTTAGCGCTGGCATGACCCACGTGGCTAGGGTTCCCACTCTATCTAACTACTTTTGAAATTTTCCTGATAAATAATTACATATTAGTATTGTGTTGTGTAGTGGTTAATTTAGTTTTTTCAAAAATAAAAGTGATTATGAGCTTGAATCTATTTTGCATAGAAAATGGACCAGACTCACTCCAACCATAACAATAATCTCGATCGATCATATGTGGCTACATAGTTGACGTAAAAAATCCACCCGTGTGTATATATCACTGTGGTTGGAGTGAGACTCGGGCCACGGCCTTAAGCGCACCAAGCGCCATTTATATGATTTTTTTTGCACCTTTGTTAGCCCCTAATTCATGTATGAATTGGTCAATATTCCATATCAAAGATACGAATTAAGGTGTTTATGTCATTATCAAAAGCTCTGTAGATTTTGAGATCCATGTAAAAGGCACAAAAATCCTAAAACTATTGGATGTACCCAAGCTCCTATGAAATTGTGAGTTTGCAAATATGGTAATGTGTTTCACACATGTAACATTTTCATATGAAAAAGTTATATATAAACCCTATACATATGTAAAAAGATATATTCTCATGTCATTGAATGGCAAAAAAAGAAAAAGAAAACTGTGGGTTTTCATTGACCGGGCTGGGCTAGGCCGAGGAATGTCCAAAGCGGCCCGACTTCTAAACTAGAAGCCTAAGCTTGAGTCAGGCTTGAAGTTGCTGGCGTGAGCCCAACCCGCATGGAAATAATAGTGAAGCCCGAGCCCGACCCATGTTAGACTTATAGAATAAAAAAATGAGTTTCTTACCATGTCCTAGGCTAGTTCAACTGGTCTGATGGTATTACCATCTATGAGGGGCAGACACCCCCACCCACCCCCATCCCTCGTTACTACTCTCTTCCTTATAATTATATGTATATTTGGGTCCGGCTCTCAACCACTGAGTCCAAATAAAAAAAAATTAAGCAAGACCCATATTATAACCTAAACTCCATGCCCGACCCAAAGGGGCCCATCCTGATCCATGAGCACCCTAACAAAAAAAATGCTTCTTTTTAAAAGAAAAATTAAAAAAACTACTCCCTCACCATCTGATTTGACTAAATCTTTAGATTTTTTCTATCTTGTATTAACCATTAACTTCACTTCACAAGTAAAGTAAATTTACCAAACAAGAAATATATTCTGCATTTGTTGTGATTTAATAATATTGCATTTAAACATTAGTTATACATGCCCATCCATTATTGTATGGACCTAAGCCTCGACCCTCGACCGGATCAAGAAGCAAAAAAAGAAAAAAAATGATTTATAACGTCAATGCAAGATTTCCTCTGCTTAGAGAGGAGGAAAAGCTGGAAACGGACTTTATCACCTCTAATAGCAGCGGTAAAACGGCTTGAGTGCCGGCAATGCAACTTTTCCTCCACTCAGAGAGGAGGAAAATTGGCAAATGCAAATTTACTGCCACTAAAAGCAGCGGTAGTGCCCAAACAAACCTTAAAACTTGCCAGGCCCAAAAATGAAAATATATATGGTGTTGAAATTTAAATATTTGTAGAAATATCTTGAGAGAGGCAAATCTAAAAGAAATTAATATATTATTTTCTATTATTCATAATTAATATTTATCAAAATAAATGGTTGTCCACTAAATGAGTAATCCTCATATTTTTCCCTAATAAAACTTGGCCCCACCATGGCATTGACTGTTTGATTAAAAATATAATCAACATAATCTCATGTTTATTCATTAATCACATTTCCTATCAAATGGGCAATCTTACCGGGGAACTTTCTCTTCTTGAGCTAAAGTTTATTGATGAATAACCCGTACAATAGGAGGGCATTTATTTTAATAATTTCTGATTTCAATAGGAGCTAATTATTCTTGTTGTCTCACTATGGAAGTTCCCTCTGCCTTAAAGTCAAGCATATTGTAGGCTACATAAAGCAATTTTTATACTTTGAACTAACATTAATTATGGCAATCTTTTTTGGGAAACGCCGAAGATATTAGTTCATTTTTCCCATTTGTTTTTTATTAAGGTGATTCCATAGATGGTCCATGGAAGTCAACATTTAAGTATTAAAAAAAAAAAAGAGAACATGTTTGGACCCAGCATGAACTAACCTATTCATTAATCCATATGCAAACTAAAATACAATATAGAAGTAAAATAGATTGACCCAAAACCTGATTTGATGGTTAGATTAGTAGCTCAGTGTCACTTCTTTTTATGGGCCTCCCTAGATGCATTTGAATCACATAAGGATTGGATGACAGGTATTAATATGGATATATGTAGGCCAAATTTCAATATAATATTTTGGCCAGAACCATCTATTTAATGGCTAATAAACTAAAGGGATCGTTTGCCTTTTATACATGTGATTAAATGGGTTCCACGTATATATACATTCGAAATACAATGTTTTGTCAGATAAAATCACCATTTTCACATGTGTAAATGAGTTTATCCAACAATTTTAAAATATTTTTTAACAAATTTCTTAAAATTCATGTCTTGATGTTTCTATTAATACTGGACGGTTTGGATCATCAGTTAGGGAATATAGAAGTTTGAAATTTTTTAGACTCCTTTTCGTACTTTTTTCAAAATCCATGAAGAAGATATTGGTTCATAAACCATAAACCATAAACCATGGGGTGGAGTACGGAGCTCGTGGAGTTCCTGCGAACACAAAGATACTTTCCTTTTCGTATAAGTTGGGTATACCTTCTTTTCATCTAATCTTTTTTTTAAAATCGTTTTTCTATGGTGGCTGGTGATTTGCATGCTTTTTTAGTACGCATACATTACTTACACTATCAACTGCCACTGATTCTGTGGGTCATGGATCCCTATATTAACCACTTTTGCCACACGTGGCGACATTTTAGCCGTTGATCAGGTCCCACAACCGTACCAGAAACCAGGAGTTAATTAATGAGGTGGAGAAACGAAACATGAGAGAAGAGCGGGTCTCAGTCTCTCTCGATCTCGAGCCCCTCCTCCGTCGAAAACATCCAATCTTCAACAAAAGGAAAACAAAGAGAGAAAACCCAAAGGTTTTATACCTTTCTTTTCATATATCTTCTCAGATCGAAAGCCACCAACACCAATCTCTTTGTTTTTGCCTCACTCTAAGTATCAATCATTTCCTGTGCTTAAATAAATTCACATTCTCATTTCCTTCTCTCTCCTTTTTTTTTTTCTGCTAGCTCTTCTAGCTAGAACTTTGAATTTCATGATATTGTTGCGTTTTCTGTGATTTCTTATCAATTTTTCGGCGTTGATTGATATCTCTATCTGGTTCCTTGATGATTACAGGATTTTTGGAGGAATGTCGAGCATCGATATGGAGGGAATTCTGAAAGAGCTTCCGAATGACGATGGCCGCCGCATTCGGAAGACGAAGATCGTGTGCACGCTCGGTCCTGCATCTCGATCTGTGCCTATGGTGGAGAAGCTTCTAAGAGCAGGGATGAACGTTGCCAGGTTCAACTTCTCACATGGTTCGCACGAGTATCATCAGGAGACCTTGAGCAATCTCAAGATGGCAATGCATAACACACAGATATTGTGTGCCGTCATGCTCGACACCAAGGTCAGTGATCCGAATTGGTTGAATTAGATCGGTTTATGATTATGAGCTTTTAGTTGTTAATCAGGATCACTAGATTTACAGGTAAATTATTGATTACAGATCAACATAGTTTTGAAAATCTAAACAGGGTATACAGAAAGAATGAAACCTGATTAATGTCTTGGGGCTGCTCTGCTTATATTTCTTGCTCTTCACTACATGTAGTTGATGTTATTGCCAAATTAAATCACATTATATTGTGATATATTACTTTATATATGGGAGGAAAGTTTGGATGTCATTTCCCACTCTCATTCATTCCTCCAATGCCGGACTTATTTGGATGCATGCCAATTATGGGAGGATAGTTTGATGGGAACTTGTCATAGATGAGATAATTTTTGGGAAAAAAATAATCTTGATTAGAGCGTCATAACCATTAATTTAAGGATCTTAAACTTTAGCGGTTTCTTAAGTTAATTTTTTTTTTTTATGCAATTTAATCCGACCGTGAGTATAATTTAGATAACTATCAAATTAAAGTGAGTGTCGATTGAGGAAGGGGGTTGGGGTTTGGTAATGAGTGTGAGGAGGTTTGTACCTGGGGATGTAAATGGGTCATCGATTCTCCGATTACCCGAAGGTTCCAAACTGCTAAAAACCAGGTTTGGGTTTTTATTAAGGCCATGATAAATAAATGGTTTCGGGTCCGGTTCCACCTTGGCTCGGACCCGTGGACCCAAGACCCGACATATTATCTCAATTTTCAAAAATCTCTCCTAAAAATCATGTTTTTTAAATATCATTATCTACTTAGACCCGGATCCGGACCTGTCCCATATATGGTTGTGGTTCCGGTTTCGGAGCCAAGAAACCGGTTCTGAAAAGGTTCCGGGTCCAGATCCTGTTCCACCTTCTCCTTAACGGTTCCGGTTTTGGGTCCACTATGGACCCGGACCTAAACCGACCCGTTTACAACCCTATTTGCACCCATCCAAATGAACTGGATTGGACTGTTGGATCTACTGTTCACCCATTTTAACAGTGAGAATTTGTAGCCGTTGATCAAAGGGAAGGATGATTAGCTGGGATCCTTCTTTTTTTAGATGGATAGGCCCCAACCAGATCTCCACAGTGAATTGCCCCATGCGCAAAAACGCCCCTATCTTCTACAAATAGGAAAAGAGCGGTTTTAAAGAGGTTGTTGAGGTGGTGTTGTCAAAAAGACGTTTGTTTCCAACTTTTTATCCCCCTCTTTAAATGATATTTAGGGTATTTCCAAAAAGTCAGAACTCCTCTACCCTATCAAATAGGGATGGGGAAGAAGGCTATTAGAGGGCAAGAAAGATCCACTTATAGAAAAATCCAATCCCATCAAAACATGGTGATAAAGGAGAACTTATTAGATGGTCCACTTATAGAAAAATCCAATCCGATCAAAACAAATAGCATCATCTTTTATTAGCCCCAGAGTCCCTTACCAAATTTCACTTCAATAGAGATTGAGCCCACCACCAAATTGAGCACCACGAAACTTACTATTTTTATAATGTGAGACTGGCCCTAATTATTTCGTCCAATGAGATTTAGAAGTTCTTTTAGGTTGTCGATCACTTTTAAACTCTTGCTATGTTACCTATTTTAAAAGGCCATAGATTGATTCGTACTAAATCTAAGGCGTTATCTTTCCTGAAACTACTCTATCCAAAATGTCAGCAAAAATAAGATGAAAAGATGAGTTGGAAACCGAGAGTAGCTATTAGCTCTTTTGGCATGAATCACCTAAATTCATGGATGACGTGGTGGACTGTCATTGGTCCACTCACGGTGAAGGTGTAACCACTTCGATAGGTGATCCGGACTCCAAAGGAAGACAGCCACTCCTAATGATGTGGCTTACTTTCGAAGGCTAATATAAGAGTAGCATTTTCTAGAATTTATATGTATGTATGTATGTATGGGTGGTAGGTGCTGAATTGGGCACCTACACACCCCTTAGTGGGGAGTGTGGCCCACCTGATGGTCCGTTGCAGTGGACCACACATAGGGCTAAGTTTGCACCAATCCAAATGGACTAGAGTGTTGAACCCGTGGGCCATGTAAGCAATTTGTGCACAGCCTTGTGGGTCCCCTTCAGGCCACGTATTTCATGGGAAGGTGGGGATTGAAAGATCTGGATGTGAACCACCTCTGTGCAAAATTTTATGTCCATTAGATCATCCTAAACCCTTGATTTGTTGCCCTCACTCAAGTTTAATGGTTTAGAATGCCTTTTTCCTTTTAATTTCAATCCAACGAATAGTCACATTTCGGTTGGTGTAAAAAACATGGGATCAATGACATTTGGGTTTTGTTTTAGGTGGGGGTGTTGGTTGTGTGCAGCAGTGGGTTTTGTTTTAGGTGGGGGTGTTGGTTGTGTGCAGTAGTGTGGTGGTAGTGCGTCCCATTCGGATTTGTGTAAAATGGGTGGCAATGTGTGTCCCATTCAGACTGATCATAGGTCTTTTCCAGCAGCCGTGCACATCTAAGTTATTTGCACATGAGCTCACCTGTAAATTTTCTATATATATAGGAATAAGAAAGTTTATCCACTTTTAACATGGTGATAGAAGAGATCAGTGATTTCAAATTGCTGTGTTAAGCTTCAGCTTGTGATGATGGAATAGAAAATTGTTGTCATCTTTTGATCTCTTTAAATAGATGTTTGCTAAAAAGGATCATTTTTTTTTGTCGTAGGGAGATATCTCTGATGCATAAGAATCATAATTAGAGATATCCCTGTTCAAGTAGCAAGTTAACAAAGGATCAAGATTGTCTAGCTGCTGGTCCTTGTCATAGATAGGCCATAGTAGGAAAATACAAATGATTGGGCATTTTAGCCATCAACTTCTCCCCTATATAATTCAACAGTCAAGTAAATTTGTTACCATGCTGCCTCCTTAAAGTACCTTAATCAAGGGGTTTGGTACTGTCCAATAAGAAAAATAAATCATGGTATATTGACAGCAAGGCCTATTCACTAGACAGTTCTATCAACTGTCAACCCTACTACTGTGTATCATGGAACCACATATCCATGCTTGTTATGATTCTTGTGTTTCCATTGTGTCCAATCACATATTTTATATGTTTTCTATTTTGGGTATGTCTGACATGTATTAATTTTAACTCTATGACTGCGCATGAATCAGATCAACACTTCAGGCATCCCTGTGCGCATTCTTAACAATCTTGATCTCTCATATCCTTTGTTCTAGTGAATTTTTTAGTGAGCATCTAGCTCTTGACATGATCTCCTCAAACCACAAGCAGATCTCATGAATCGCATGCTGAGCTCCATTTTTATCCATATGCATTGCAAAAGTATCCTATGATTCTGTTCGAAGATTGCTGGTAAAATTGCCCCAGCTAGTAGCATGTAGCAGGTATTCAACTGTGGACTATGCTATAAGCCAAGTGTATCACCCTGGTTTGTACCATTCTTCTGCGATGACATTTTTTTTTACAACCCTTTGAATCTTTGTTTACATGGCTTTCTCAAAGAAATTGTTATGGACATGGGAAAAGACAATTCCTTCTTCTATATAATGATCCACCTCGATATGTTCCAACCAAGGGTAAATGTTTAGGAGCCACTCTCAAACAGGATAATATTCCTTCCCTATCTAGATCTAAGAAATGACGGCATCGAAACATGCAAGAGACTCTTCAAGGTTCACGCATTGTTCTATACTTCAGACTAAGAGCTGCAAGAAAGTCAAAGGTCTTTGTTGCTTAATCATTTCCCTCTATTGAACAATACACGGTCGAATAGGCTGGTGTTAATTCAACTCAAACAACATTATACAAAGCTTGGATGATGATCACCAAATATCTTTCCTCATATTTGAACAAGGAAATCTCTCGAGAGAACTCGTACGAATTATTTTACATAAACAATGTTGCACCTAATCAAATCCTGCTACCAGTGTGACCTTGAATTCTTTTACAGCCAGTGAACATTTGCAGAGAGGAGACAGCTCCAATTTAAATTTCTCATTTGTAATTTGTATGTCCAGATGCTCTACTACGACTACTAGAATAAATGGCTACATGGTTAGAGTAACATTGGAACAATTACCATCCATTGAGGTTCCATTAGTAATATTTAGTATCCATGATACAACAAAAAGATTACCCATCATATGCAATTCCACAGACAACAGTGTTTTAACATGACCCAGTGAAAAGAGACACGATGCAAACTTCAGTTTGTGCACACATCCGGTCTATTAATCCATACTAACAACGGCATTCAAATGGAGAAACCTTGCAGTTATCATACCAATAGCATGTCAAATACTGAGCTTTTGATGAGGGAAATCTACAATGGAGACAGCAAGAAGAAACTACAATCACAATAAGAGATAAAACAGAGGAGTCAAGCTCTCCACTAAATTACATTAATCAAAATGAAACAAACATAATCTCGCCAACCATAGGACTCTTACAAGTTATATAGCATTCTTCCTCCATGAATACATGCATAATCCCAAAGCTAACTACATTTAATACCACAACTTACTAGGCAGTCAACTAACACTCCGAAAATACGACACAACTTACTGAGAACTAGTTACTAGGCAAAATTTATACTAGGAGTTCCAAGAAATTTACTATAATGCCAACCACTTTTCAAAATCACATTAATTGGGCTAAAGCCTTAGGTATCCAATGTTGCCACTTGATCTTCCAACGGTGCCACATAAGAGTCCACATGACAGTGAAAGTGACATGGACTATTTCTTCCTACATCAGATTTTGACTAGTGAGAGAGAGAGAGAGAGAGAGAGAGAGAGAGAGAGAGAGAGAGAGAGAGAGAGAGAGAGAGAGAGAGAGAGAGAGAGAGAGAGAGAGAGAGAGAGATGTGGCAATAACTCTGTTCAGAAAGCCACACAACTCAAGTGTAGTTTTTACAGGGCAATGCTTCACAGACACATCACCATGTCAAACACAACTCTAGATAGCTCCCAACCTGTTGGTGTATTTTGGAACGTAGAAATTTAGAAGCAGTGTTGATGGGGAAAAATTAAGGTAGAAAACGCAGCAACTCAGATATTCAACCCGATCTTGATTGGAGCTAGAGGACCCCTTTTAGGAGTTGGGGAATTTTCCAAAACGCCAAATCCATCAAATGACTAGGCAAAATATTATTTTTGTTGATTGCACAATCCATCCTATTAATCTATAGTTTTTGACTTCTTTAACAAAAATATGAGAGCATACCTCAATGGCCTAAAAACTTCCACAAAGCTGACCCCCAGATAGATGGGACAAGTTAAGATTTTGATGATGAAATTATCGAAATAAAGACCTATCATATTTAGGATCCTTCAAGTGTGCCAATCAATGATAATTAATGGTGAGGCATCTCCCTCTCTGCATAAACAACCGGGGATCAATCCCCGGTTGTAGTTCTGTTGGTTGGAGACTTAGGTTTCTTCCCCCGCTAGAGCTCCTTGGAGATTTCTGTTTTATATTACCAAAGTAGTAGTATCCTTGTCCTTGAAAATTCAAGTAGTTTTTCAGCATGTTTGGTGGTCAGCTAATGCATTTGCAGACTCCTTGGCTAAACAAGGAGTAGACAGATCGGTCTTCTTTGTAGATTGTTCATTGTAATGGTGTTTTTCACTTTTGGTACAATGCTGTTGTACCATGGGTTCCCTTGTTCTGGTACGGTGTTGTTGTAATGGTTTCTCTTATCTAGTGGAATATTTGATTATCAATAAAAAAAATTAAAAATAAACACTTGGGTAGTATATGTGCGCACGCGTGAGTATTTACCAAAGCGAAAAGAGAAAAAAAAAAAAGATCCTTCAAGTGTTGGTTCTTGGTATCCCCACCTGTACTTTGTTGATAGCAGCAATAGAAGGGGTAGTTACTGTCAGTATTAGCCACAAAAAACGCTCGCACAGTATTATGTTTAAGCAGTCGTATAGTCTAACACCAAGTAGAAGATAATAGTAGAATACTTGTGGAAATATAGGGTTAGAGAGACAGATAGATCATATTTTCCCCAGTAAAAAGTATGTTCAACAACAAAAACTTGTGAATACAACAGAAACTTGAGGGGTATCATTTAGTTTTGCTACACAGAACAGCTTTTGTTTTCTCCAATAAAAAATAAATAAATAAGAACCCACACCAATCAAGGTTTATATATATATATAATATGTTAGCCTAAGATAAATGAGAGGAATGTATTTCAAAATCAAGTGTCCCTTGAGCTTAGGACCAAAGGCTCCTGAGTTGGGTTGGGGGGAGATACCCCTGGGTTTTAAAAAAAAAAAAAAGTACCGAACTTTGGTGGTGGGGGAAGGCCTTTAGTGGTGAGAAAACTGAAGATGTTTATAGGCCTGAATCCAACTTTGTTCCATGTTTAGAATCCGGTTAGACTAATGAACTGATCCAATCCTTAGTTCAGTTGTGACTGGGTTTATTATGATGTTTGCATTTTTGTTATACTCAAACACAGAGTGGGAGGAAATGATCTTATAAAAGTGGATAAAGGAAGATACTAGATGCAGTATTGAATTCACACTTCATACTTTCTTACTGGACTCTTTATCTATTTGTTGTTGCAGGGACCTGAAATTCGCACTGGCTTTCTAGAGGACGCAAAACCTGTCCAGCTAAAGGAGGGTCAGGAAATAACAGTTACTACTGATTATGCCATTAAAGGCAATGAAAATATGATTTCTATGAGTTACAAGAAACTTCCTCAAGACTTGAAGGCTGGGAATGTAATCCTATGTGCAGATGGAACCATCACACTCTCTGTCTTATCTTGTGACCCTGCTGCGGGGACTGTGAGATGCCGTTGTGAGAACACCGCAATGCTAGGAGAGAGAAAGAATGTCAATCTTCCAGGTGTTGTGGTGGATCTTCCCACACTCACAGAAAAGGATAAGGAGGACATCTTACAATGGGGGGTGCCTAACAAAATTGATATGATTGCATTATCATTCGTACGTAAGGGCTCAGATCTTGTTACTGTTAGGGCTGTTCTCGGACCTCATTCAAAATACATAAAATTGATGTCAAAGGTATGTCACCTTGTGGCTGTGCTAATTATTGTTAAACCAATACAATCAGGCTGTCTTCTTCCACATGTTCATGTTATGGCAGTGCTAATTATTGCAGAGATGTTGAGTCTTAGTCCAATACACATGCATGCACTTCCCTACATCATTATTGGTACAAGAATGTTTGTGTATTTATATCTATATATATATATATATGATTTCAATTCAACCGTTAGGAAAAGTTGGATGAGTGTCAAACTTGGACTTATGACTATTCATGGGGGTAGTGTGTGTGAAAAAATTAGAGTGACTCAACATGGCCCCCGTGATAAAAAAAATAACACTTTCATTTTTGAAGTGGGGCGTTTTTTAGAATTTACCATATATATCTATATTCTGAAGTTATCTCTGAGTTAACTCCTCCATCAGTCATTTAGATATGTTAGTACGTCTTTGTTCAACATGCTTGTGTGTTATCTTTGTTTTTAAGGTAGGCATAGTTAGACCTTGTATATCCTTAAGTCCATTGGTTCAGCTTTCGTGAACTGGGGGTTCCTTCTTTTCCTCAGTTGGAGTTTTATTTTAGCGTTCGTTCTTTTGTTTTAAGCATTTTAGTCAGTATAGTTTGCTTATACTATATCTGGCTTTATCACTAAAGCTTTCTTTCTTACTACTAAAAAAAAAATCATGGCATATATTTTATCTTTCTGTGCTTAATTATTGAGAATTGAATTAAAACCTGAAGTGTTCACATTTGTTTATCTTAAGTTAGCAATTTGTAAATTGTAAAAACAAGTTGTAGTATTTGTTGTCAATCAGAAAATTTCTTCCATTATTCTGTTAAGTTCAACCATTTATTAGAACGAAAAAAATCATGTTTTTGTCAAACAGCATCTTCCTGCATGTGCAGAGATGGTCTTTTAAGTTTTAACTGATGCTCTTTGTCCCGGTTGATGTGAGATGGTCTTTTAAGTTTTAACTGATGCTCTTTGTCCCGGTTGATGTTTGAATTTGAAGGTTGAGAATCAGGAAGGTGTAGCCAACTTTGATGAAATCCTACAAGAGACAGATTATTTCATGGTTGCTCGAGGTGATCTTGGTATGGAGATTCCTGTTGAAAAGATCTTTCTTGCCCAGAAGATGATGATCTACAAATGCAACCTTATGGGCAAGCCCGTTGTTACTGCCACTCAAATGCTTGAGTCCATGATCAAGTCACCACGTCCAACTCGTGCTGAGGCCACTGATGTTGCCAATGCCGTTCTCGACGGCACTGACTGTGTCATGCTCAGTGGTGAGAGTGCAGCCGGGGCCTACCCAGTTCTTGCTGTCAGGGTCATGGCCAAAATCTGCATTGAGGCAGAGTCTTCCCTTGACTATGGAGCCATATTCAAGGCGATGACACGGAATATGCATCTGCCCTTGAGCCCGCTGGAGAGTCTCGCCTCCTCTGCCGTCCGTACCGCCAACAAAGTCCGGGCCACTCTCATAGTAGTGCTGACTCGTGGTGGTACCACAGCCAATCTAGTGGCAAAGTACAGACCATCAGTGCCAATCCTATCAGTTGTGGTTCCAGTCTTGACAACAGAGACAGACTCATTCAACTGGACCTGCAGTGAAGAGACACCAGCAAGACACAGCTTGGTTTACCGGGGTTTGATTCCGCTGTTGGCAGAAGGTTCTGCCAAGGCTCCAAATGCAGAGTCAGCAGAAGAGATCTTAGATGCTTCCCTTAAGTCAGCAACTGCAAGGAATCTGTGCAAACCAGGGGATGCAATTGTGGCGCTTCACCGAATAGGCGTAGCTTCTCTCGTAAAGATCTGCCTGGTAAAGTGAAAGTGATGAGTATCAAGGGAATAAGGTCTATCTTTTCTTTTCTTTTTCTTTAATCTCTCTGTTTTTTCCTTTCCTCTGATGAGCTTTTCTATGCTTCTCTAGAGGTTTCTTTATTTTGTTGCAGCCCTGTTAATAGATTTATTGATAACATGACTGCTTACAAGTCAATTTATTCTATATTATGGCAGTATTGGGGAATGCCTGAGACTAATGATAGAGATCTTATTGATCTTTGAGTTTATTTATGTTTCCTGTTCCCTTTTCCTTTTCTTCCTGAATAAATGGAATCACTGCCTTGTTGGAGTGAATTTCAGGTGCAAAGTCCACCCTGCACAGATCTATCTTTAAATATGATGAAGAGTAGGGTTGAAGGAGTTTGCCATGGATTGCATACGCCAACTGCCATCCTGGCCATACTATCTCATCTACCGATCAAGAGCTTTCAAGTGAACTGTTAGTAATGTTTGCTTGAACCTTTAGTTTGCAGGGACTTAATTGATGGTATAGAACGGGTGGGGAATGTGCAATTCATAGTAGGCTCCTTATCTAAACTACAACCGAATTCATCTATAATGAAGGACTTGCTGATGTAGTCTTTATTGGCCCCTATTATGTCTAACAGTTAGGAATATGATCACCAAGGGGAAGGATAGACCGAAGAAGATATGGATAAAAAATAATAGATCTAAAGAAGTGCAACCTATCCGAACATTTGACACAAAATAGATCTGAATGAAAAAATAGAATTCATGCGGTCGATCCAACATAGTTGGGACAAGGCTTTGATGACGACGATGATGACGACCATTATCTATTGGTGCAAGTGAAACTTAAGTAGGAGTGAAGTAATTTATGCATAAAATAGCTATGACCTGTCCAAGGTCAGGTTTTTATGTATTCTTGAAAGTTACCCAAACTGTTTTGCAGGTGGTTTTGTGTCAGCTTGGATTTAGATGGGTTGGTTTCTATTTGGCCCAAGATGAAGTAAAGTCCTTTAGGAGTTAACATAGCCCATGTAGGTAGGACTGGACCCAGTCCATGCTTCAGTTAGTCCGATCCATATAGAACCCTTAGTTGAACTAGGGGCATTCACTCACACTAACCTTTTTGCTCCCATCAGCACACAGCCAAGTAAATCAACTCCATGAGGGTATTTTGGAATTAATTTCAAAAGATAACAACTGCAGTAGAAATTTGAAAAAGATTGGGAGGTGTTAACAATTGGTCCGAAGGATAGGAAGCTATGTGGAAACACTACTTTTTGAGAGATACATGTAAAAACACACGCCTTTTTTAATTTTTATAAACAACATCCCTATTGGTGTGAAAATCAGGTCAAACACATTAACCAGCAGTCAATGGATTGTTCTCTTGATTGAAGAATTCCATTATATGTTATCTTAAAAGATTAAAAATTTACTAAAATCTAAACCTCATTATAGCAGGAAGATGACCATTAAATTTAATCTTGATTAATGTCTCTCTTTATTCTGAATTAGGTTAGATTTGATAAAACTTTCATTCTTTTGAAGTAAAATATGTATGGCTGGCAGAGATTTTCTGTGTGCTTTTTTAAAGTGTTTTTTTTTTTTGTCATCTTTCTCATTTTAGCCCCTTCAATCACACTCTTTTCTCAAGATTATCAGTATGAACTTGCACCAAGTCGTTCACTAAACCATCTAATCATGTGAATGGAAATTTCAATTTTCCAAAAATTTGCACAACTGGAAAGAGATCGATTTTTTTTCTTCCTTTCTTTTACGGAAATAAAGTTTCAGTTATTATGTCAACTGAAATGGATGGAGTACAGGAAGCATGACATGTGAGTGTGGTTACATACTAGGCCCCACTATATGAAAGAAGATTGGGTAGATTAGTTATCTTTCAAAAAATATATATTTCTTTCGAAAACAATATTTAAAGTTTTAAAAATTAAATATCTATAAAAATTAGTCTTATTGGACATGCTAAGATGGATGTGCAGGATCACAAGGAGAGATAGGATTAGGAATGAGGAGATTAGGGGCAAAGTAGGAATAGCACCGATTGGAGATAAAATGAGAGTAAATCGACTGAGATGGTTCGGCCATGTTAGAAGGCATCCAACGGAGGCACCTGTTAAAAGGTGTGAAAGCATGGAGATTGCCAGGAGTAGGAGAGGGAGAGGGAGACCCAAGAGAAGGTGGAAAGAAACTATTAAACATGACCTTGCCTACATGGATCTAACGGAGGACATGGCCCTAAACAGACTTGATTGGCGTCGTCAAATCCATATAGTCGACCCCACCTAGTGGGAAAATGCTTGGTTTGGTTTGGACATTTTCAGTTGTCAAATCAAAAGTAATGAAAATGAATGTTAAACACAAACAATGAACAGTTTGCAATCAATAAGAAAGATTGTTCAAAAAGAAATTTTAATGTCAGTCACATATTTAAGGGTCCATTTTAATGATAGCTTGGACCAAGTTACAAATGCAAGTTGCTCATTCAAAACTGGTTCCAACCAGATGGGTTTGGAAGGTCACTAAATCTAGTAACCTATGCGAGTCCGGCAAAATATTGGTTAGACTTATTCCATTCATCTGATTCATTGACCTACTGTCACAACCTTGCCCAACTCAGCATGAAATTATCCGACTTGGATATTTCTGATGCGGGCTCAAGGAGACTCACCGTTTGAAGCCCGTGGTTGACACCCTACGCCCCGTGGTTAAGGTTGCCGCCTGGACCAAGTTCTCACATTCTCCCCCACTAGAAATAGAGCCGTCATCGGCTCTGATACCAACTGCCACAGCCCCACCCAACTTAGCATGAAATTATCCGCTTTGGCCCACGTGCGCTCGCGGGGACTTCTCAGGAGATCACCTATCCTAGTACTGCTCCCGCCCGAGCATGCTTAACTCCGGAGTTCTTACGGTTTCGGGGTTGCACGGTTTAAAAGGCCTCATGCTAAGTTAATACGGGGTTTGACTTATAAGCC
Organism: Litsea cubeba; assembly: GCA_012931725.1. Classification (NCBI taxonomy): domain Eukaryota; kingdom Viridiplantae; phylum Streptophyta; class Magnoliopsida; order Laurales; family Lauraceae; genus Litsea; species Litsea cubeba. The sequence goes on from CM022954.1 coordinate 47,681,398, forward strand.
CAAGGTCAGGACTTTGATATTTATGATGCAGGCTCACGGAGACTCACCGTTTGACGTCCGTGGTTGACATGCTACGCCCCGTGGTTAAGGGTGCCCCCGGACCAAGTTCTCACGCCTACCAAGCGGAGTCAACCCGGCAGAGCCAGGTACAAGTGTCTGGCACACAATATCACCCCCTATTGGAGAAACAAAAATGAGAAAAACAAAAGGATGTAGTTACAACTATGAAGTGAAAGTGTATAGTCCATGTTGCACTTTCTATTGTGCTTACATAAGGAAGTTTCAAAGACCCTGTTTAGGATTCAAATCAATCAACCAGATTGAGTGGACTCGTCTGAGCTGCAATCAATCATGACAGTTATTCAGATTCACCTGGAACTACTCTGCCTCTGTAAGCTGGGTCATAATTCATAAACGATCCAAATCTTTGGTCTGTTCTTTACAGGTCACAATATCAGATTATCTACATGTTTTGATTGAGGCTTCAATTCGTCAAAAATTTTAGAATCTTGATCTTCTTGGATTGTGATCTACATTTTCATAAACTGATGTACTCATTGAAAATAGATGAGGATCAGAACATGGCCATAGAATCAACAGCTTAGAAAACTTAGATCAGAACTTGACACTTAAAAATTAAAAAGAATGATTGTCTCTACACAAGTGATCCAACAATATGAATTTTCTCATTCTACCCCTTCTGAACCAATATCATTAAACATCAGATGAACTGCGACCTACAAACCACTGACTGTAAAATGCAACCTAACCATGACTCTAATCCACCAATAGGTAGTATCATCACACTTACCATGCAAATGTTACAATGTAAAAAATTTGAATCTAACACACATTATTCAATGCTTACATCCTCTCCTTGAGCTTCACTTCTGGGCTCACTCCCTTCCCTGATCTCTTCAATCCACTTCAGGACCTCACTCATCTTCGGCCGCGACTCCGGCACAGATGTCGTGCACTTGAGAGCAATCTCTGTGAGCTCCAGCATCTCTTCATGGCCTTCTTTCACTTGCTGTATTTCCATATCCAATATATCCGTAGACCAATCTTGATGAACGACTGATCTCACCCACTCTGATAAATCATCACTGGCATCGTTATTTCCTGGCAAGAATTCGCCTGTTATTCGACCAGTGATGACTTCCAGCAATATTAATCCAAAACAATAAACATCAGCCTTGTGGGTAAGTTTCTTGCCTTCCGACCCTTCCGGGGTCTTCCCGACAGCGAGCATTTCACCAAGTTTCCGAGGTGGGATGAGGGGTTCGAAGCCAAAGTCAGTAAGTTTTGGGTGGTAATTTTGGTTATGGTATTGGATAAGAATGTTGGGGGATTTGAGATTAGCATGGGGGACCTTGTGGGAGGGCAGTGATTGATGCAGGTAAGCTAGACCCCTTGCTATGCCTTTGACTATTGATAAGCGTGTGTCCCAATTCAATGGCACTCGTTTAGCTCCTCTGTTGTCTGGCACTCAACAAATGAGTGTGTTAGAATTAGAACAGGTATTGGTGTATTCATCTGTTGTTTTGTTTCACCTCTAGAAAATGTGGATAGTGCAATAACAGCTTTGGGTGGTTTACTTTAAATTTCAAAGCACCGTTTTTTTTTTTAATTGGTAAAAGAAATTTCAAAAGACTGTTAAGTTGCGTATTAAAGTCCATTTAGCAGCAGAACTGAAAGGAAAATAAGGGTTACAAACTCGCTAACTTATGAATTCGGAGTGGAATTCTTCTAGTGTTGATATCATATTATCACTAGACAAGATTCAAAAGGCAAAGTAAATGCTGTACAGAAGATGGGAACAGTGGAATTAGTGTAATCTTTAAGATTCCATTCCATAGAAGCAGGGGCTTTCTTATGAAGGAATAAAGTCAGTTGGCCAAGTCCTTACTATTCCATTTCTTTCCTTTTGCTTCTGCTACAAAATAGGTCTTAGAAGTATAATGAATAAATTAAACAGAATGCCTTTGTCGGCTTAGAGATGGTACACTTATTTCCATAACAAACACTGCCTGAAGAGGTTAATGAATAATCTGCGAGGAAGAATACAGTTTTGAAATAGCTTTTAGCTAAGTATCAAGGCAAAGGAGTGTTTGCTTTGTAACATGCTGCATTGCGCAGTGGCCACTAATATAGTGTTAAAATATATATATATATATATATATAACCATTGCATCCTTTTCAATACCATATTGGAGTCTTGATAGATTGCCTGTTTTTTATGTATAATTTTGATTTTATTAGTTGAATGTTTTATCATTACTTAAAATGAAAGGTCCCAACATGTCGGATAAGCAAACCGAATTAAATTCTTGTGATTATTCGAAGCGAGTACTTTAAATTTAGTGTTGAAATATTCTTAGATTAAAAGCATGGAGAGAGAGGAGATAAATAAATTACCATGTAGAAGCTCAAACAAGCTCCTTCCTTGGACAAAATCATGGACAACTAGCTTCTCATCCTTGGAGTAGTAGAAAGCGATAATCTCTACAAGATTTTCATGCTTCGTATTCCCAAGTAACTGCATCTGCTGAACAAATTCCTTCTTGCTCAAACCATTCATCTCCTTTAGCCTCTTTACAACGACAGCCGATCCCGACTCTAGGATTGCTTTATATACGCTTCCTAGCTTTCCCTTCCCCATCATTTCAGCCGATGCCCTCAACAAATCATCCAAGTCAAAAATTTGGCTATCCTTGCCAAAGAATTCCAATTCCACAGTCCTCTCAGGGTCCCCTCTACTCTCCGAACTCTTCACTCCCTTTTCAGTTTGCTCCACAGAAGCTTCTGTCAAAGCAAATATGGCATCCAGATAAGTATGTCAGTTGATAAAAATGATTCCTCTGATAATCAGATTTTAATTTTATAGCACCAGTATCTATGGATGGACCACAAGTCCACAGGTACCTAATTCTCTCGACTTAGTTTTGAACTGCAAAATGGTTCGATCAGATAATTTCAGTGCTTGATTAGTCATATCTAGCTTACTGATTTGAACTAGGTTCATCCAGTTTAGTCGATAATTTGAGTTTATTAATTAAATTCACGAAGTGAATTCACTTTCTCTGAAATATGCTTCAATTGCAAAATCTAGACTTGAATTTGGACCAATTGAATAGCAAATGTGGTAACCATGCTATTGGCACTTTGACTACAATCACTTCAGTATAACTTAAAGCACAGGTTGCATTTCATTATGAAATTCTGATGCCTCCAATTTATTAACTTGAAATGCATGCAGTTGCATCATGAAGTTTTTATAGTCGCGACAGAAACAAGAATATGAGTGGCCATAGCAACCCAATCAGTCCCTTCTGTACAAACACTTTCAAAGTAAGCCTAGCACATGTACAATATGTTCATTTGAAGAAAACACAAGACAAGAAGAGACTAAAGAAGGCCTGGAGATGGATTGGATGTGCATAAAACTAATGCGTGTAATTCATATCGCCTAGCTAGACTTCTTTTTTTTTTCTTTTTTTTTTGGGAATGGCAGCTAGCCAAGATTTTCTCAGAATGAAGCTATTCAAGTGTGCATTTGATTCTATAAAAATACAAATATGGAATCCATTAAAACCTGGGAAACTCATATTTTCCACCCCAATTATCTGCCTGTTATGAAACAAGACAGACTTGATAAGGCATCAATGCATGGTTGTCAATTTCAGTCCACTTCAGCTGTAATGGCCGAATCGAACTGCACATGTAAAAATTTTTCTTGCAGGTTTCAATCCATTTCGACTGAGATTTTCATTTTATTTTTCAGAAAAAAAAAAAACTAAAGAGCAATTAAGAGTCTTTTTTAATTTTTTTATAAAATATATGCAAAGCCCCCAATCGTACGCAAACTATAAAATTAATTATATGTCATCCTATGATTTGAGATATGAGAATGCTTGTCTAATTTTACATTGTCACCTACACCTAGCTTATGAATTATTCATTTGGTACGTAGAAATAACATATTGCATTATTGATATAGTACAATAAATTAATGTATATAATTTTTTCCATTTTTAAATTTTAATATTTTCAACATTTATATATTTTTATACAACAAAACTCTATAATACATCACCGAAATTCCAAATCAGCCTAAATATTTTGGTTAGAATACTGAAATGAGTTTCGAAACAAATTGACAACTATGCTTCAGTGACAACAATGATAACAAGTTGAATGGTGCAAATCTCTAAATGGTGAGTGAGGATAACTCTACAAACCAACTCTAAATATGGTAACACAAGCAAACAGTGAACATTTCCAGAATTCAAACCTAACAATATTGGGACCCTTATCGACGAATCCAGGCTATGAATGAACCTGGTCAGACAACACTAACTGCTGGATTGAAGAAAAATTGGACATCAGAATAAAAATTGTAAGAATATATGTACCTGAGTGCTCTCCTGTTGCTCTTTGTCCATGCATTCTCCTAAAATAGCACAGGAACACCAACATCACAGTGAAGGGAACCAATACTGCAGCCACTGCAATCAATGCAATACCCCAGATTTTAAGCCGCTTGTGTTTCGACTTCTTTGAAGGGATCAGGGCAGGCGAAGGTGGTGGACATTGTTTCTGCACAGGTTTCCCACACAATCCGAAGTTATTATCATATGAGCTTCTCGGGAACTTTAGAAGTACTGGCGTTTCAGGAATTTGGCCTTCAAAATGGTTCTCCGAGACATTGAAAACAGTTAGTGTTGTCTGGTTGAATGGTGGTATGGTCCCTGTGAGAAGATTTTCTTGTAGCTCTAACTGAGACAGGTTTGGCAAGTTTACGTACTCTAAGGGAATTGAACCTGTGAAGCTATTGTTCGAGAGGATGATGAATTGAAGATGATTGAGGTTTGTAAGATCAGGAAGAGGACCAAACAGAGAGTTGTTTCTCAAGCTAAGTTTACTCAAGAAAGTAATGTTTCGAAAACATGCAGGTGGAAGAGAACCAGTCAATTGAATTCCATCAAGGACTACACTAACCACATGTGAATTCCAACAGTCTATCCCAACCCAATAGCTATTATTGTTCCGACAAGGCCGACCCGTCCATACTTTATGCAAATGAGCAGAATTAATTAACTCTCGTATTTGAATCAAAGCATCTCTTTCCTCCGCGTAATAAACATCTTCAGCACCAATTGGAAGTATCTTTGATGAATGAATTACAAAAATCATGAAATATATGAAGATGGTCGGACCGGGCTTCATCGCGCATAGTCACTGATGGGTTAGAATTATCAGAGAAAGGAAGAAAAAAAAAATCTGGGTTGTGGGTCAGATTACAGGACTGTAAACTTGCATGGGTGGGTTCTATGTTTTTCTCTGTAGAAATTTGAATATATCTATAACATCGGTACATGTGGGTATGTTTATATGAAAGTGCTATGGCGGGATGGGCAAGGCAGGATAGCTAAGATCAGACAATATGATACAGAGAATTGTAAAAATCGAGAAACATTACAACTAGAGATGGAGAAACAGACAGAACATGACAGCTTTGATTTGTTCGAAAGTTGGTTACTCTCTCAACAATGTAAGTCAAGAAGTAAGTTCAAATACTTTTCAAGGAAAAATTTCAGATAAGATCTTAAGTTTTTTCCTTATTTCAAAAAAAGACATAAGTTTCAAAACTTTTCAAATTAGTCCCTAAGTTTTCCGATAAATTTTCAATTAAGGACATCTGGTCATTTAATGCAATTTTGTGGCAATTCTTCCCTCAATTTTTTTAAAATACCCAAACAACCTTTCATTAAAAGTCATAACATGATTTCGGCAGCCACTACATGCAACTAATCGTCGTGAGGTCGTTGGTTATCCTTGATCACCGTGAGGACGCTAGTGAAAGAAACGAGGAAAATATAGAGAAACTGAATGAGAGATTTAAGAGTATTTTGGGTATTTTAAAAAAATTGAGGAAAAATTTTGAAGAAAAATATCTTTAAATGGATGGATGTCCATTGAAAACTTCTTGGAGTCACATGGAAAGTGTTAAAACTTGTGTCCTTTTTTTAAATAAGGTAAAAACCTGAGTCCTTATTTAAAATTTTCTCTATTTTTAATTTTCTTATCATTGTACAGTCGGACACAGGTGGAGAGGAGGATGAGCAGATGAACAACTACATGTTTTCATCGCATCTCAACCGTCAATTCATCTGGGTGGATGGTTAGATCTTGATCAAGGCTATGGTTTGGCACACAAATTCCTTCACATGAGAGACTTTAGACAATGAATAGTTTAATGTTTGCTGACATTGATTTGTGGGGAAATTGCCAAAACACATAAGATTAGATGCAGAGTTCATGTTTAAAAACTGCTATTTACTTAAAACCTACTTTGTTTTGAATAGTATGACTAAATGCTACTTGTTTATTAGGCTGACATTGTTCTTACCTTATCTTAGTCATAAATGATCATAACGCCTAAAAACTACTTTCTGTCTCATACATCTTTGAGCACTTTGCTTAATAGGCTTTTCTCATATCAGCCCATTTCAACCCTCTTCATTCTGTACAGTGGAGCCAGCCTTTGACAAATCCATGCCAATGGTTTTTAGTCCGGATCGTCTGAGGATTTTCCCCACGGTGACTTGGAGGACCCTCATTGGTCCACTCACAGTCACCGTGAGGAAAACCTCACAAAATCTCGATTAGATGATTTGGCACTCACCTTAATTTGATAAAATATCTTACTATACGACAAATGGATCTAATCACAAAAATTGCATTTTTGAAAATTATTGAAATTTAAGACTTTAAAATGAAGGGTTGGTATTATCGGATAGAAGTGATAGCGGGCCCACTCCCTGTCTCCAGCTCTCCATACACATCCTCATGAACTGGATGAGTCCCAGGCGGACCTCACAGGGGGGACCCAATTTCTCAAAGCTGGTCTGGGCTGGCTGGAGAAAATATGTGATTTGTGCCACCACAGTTGTCCTTTTCTGTTTGGCTAGACAGAATTACAATGAAATTAACTATGGAAACAGCTATTTGCAGATTTCTTGGAAGCTGTTAGGTGCTATTCTCATTTGTTGTTGGAAGTATGCTGGATAAATATAATTCATGAATTTCCATCTTCTGGAACTTGGTAGCACAAATAGAGAAATACAGCTAGTGGATTTCTATGAAATCCCAACATTTCACTTCCATCTAGGTCCTATTCACATGGATCCAAATGAGGGCTGCACTAAAATGAGCCTAGTTCTTCATGCTTCATAGTGTTAGAACTCGGCCAAAACCGAGTCGCACTGACCAACACGCACAGGGTTTAACCTTAAACCATGCCAATTTTCTGTGACTTCAATGTGAAAAACTCCATTCTCACCAGATTCATATTCTATTGTGTTATCTCATTGCCATTCAATCAGAACATCATAAAAGCAAAAGATCACGGGGGTGACTCTCTTTGATCTTTTTGGGAGAAGTAACTGTTTTGGCCTCTTAGATGTATGCCAATCGTAACAAAAGTTGGTGATGAAAAGGTCCTTTGATGTGGATTAGATTTTGGGAAAAGTTCCAGCTTGATCAGATCATCCCAACCCTAAATTTAAAAGCCTGAGATTTTATCAGCCTCTCGAGTTGCATTCTTTTTTTTTTTTTTGAAAAGGTTACAAACAAGAATAAGACCTATAAGTGTGTCAAATTGAGATGAGTGTCAACTCATGAAGCGAAGGTGATTGTGAACCCACAAGGGGATGAAATAGTTGCTTTTAATTTTGTGAGAGGTTTTTCTGGACTCTAGCAAAGCAACTAGAAATAGAAATTCATAATTCTTATTTTTCAGAGCAATTTTCAAAGCTATTTTCTTTGAAAAGGGTCTTAGTCTAGTATGGAATATGTCCGAGAACACCCGAAAAATATATTAGAGTTTCTTAAAATTAGAGAGACCGTTTCTAATTTAGAAACTCTAGAACTCACCTAAAAGCTTGATAATCATGAGATTAGGGTTTTGAAAGGTCTCCCTATTGCTTACCAGTGTGCAAGTGTGCAGACAATGAGAACCATCCAATAATAAAACTGTCTTGGATGGGCCCCTCCTCTCGCATTCTGTGATTCGCCGCATGCAAGTGGGCAGTGCACACACCAATGAGATCCTAGCTGTTAATTATGTGGGGCTCCTTCAAGAAAGGTGACATGACTTTTGTCAAGATGTTCAGTCGGCCTAGGACTAGGTTTGTATATAGAGATTGTGGGTTCAAAACTGTACTTTCGGCTACAGGGAAATTTTATCCGACTTTCTCTTCGGATCCGTAGGGATTATTATGGTCCAAAGGGCCAGAACCTTCGTTATAAAAAAAAAAAATTGCCCAGATGCATGTCATTTTAGCCCCCTTTAATCTTCGTCAGAACTTTCATAAGCTAGTCCTAGTAAGCTTCTAACGGCATTCTCTTGTTTGGTCTCCATTTCTTCTCCCACGCTCGGCCTTGAAGAAGACAGCTCTTTGTCTGAAGTATGCTTCGTCTCAATTTCTTTTACTTCACTTGGACTTGGAGAAGAGGGCTCTTTATCCAAAGTGAGCTCGGTTTTCCCATTTGGTGCTGCTCAAGCAGCTGAAATTGGGCTTGATTGATTTCCATCAGAAGACGCGCTTGAAACTCTCTGTCGCTTTGGCCTTATCTCTACAATGTGTTTTAGGAGATCTTGCTGCGCTTCATTGAATACAAAAGTTTCAACCCATTAAAAGGCAATCACAGTGACAGGAGTAAGAATCCTAACAATAATAACATAAGGACCTCTGAACCTGATGCCACTCTTCGCTTTGGGTTCAACCCGAAGTGGTAGAGGCAGTGATGCAGGCGATGAATCTGCCAAACTAGCTGCTTAAACAGGCGAATTTGGACTACCCATTATAAGGGTCAAATAATAAGGTTATATTATGCTAAATCAAGAATAGTGAACATTGTTTTCTTTCACTCCAGCCAGAAATTAGAAGGTGGGACTCACTTATTCCTTTTTTAAAACCATTTGTCTGATGGGTCATGATGAGTTGGCCCTTTCATTAATGCTTCCCCTAACAGATGATGTTTTTATTCAATTGGAGACTTGCAACATCACGTCAAAGTTGTAATAAGAATAGATCTGAAAAAATGCAGCCTATCCAAAGATTTGGTTCATGATAGACTAGAATGGAAAAACAGAGTTCATATAGTTGATCCCAAAATTACTTGGACAAAGCTTTGATGATGATAACGACCCCGACAAAGGGGGAGATTATTATTACTCTTCCCTATCATCGAATGAAGCACCATTTCAAGCTGTGAACAATCTGAATCACCAAAAGGTGGGTGGTGGGTCCCACCTGTAAGATCTGAAGGGAAAAGAAAGTGGTATTGTAAAATACTGTGACGTTTCCTCTAAACAAAAGCTGCCAAAGGATATCTTAAATGCAGCAAATGCATGTTTCTCTGTGCGTCGCAGAAGCCGTTCAGCGTCTTCCTCAGCTTCCAACTGTTCCTTGAGGTATAGCAAATCATCGCTGTCCAAAGCTGCATTTAAAACACGTTGAAGTTCTAGCATTGAATGAAAGCACAAACGGATAAGAAAGAATGAAGCAAGTACCTCCTCGCCTAAGAAGATGAAAGAACTAGCTGGTCTCCACATAAGTGTCGGAATCGAACTCACGCCGAGAATCTTGTGCATTCTGATGTGGGGTAGACCTGCGAACTCTCTGCAAATGTTTTCAGATCTACTGGATAATCAAAGATTTCCATCTCCCTTATATAGGGCAATCCCTAGGAGTCACCGAGTCACAACTACTACCGACTCTACCCCTTCTGAAATCTCACATTTTCCTGGCCAACCGGAGTTTGATCATTATCTAATTAGATCAAGATTTATTTGGAGTTCATCCACGGCACATTGTCGGACTCGATCTGGCATGGGCCCAGTAGCAATCGGGCCATGCAATTTTCCTAACTGAAGATAACCTCCACGTTCTCCTGCAACTTCCTGCATCTGCTCACATCATCCGCCCCATAGGAAGAGCCAAGATCCCTGCCAGGACATGTTATCAGGAAAATCCTCTAAAATATGATTCCATTCCATGTATACGGGTAATATCTACCTGTGATAAACACACCCCTTCCACAAAAGTTGTGCAAAAGAAGTTTTTTTACAATAATTCTATTATGTACTGAAAAACCAAAAGGGTCGATCATGAATCAATCCTAATGATAAATAAGTCCCAACACAGATTTCAATATGAATTTGCGGAAGAAGAAATCTAAGTTAATCAATAAAACAAAATCACCCAGATGGACACTTCAATTTTATACGTGGAAAAACCCTGAATAGGGAAAAAAACCACGGGACCTTACCCTAGTCTGAAAAAGATCAAAGCACTAAAAGAAACGAAGGTTACAAGATACTCACTACCCTTTACAGTTGAACACAACCTAAGACTGTAGTAGATCTAGTCGACGAACACGCCATTCTCCTTCTCCAGCACTTTGATCTCCACGCCTTGAACAAAGCGAATCAGCAAATATGTTGAGGATGAATCTCCAGATGAGATGAAGGCTTCAGCACATGATTCTCACAAAAGCTCTCTGGAGGGAAGCAATCTCTTAAGGAATAGTCTAGGGTTTTTGAATCATCGGAGAGCTTCATTTCTTGTGAGGTTTAAACCTTAAAAAGGCTTTTTGAAACGAATAGGATAGATCTCATTTGAGTGGGATAGAGATTAGACAATATGAGATCCACTCAAATAGGCTGCAGTTCGCCGCTGTCCGATCGATCGGTCTGTAAATAACTGAAAGCATTTCAGATTCGATCGGCCAAGGGGTCCGATCGATCGGACTGTAAATAACTGAGAGCATTTTTAGAACGATCGATCGGACCTCGATCGCCTGTAAATAACTGAGAGGTGTTCAGGTCCGATCGATCGGCCAAGGGGTCCGATCGATCGGACTGCAAATGATTGCTCCGCTCTGTCTGCTGAAATCCGATTGAGTATTCGAAATTCTTCATCTTCGGATTTCTTCCATGAAGTTACAGTCCAATCTAAGAAGTATAAAATTACATCATTCCCATGTTTTGTCCATCCACATGAAGTAGCCAACTCTCAAAAACTTACAATCTCCCCCTTTGGCAATTCATGGACAAAACATCTAATACATGAAATCTACCCATAAACTATCTAAAAAAATCTTCAGCTTCATCTTGACAATACCTGTAAATCCTGTCACAACCAATCTTGACAAAAGATCAACAAAAAAAATCAAAGATGATAAATCAACCAAAAAGATTATAAATCAACCACTCTCCCCCTTTTTGGACATAAATTGACAAGGATAAAGAAGATTCTATTAGCCGAATGATGCAAAATGGAGAACAAAATGATGCATCAATACTAGTCCAAAAAAAAAATGAGAAAAGCACAGTATCATTATAAAAGCAAACACAGAAAACAACCAAGAAGCAACTACTGCTGAGGAGGAAAACGACGAAGGAGAGTATCGAGCTTGCCCTCAATGCGGTTACTACCAAGGTTCAGCTATTCCATCTGTGCAAACATGTCTTGAAATTGAGAATCCATTCTATGTTCAAGCAATTCAATCTGAGTCGATTGATCAAATAAGCGGTTCTCAAAATCCTGAAAGTAAGATGGCATCGGTGTCTCAGACTGAGGTTCAAACTCTCTTGCAGCAGCACAATGATCCTGATCTTCTTCATCACTATCAGCGACATGGGAGGTAGACTAAGTAATAGTGCGATATGTAATTGGTCCTCTCCCTTTTGCAACATCATCATGAGGGCTGATAGCAACACCATGAGAAATGAGTATCCTCGAAATAAGAACCCCAAAGGGAAGAGATGTAGTTGAAGCACTTTGAAGGGCATCCAGCATATGCTTGAAAATAGCAAGTGGAACATCAATGGGCTTCCCAGTGCCAATTACATATAACAGATAACCAGTTTCCATAATCACTTCCGAAGTCCTCCCCTTAGGTTCAAGATTGAAACAGACAAACAAGTTGAGCATGCGGAATGAGGGAGTAAGATATTTTTGTTTAAGAACTCCTCCAACCCAATCGCGTCGACGACCACCAGTTAAAGTCGTAACCACAGCACCCCAATCAGTGTCATCCACCGGATCCTCCATATCATCTGAGTCAGGCTCAGGTTCGGGATATACTGCATCTAGACTCCGGTCAATTTGAAGGAATTGACTGAGAAAATTTGGATCAACTTCAATTAGAAATCCACGAACAAATGTTTTGAATGATTCGTTCTCAATATCATGAATGTTATTATAAAACTCCCTCACCAAAGACCCATAAGCAATAGGTGAAAACTCATAAAGAGAGTTCCATCCTCTTTCAAGAAGCCAATCCTTGAAGTTAATATCCATTCGGGCAAATTTAACATGTCGTTCCACAATGACTTGCTTTTTTGAAAACACATTATCAAATGAGGATTCTTTAGAAAGACTTTGAAACCTTTGAGCATCAAATGGTGCAGAAGAAGAAGAACTACCACGCTGAAAAGTCCTCTTGTGAGGTTAAGAAGTTTTTGGAGGCATGAAGTCTTTGAGGCAAAACAGCAAACACTTGGAGTGCACTACAAAAATATAGTAACCCAACTTTCAACTCATCAATGTAACAAGCAGGAATGAGTGAAACACATAAAAAGCAAACCACCATCTTGCCAAACTCATGAAAAAGACCCATTAAAGAGATCTTTGACAACCAAACCAACATCCACTAAAATAGAATCACATTCTAACAACCCAAGACAACAATCACAACCAAATAATAGTAAAGGAAAAAGAGAAGGAAATGAATTGAATGAGATTAAAGAAAAAATTACCTTGGAGAAACTTAAAACCTCTAAGGAAAATCTTGGAAGAATGCTAGAGAATAAGGGGCTAGGGCAGAAGTGGTAAGAGTAATAAAGAAGAGGAACCACGGATTATAAAATGTGTTGACTGAGACACTGTCCGATCGATCGGACCTGGGTAAAAAAATAAAAACGGTGCCTAGAGTTAAAATGGGATAAAGGTGGCACAAACTAAAAAACAGAGTCATAAAGAAATCCCTTAATGATCATACATCAAAAAATAATCCACCAAGCATTAGAGAGTGATTGAATGTGAAAAAGTTTTTTTTTTTTAAATAGTTTGTGCTAGGATGAATGATAGAATCACACAAAATAGAAACAACTCCCCTGGCAAACTAGAGTAGCAAAGCTCCCCCTAAATTTGTTCCTTTTTTTTTTTTTTAATGTAAAGCTCTTTGAGCATCTTCAGAGAAAAACCATCATAGGTAACTTTCACACTAATGAATATGGTAGCCTTTTCCAAAGAAAATTACCAATCATTTGGTGGCTATCACTCATACTCTTAGGTAGCCCTATTCCTCCGGTTTTTTTTTTTTTAATGTTATTTGAGCAACTCATAAAATAACCAGGAGAGAATATCTGAAATTATGCAAGAAGATCATAACCATCAAACAGTGAAATTTTTTCAGTAAAATGTGTATCTCTAACGTGGCAAAAAAAATTCAATGAATCACAAGCTAGGAAATCAATAATGAGCAATGAAAATAAAGTGCAAAAAAAATTAGGGGTAAGAACAGATACCTAGAGACTTACGAAGGGAGTCAAACTTAGTTGGGTCCAAGGGTTTTGTTAGGATATCAGCCAATTGATTTTCCGTAGAGATATGCTCCAAGCAGATAATTTTCTCTTCAAATAAATCTCTGATGAAATGATGCCTGATGTCTATATGTTTGGTTCTTGAATGTTGTACTGGGTTTTTAGAGATGTCAATTGCACTTTTATTGTCACAATAAACTACCATTGTAGTTTGTTCAATGCCGTAGTCAGATAGCATTTGTTTCATCCATAGTAATTGTGTGCAACAGCTTCCAGCTACTATGTATTCTGCCTCAGCAGTAGATAAAGAAGTTGAAGTTTGTTTCTTGCTGTGCCATGCAACCAAATTATTACCAATCAGAAAACAGCCCCCAGATGTACTTTTTCTATCATCAACACAACCTGCCCAGTCAGCATCGGAGAACCCCACAACATTCATGGTAGAATCTTTGGAAAACCATATTCCAAAGCCAGTGGTGCCACTTACATATTTCAGAATCCTCTTGACAGCTTGGACATGTGACTCCTTAGGTCTTGCTTGATATCGAGCACAAACACAAACACTAAAAGAAATGTCTGGTCGGCTAGCAGTTAGGTACAACAGACTACCTATCATACTGCGATACAGTCTTTCATCGAAGTCCCCAGAAGAGTCTAAACTCAGCTTTATAGTGGTGCTCATAGGAGTATTGGAGTGCTTAGAGGATTCCATCCCAAACTTCTTCAAAATATTCTGAGCATATTTAGTTTGAGAAAGAAATATCCCATTTTCACATTGCTTGATTTGAAGACCGAGAAAAAATGATAGTTCTCCGACCATGCTCATTTCAAATTCTTTTGACATACATGTGGCACAAGATTTAGACAATTTTTCAGATGTGGATCCAAAAACAATATCATCCACATAAATTTGAGCAATTAGGATATTATCGTTTTCTCTCTTGATGAATAAGGTTTTATCCACACTTCCTCTACGAAAGGAATTTTCAAGCAGAAATGTTGTCAATCTTGCATACCATGCTCTTGGAGCCTGCTTCAAACCATACAAGGCTTTATGCAGTTTAAAAACATGGTTAGGAAAATGAGTATCCTCAAATCCTTTAGGTTGTTCAACATACACCTCCTCATTCAAATAACCATTCAAGAAGGCACTCTTGACATCCATCTGATATAGCTTGATTTTCAAGGAACAAGCGATTGCCAAGAGAATACGGATTGACTCAAGACGAGCAACAGGGGCAAATGTTTCATCAAAATCAATTCCCTCTACCTGTGTGTATCCTTGGGCAACGAGTCTGGCCTTGTTTCGAATGACTTACCCAAGTTCATCGGTTTTATTTTTGAAAATCCATTTTGTCCCGATAACATTGATATGAGAAGGCCGTGGGACAAGTTCTCAAACACGATTACGCTCAAATTGACCTAACTCCTCATGCATGGCATTGATCCAGGAGTCATCAACAAGCGCTTGATTGACATTTTTTGGTTCTAAGAAGGAGACATAACATAAGAAATTTACTTCATTTTGTACTTGTTGTCGAGTCTTCAATGGAGCATGAATATCACCAATGACTTCGTCAAGAGAGTGATCTTTTAGTACCTGACCTTTTTGAGATCGAGGATGTATTTCCTTGCTTGGAGAAGGTTGATGACTTGATGTTCCCGAAGCAGAGCTCTTCAATTTTGATCCGGACATTTCAATTTCAGATTCGGATTCTGAATCAGATACAACAATATCTTGAGCTGGTTGTGCTGGATCTGCCTGTTCCTTACTTTGTTTTCCGTCTTGCTTAACCTGCTGAGAAGAAACAGGAATTAAGGAGAAGTCATCTTCATCATCTGAAAAATAAGAAGGTCCAGCATCATCTATGACTACATTGATAGATTCTATGACAGTAGAGTTACGTAGATGAAATACGCGGTATGCTCTACTATCTAAAGAATACCCAAGCAAGATCCCTTCATCACTTCGGGAGTCAAATTTGCCAAGATGCTCTCGGTCTTTCAAGATATAACACTTACTCCCGAAGGTTTTGAAGTATTTTACAGTGGGTTTCCTTCCATTCCACAGCTTATACGGTGTATTCTTTGTACCAGACCGGAGATAGACTCGGTTGATCACATAGACAGCGGTGTTTATTGCCTCAGCCCAAAATCGTTGTGGCACTTTCTTACTATGAATCATAACACGAGCCATTTCCTGTACTACCCGATTTTTTCGTTCCACAACTCCATTTTGTTGAGGAGTTTTAGGAGCGGAAAACTCATGTTTTATGCCATTCTCAGTACAAAAAGAATCAAAACATGAGTTCTGAAATTCAGTTCTATGATCAGATCTGATTCTGGCGACTCCACCAAATTGAGCTCCCTTACCTGCGATAAGTTGAAGCCATAAGTGATAAAAAAAACTACAAAAGTTTCAGATTTATCTCTAAGAAAGCGAACCCATGTGAATCTTGAAAAATCATCAATTGTGAGAAAAATATACTTTTTACCACCAATGCTTTCCGTTTTGGACGGACCCATTAGATCCATGTGAAGCTCCTGAGCGGTCATAATTGTGGTCGAGCCCTCGCCCTCACCATAAAACTATTGTTGTGTCATTTCCTATCACCAATTGGTTTTGGGATAAGTGGTAGCTCAATGGGGTGTAAGATCCTACAAGTGGTATCAGAGCCTGGTAGGTCGGGTGTTCGAGTCACGGGACACGCGTTTTGCGAGTTCGCAGCAGGAGTCGCGGCGGGTGTGCCGTTGAGGGAGGGATTGTTGAGGTCAACGTCCACCCTCGCTCCTAAGTGGTCATAATTGTGGTCATGATCTTACACCCCATTGAGCTACCACTTATCCCAAAACCAATTGGTGATAGGAAATGGCACAACAATAGTTTTATGGTGAGGGCGAGGGCTCAACCACAATTATGACCGCTCAAGAGCGAGGGTGGACGTTGACCTCAACAATCCCTCCCTCAACGGCACACCCGCCGCGACTCCTGCTGCGAACTCGCAAAACGCGTGTCCCGTGACTCGAACACCCGACCTACCAGGCTCTGATACCAATTGAAAAACCAAAAGGGTCGATCACGAATCAATCCTAATGATAAATAAGTCCCAACACAGATTTCAATATGAATTTGCAGAAGAAGAAATCTAGGTTAATCAATAAAACAAAATCACCCAGATGGACACTTCAATTTTATACGTGGAAAAACCCTGAATAGGGAAAAAAACCACGGGACCTTACCCTGGTCCGAAAAAGATCAAAGCACTAAAAGAAACGAAGGTTACAAGATACTCACTACCCCTTTACAGTTGAACACAACCTAAGACTGCAGTAGATCTAGTCGACGAACACGTCGTTCACCTTCTCCAGCACTTCGATCTCCACGCCTTGAACGATGAAGGCTTCAGCACATGATTCTCACAAAAGCTCTCTGGAGGGAAGCAATCTCTCAAGGAATAGTCTAGGGTTTTTGAATCATCGGATAGCTTCATTTCTTGTGAGGTTTAAACCTTAAAAAGGCTTTTTGAAACGAATAGGATAGATCTCATTTGAGTGGGATAGAGATTAGACAATATGAGATCCACTCAAATAGGCTGCAGTTCGCCGCTGTCCGATCGATCGGTCTGTAAATAACTGAAAGCATTTCAGATCCGATCGATCGGCCAAGGGGTCCGATTGATCGGACTGTAAATAACTGAGAGCATTTTTAGAACGATCGATCGGACCTCGATCGCCTGTAAATAACTGAGAGGTGTTCAGGTCCGATCGATCGGCCAAGGGGTCCGATCGATCGGACTGAAATGACTGCTCCGCTCTGTCTGCTGAAATCCGATTGAGTATTCGAAATTCTTCATCTTCGGATTTCTTCCATGAAGTTACAGTCCAATCTAAGAAATATAAAATTACATCATTCCCATGTTTTGTCCATCCACATGAAGTAGCCAACTCTCAAAAACTTACATGTATGCTAGGTGAGTTGTCAAAGGAGAGCTGTTCCTTTCCTTCTTTTCCATCTGGAGAAAGTCAAAACAACAAACTCAGCTGAATAATCTTAACATTAGGAAACGAACTCTAGCAAATCCAATATCAAGTTGAGGTCTTCAAAAACGAAGAGATACGGTCAATTAAGCCTATCAAAAACTCAAAAGAATGTTCAAACGCCGCCAATGACATGAACCATTTTACTCAAAAAGTATCTTACTAAGCTACACAACCAAGTTTTAACTTGTAAGTTGGGTTTTGAATCCTCATGATTCTGTTCTAGGCCTTGAACAAAGTCAAGCTACCACCATTGTAGGTTCAATTTTAGGCAGGAGAGTACATGGATGATTTTGGCTGGAGCCCAGGTGAAAGGCAAAAAGGCCATTCAAACATGTTCATGAGAGCCAACTAGAACTCATATTTATCCACCATCCTTCCAAACGGATTTGTAGCATGTGATGTGTAATGAATGGATAAACATGGTTTGTTATGGTTTTTCTATACTTCATTTTTCCTAGTATTGGTCTATTGGCCAAGAGTGTGATACCAAGGTGCACGAATTGATATTGGGATGTATGTGACACGAGGTGCCAACACCACTCAACTATAAGTGTTTGACCATTTTAGTTAACTCCACTGTCATGGATCATGATTTCAAGCACTTGGGTGGACCCATTCCCACCCTAATTGATATTGGCATTTTCTAGTAAGTCCTTAAGAAGATATCTTTTTTTCTTTTTCTTTTTCTTCTAAAGAATGGTTCGAATTTTAAATTAAAAAAAAATGTCATTTGATCCACTAGAGAAATCATATCAGAATTCAAGAAATGTAAACCATCTTCCTACTTTTGAATATATATTTTTTTTTTCATTTTGTTGACATTTGGTCAAAGAAGACAGTATAGTGTGCCAAAAACTTAGTCATGAGCTTTCTGAGATGTAAAGAGTTTGAAGACCCACTTCACAAATACCATTCTCTTCAAATTATCTTGCTGGAAAAACTGTTGGGATATTTTCAAATTCCGGGCTTTCCTCAGGATATTATCGAGGAATGTCTTGGAAAATACACTAATTCTAAAATAATGAACAAAAACCAGTACATACAATAAAATACATTATAAAATATAGTTCTTATTTTTTTTTTCCATTTTTTCCCAATATTATCATGATCTTCTCACAATATTTTCAATTTTAACAAGACTTGGAAATATCAGAAGATTATTCAAAAATACTGTTTCCGTGTATTGTTGCGAATTTTAAAAATATCTATGATATTTGGGACTGTTGCCCAATGAGAAAAAACTTCTGCATCAAATGCAGGATCTAGGCCAGTGTTGGAACCAAATAAAAAACCCACCTGGATAATAATCAGTTTAGCCAATGATTTTCGGCAGTTAAGGAGTAGAGAACCCAAAAGGAATAGCTGATCTATGTCCCAAAATTTCTTCCTTGATTACATGGCCCAGAAACTTTGGTCTTTTAAATCGACCCATATTGTCCATCTTGTTAAACCTGAGTCCCACAACAGATGAACAATGAAACAAAACTCTCCTCCCTCCACTTAGCACATCATATCATCTAAGTGCAATTTTATTTCTTGCTCACTTTAATATGGACCAGCTAGTCGTTAGTGTTTGCACTTGCAGCCTCGTGCACCTTCAGTGGATTCCACTGTAAATGAACGGTTCAGATCCCTGAAAAACAGGGCACAGCTGCACAAATATCAGTTGCCCTGCACTCTTTAACTGTAACTGGTTGGTCAACTGGACTTGGTTTGGGAAGAATTCCAAACAACCAATGCATAGAAAGTTGAAAAAATTGCATCTTCTATTCAAATCTGCATTTCATACATTCCCTTTAGCTAATTCAACTGTATAAAAGGCACACGATAATGCAACTTACTATTCTAAAAGGTCAGCTGACCAAAACAATTCTGGATGCTTCCCTATTGATTCATCCCAGGGGAAAAAAAAAGTTATTTTAAGTGCTAATGCTCTTGGAAAATGTTTTGCCTCGTACAACTTGCTACGCCAGAAGAGCTAAACCCAACAACCCTCTTATGTCCATCTCACTATTCCGAGCTCCAAGGCATCTCAAAAGTGACTGAAGAAGCGGAAGATGACCCATCATTCAGCTTTCTTTGACTCAGCACTGTCATTTTGGTTTTCCGAGTCTGAATTGTCGCTTAGTTCTGTGTCCGAACTTTCAATCAATTTCTGAAGTGAATCCACATCACCTGCCTCAGAGAGAGTGTGAATTCGGAGTTCGTCAGCATCATCACTGCACATAAGGACATCGACACAGATATAAATTATTTGAGAGAGAGAGAGAGAGTAATGTTATTATATAGAAGAGTAAGAGCTGATTGGAACCCTACTCTGTAACTCCGAATATCTCTTTGACAATTAAGGAGCTGTCTCTTGAGCAGAACTCCGGTAGCTGAATCAAGAAATGGAAAGGAATCAGTTCCAAATCATTGAACAAGACAACTTCCATTTACCCTCTTTGTCAGTTAAACGTATTTGATGAGCAGCATGAGCTGACTGGTGGATGTTGGATCAAGGTCAGTTAGCAAGTAGTAAGGTTCATCACTCGATATAGAATCATTACTTAATTAGAGAAAAATAAGGTAGTCTGAAAGAGTTGTCACAAGTGACCTTTAGTCACAACTAATGCAGATTGATGATGTTAATGAAAAATGGGTGCACCACAACATAAAGAAAATCAGGGGGCCCTGGTGAATGAGGGATGTAGTGTGTTTCCTAAGCCCTGACACCATTCCATACAAGTGGGTGCATGGTCGAGGGATCCAGATCATTCACATGATGGGTCTAACTGAGATGGCTAGTAGGGAATCGCCAAACAAAATGGGTCTAATAAGTTCGCCAATCTGACTACCTAATTCCGGAAACGCTCAAGAATGGTGCATCAGGACCCTATAATTTTAACCAAACTGAAAACAGCCACTAACCTCAGATAGATAGAAAATCTTCCCAAAGAGAGCCTGAACAGCAAGTTTTCGCTTGAAGCCCTTTTCTGTGAATCCTGAAATATCCATTACAACTGGACCTGGTAAACAAAGAAGCACCATCAGCGGCTGAGGGAATTGAGCAGATATCCAAGTATTTCATGTTCTAACATTTGTGGCTTTTTTGTCTGCTAATTTTAGAAGAGACAAAGTTATTGAAATCAAGCCTCTGAATAAGTGATTTCCTCTGAAGAAGTTATCTATAATGGGCGTTAGAAATGTCATGATCACAGACAATCTATTTTTCACTTGGTTCAGGCAAGTTACTTATCTCAAAATTGGTCTTGACCATTGCATATTTAGTGACAAATATGCAGTCAAAACTGCAAATCCCTCTGTTTTCAGGTTAGAGGACAAAGCTCCAACCTGTAAGTCCTGACTCATAAAACGAACATTCTAATTCTGAGATTGGAATCTCACTCTGCAAAAGGATACGACATTTATGGGAGAGGACTGCCGCAACCCATACCAGCATCCCTTTTTTTTTCTTTTGATTCTTTTCTTTTGAATGGTGACTGATTTTATTGATAAAAGTACAAAAATACAACAAAACAAGGCAGAGCCTCTGAAGAAAGGAGGCCTGTAGAAAGAAGAAGCTAAGGTAAAAAATCAGAACTTCTTTTCTTACAAAGGTAGAGGTAATCAGCATCCTTTCTACATTAAAAAAAAATTATAATTGATTCTGAAGCGGCCAACATCTTTGTTATTAAACCTCTGACAAAGGATACAGCATTAAAGTACTTGGCTACAACAAGAGACCACATGGTAGGATGTGGGGAGTCTATTGTTGTAACAAAAATCGACCTTCATTACCATTTCTAGTTTCTAAATTCATGATTCAAAAGTGCCTTGATCTTAAAATAGACTCGTCCTCTTTGGTGTCTTTGACTCGTTTTCCTTAGGTACCTTTGTTGTTATAACTTTTTTTTAAATGATTACAATGGTTGCAACAACTTAAAGCAGCATGTTGTTGTGACTCTCAAAATGCCAAAAATTAAGGCATAAAAGTTTTGATTATCAAACCCAATATATTAATTAAAGAGTGGAAGTGTATTGAGAAATGAGAAAGAAAATGTTCTTTGGTCCATCTCTGGGCCAGTGGAAATTAAGGAATCCAATGAAACGCAATAAGGGTTGATGAGAATTTAGGCTAAGTGACTGATTATTGAAAGTGACTCAAAGAATGCACTTACGTTGGTTGGTAATAAAATAGAAGCGTCTGGTGAGTCATGTTTATCATGAGGGAAATTTGGGATCTGAATGAAGAAATTCATTGCCACTTCCAGCATCTAGGGAGGTTCCGCAACGAAGTAGCAGATTTGGTCAAGGAGGGAGTTTTTAGCTCAGTCATCAATGTAGTATAGTCTTGGTTTTTGTTCCTTCTATATTGAGGGTTGGAGTGCATTGACAGTATGATACTCTTATTCTGTATGGGCCTTTTCTTTCTGTACTTCCTTTAATTTTTAATGTTTTTATAATTTACAGTTACTGAAAAAAATTAAAAATGAAGAGCATCTTGTAGAGCTTCAAATGCTGTTTTGTTGTCGCAAGTGCAGTTAACATTGGTTTAGTGATCTATGGTAAAATGCTCTTGTAACTACGCATCTTCTCTTCTTCTTTTTGCTTTTTTCAGTTTTCCTCTGTACTCCTTTTTTCTCTTTTAATGAAAGTTTCCCATTCGTTATAAAAAAAAATTATTGAAAGTTTTCCATTACCTATCAGGGAGAAAAAAAAAATTTTGAGCGGCATAACAAGGTAACCATTTCTCCCCAAAAATAACATGCGTGGTTAACGTTCTACAAGTCCTCTATTTCATGCAAAGAATCCAGTAAAAGTATGTTTATAGAAGTCTTGAGTACCTTTCTCCCGCACAATCCGTCTAGAAACTTCATTGAGAACTTCAGCAACCTGAGCATCATTCAGCATTGAAGCTTTCCGAAGATGGATAAGGTCCAAAACCATATCAGGATGAAATGGCTTCTCATTCAGCGCATACCGAATGTACTTCCGCAAAACTTCCTCCATTTCAAAGCCTGTCTGAACAAAAATTGGTGATTGTATAAAGACCCAAACAGCATGGACCAAATTGTTCTGCCCTAAAAGAAATATCAGTCCTTAAAATTGGGCATATATTGAACAGAAACTTAAAAAAGATTATTAATGATTTCCATATTCTTGAATTCCCAAAAGAAACACTTACAAAACAACTAGCATTCTCCAAAACAAATGTTGACAGGCATAAAACAATTTAATAGAATACAGTACATAGTAATGTTAAAAAAGCTGATCAATTATGAACTTGGTGAGTTATGTCGATTACTGGTCTCAGACTATGAAATTCACGTTCCAATTTTAAAAAACCTAGCTTTCATGATACGAATGGATCAGTTTTATATGAAAGAAACAAGGGAGTATTCATTTAATAGCTTTAACTTAAACAAGCCAACAATGATTATTTAAAAAGTAAAAGAAAGAAAGCAAGCATTAAGTACGCAACACACACCCCTCTCCCTCCTCTCCCACCTCCTCCTCCTCCTCTCCCTTTAATCGGTAGTGACTAGTGACATGCACATCATGTATCACAAATAGAAGAAATACAAGAATGAAATCTAGCAAGCTCACCAAGACTCAATTTTTGTTATTCTTTGTAACGACAGAGGCCCGCTCTCCACATGATATTGTTCGCTTTGGCTCATGGGATTTCAACCCAATCTTGCCGCACGGTTTTAAAAGGCCTCATGTGGAGTTAAGGAAAGGTCACACAAATATATACCCAAGATCAAGACTAGCGTGTTTTCGATGTGGGACTTGTGCACTACTGCATACCCAGTCCTTTAGAGTTTCCCCCACCCAATGCCCTTCTATAGGGGGCCACAAGCGTGACATACTCCCCCACCGGAAAACAAAGTCGTCCTCGGCTCTAATACCATCTTTAAGAACACGGGCACGTTGTCCACATGATATTGTCTGCTTTGGCTCATGTGATTTGAACCAAATCTTGCCGCACAGTTTTAGAAGACCTCATGTGGAGTTAAGGGTCAAGTCACACCAATATATACTCAAGATAAGGACTAGCATGTTTCCGATGTGGGACTTGTGCACCACTACATACCCAGTCCTTTAGAGTTTCCCCCGCCCTCTCACTCAAGGCGGATGCTCGCCGGACCCAAGCCCTTCTAAAGGGGGGCCACAGGCGTGACATTCTTGTCATAAAAAAGGGCAAGCACATCAAAATATTAGAGCTCTCAGTAAGCTTCTGAAAAAACTGAATGTATTCATGTAAGCTCAGATTGTTTACTTGCTTGTAAAGCGGAAGAAAATTTACAAAATATAATGTGGTTGTGTCAGAATTTGCAAGCTTGCCAACAATAGCTGCCAAAGCATAATAATATAGGAATAGTTTCACCTGTGCACCGAGCATCTAGACATGCAACATGTAAAATTCAGAGGTGGGTCCCACCTCTGCAACAGCCGTCATGCGCATGAGAACCGTTCGCAGGTGAATATTTTCCTAGAAGTATATACATTAGAAAATTTGAAACTAGATTGATAAATTATTACTCTAGATCATTTGAAATTCTGAAATCTGATTTTGCCAAATATTTTTGTTGGAAAGACGAGATATTACTCTAGATCATTTGAATTTCTGAAATCTCATTTTGCCAAATATTTTTTTTGGAAAGAAGAGATATCAGTAGATCACCTCTTCTACATTTATAACTTTGTAGGTGCATTCTAGAACTAGTATTTCTTCACTCTTTTCAATTACTTCGATTCTCCCAGTGTTCCTTAGATTCATCTCAGCTTGTTGGTCATTAGATCCTTTGGGAAAAGGAGACCAAATATTATCAAGAAAGTTACCTCTTGAGATTGCATAAGTTGAAGGAAAGAAATGGTAGATTCTTCACTAGCAAAAGGTTATCCTGGGACAACGAATTAACAAGAGCAAAAGTATTGGTCATGGAATGGGGCCTTCCAGCCTCAATCGATGGGTTACACTAAATTGTTAAGCATATGCAACAAAGGATATCAGTACTGTAAAGCAGTTTCAAGCTTAATAACATGGGATTCAGTGGGAATACTTGAACAAATGGTGGGGTTACCAGTAGTGACAAATGACAATAAAGGGGAGACGATCTTGATCTTCTCAGCTTCCATAGGAGAATGCGAATTAGACACGATGGCAACCATTGTGATTAGAGTTTTAGGAATAGTCAAGAATAGATTCTAATGCTAGTTGTAGCAGTGGGGAATTCAATAAATGCAATCTCATGAGTAAAGGGTGAGGATTGCATTCTTGCAAAGCTGTGGAGATTCTACTATATCTCTAAATGAGATTTAAGTCTTGGAGCAAGAATCTAAAGACCCATTTTATCATATAATTTGATGATCTAATTTGGGACAGATAAATTGGTCGAATCAAAAGCAACAAGAGATGACTTTTTACATATGAAATGAGAATCAATTATCCTAGCTACACTGTTTCACATGTCTAATGCCTGTTTTGGTTGTATTCAGCCAATTATCCATTACCTTAATGCATAGGATTGGCTAGTATTAATCTGTATGTGAAAAGAAATCACATAATTGAAAAGAGAACCACGTGTGTTGGCTGCTCTACATGCATTAAACCTAAATCCAAGAAGAGCTATTATATACATGCTTAGAACAACAGTTAGATCATCCTTCCCATTTCTGTTTAAATAACTATTATTGTTCATTAAGTTGTTATAGTTAAGCATCAAAGGAAAAGAAAATTTTGCAATCATCAAAAACCCAAAAACATATATTCTTAAAAAGATGATCAAAAGCTCAAAAATAAAAAAAATAAAAAAAATAACTGCATTTTACCTTCTGCATAAGACTCTTAAGGGACGACTGTTGCACGCTGTCCCTTCCTGTCTGAAACAACTCATCTATTGACTTGCATAACATGGCATTCTTATTAACCTGCAGAAAAGGAGCTCAAATGTAAGACAAGACTGACCAAATGTGTTTGGCTGTACGATATTGACAATTTACTTTGAATATTTTGGCAAACTAGATGACTTTCACATGCAACCGCCGGAGCAGCACAAAAAAGAAAAATACATTTAGATGGATACTTCTCTTTTGAATCTTGTGATCCATTGCAACATATGACACACTAGTTCGCAAAAAAAAAATTCCCTTGATATAATTGTTTAAGTTAAGAGTCACTTTTTGGTTTGGCAAGTTTTTATGCGACTTGTCATGAGACTCCGACCCTACTTTTCCAGGTTGTCCTGTGTTACAAGACAACATATGATGGAGTAATCATCCAATCCGGTGCAATTGAATGGTACAACAAACAATGAGGCATGTGGAAGACCAATGCACTGTTCATCCCAAATACCCAAACCATTCAACAAAGGATTATGGTTGAAGAGAGGCTGTCCATAAAGACAGTCAGATAATAATACAATCTACCATCACTACCATCAAAATACACACTAAATACTGAAATCTACTGCACTGGTGAAACGCTGTATGATAAATATAAAACATAAGACCAGACACCAACCATTTCCTAATGCTTTTACCACAGTAAAACTCTACTAATAACAGAAACATAATTCCTCAAAATGGCAATCACCCCACCTCTAAAAATTCAATTTTGAAGCAAAATGAACACTGAACAAGAAGAATTAAAAACAAAAAAAACAGTAAGGAGAGTCCTATCTCCCTCTCCAATTTCCTCCACTTCTCCCTGGGTGATTGAATTTCCTCATTGTCTTAATAACAGAAACATAATTCCCCAAAATGGCAATCACACCACCACTAAAAATTCAATTTTGAAGCAAAATGAACACTGAACAAGAATAATTAAAAAGAAAAAAGAAAAACAGTAAGGAGAGTCCTATCTCCCTCTCCAATTTCCTCCATTTCTCCCTGGGTGATTGAATTTCCTCATTGTCTTAATAACAGAAACATAATTCCCCAAAATGGCAATCACATGAAGCAACATGAACACTGAACAAGAATAATTAAAAAAAAAAAAAACAGTAAGGAGAGTCCTATCAGCTATCACCCTCACCAATTTCCTCCATTTCTCCCTGGGTGATTGAATTTCCTCATGGTCTAAATAACAGAAACATAATTCCCTAAAAATGCAATCAACCCACCTCTAAAAATCCAATTTTGATGGTAAAAAAAAAAAAATTAATGAGAATTCTGTAACCCCTCACCAATTTCCGCCGTTTCGCCTTGGGCGAACTGAATTTCCTCACTGTCTTGACGATGGCGATGACGAATGAGAGACCGACGTAAGTGAGCGGGACGGCGAGGATCCACGGCAAGGAGCTCTGCCCGACTCTCGGCCCGGGGATTGCCTGCGTGACGGTCCCCGTGAACTCGACGAGATCCATCGCCTTCTCCTGTATCCATGGCAGATCCTCCTCTACTTCTTCTTCCACTTCTTCTACTACTTCTATCTTCCCTTTCGATTCTTTAGGGTTTATTCCATCTTCGGATTTAGCTTTCGCCCTCGCGAGAAAGAGAGCGGAGTGGGGTTTTCTGTGGTGGTGGGGAGATGGGGAGAAGAGGAGAGGAGGCGTAGGATAAGGGGAGATGGTGTTTGGGTGCGCAGTCTGGCGCAGGTTAGCGCCGGGACGGCATGGGCGGAGTAAGGGAAGAGAAGCCATCGTCTCTCTCTCTCTCTCTTGGTTTTTTTCTCTTCACTTCAGCTACTGTCTAGTTTTTATCGTTTGATGAAGGGTTTTTGCAGGGTTGGCATACGGGCCGGGTCGGGTCGAAATAATAACCCTCCAATAGTCACTAATCCCGGGGTTTAGCACCTATTTAAATAAATTGTATATTGTTGAATCAACTATGCAACCCATTGCAACCATCTAAATGAATGATGGTACATCATCTTTCAAACACAAACAAGTCATTAAGCCAAATGGCAAAACCATATCATGTTTTACCATCAAGCTTACTAAAAGCAGCAAAAAATCATAGCTGACGGCCCCACTCACTCGAAAGCATAAGCCATAATCCTAAGTACCCCTTTCTTTTCTTGCCTTTTTTTGTTTCATGGATTTTAAACCCGTGATAACATTTTTAGCAATATTTATAGTGTTTTTAACGATCGTCTTCTTTCCTTTAAAATGAAAATCATTTCAACATTTTCAAATAGCCTACCACAAAGCTAGTGTCAAGCCTTTAGAGCTGATATATATGGTTGGCCTTGAAGATACTTGCGCTTCGATATAATTTTTCCACCATTCTGATATTGAGTAAAAGGTAGAATTATACGATAAATAGCCCAAATTTGAACCAAATCAAAAGATTTAGAGCATGTTTAATTGATTCTTCTTCCTTATCACAAATGAGGCATAAGGCATAACCAGACAGAGACTTAATATAAAGGAGTTTATGCACCTTAGTTACCTTTGACAAAGAGGTAACTTCTATTATGCTCTCCATTTACTCATGGTCCTGGCAACTTGGTTATTTCCCCCTCCAACGAGATTGTCACCAGATTCTGTAGAGAGAACCTCATTTTTTGTATGGGGCAATTTTCTTATCCTCTATGAGGTTTTGAGGGATATAAAAGTTTAAAATACCATTCACATCAGCATTATTGTTGAAAATGTTATTAATTATATTAAAATTCCATTTTCTATCTTAGTCCATGGATCACTAACAACAGGTTTGGGTTGTAAATATTTGAATGAGGTTTTTTCAACCCACCCACACAAGACGTCCAGCTATAATTCCAAACTTAGATATTCTTACCATTTCCTATGATCCACCCCACCTTTTTATTACTAAATTTAGGAATTACCTTCTTAGCCTTAGCCTCCCACATATATTTGTTCTAGTAGTACTTAGCTTTGAGAAGTTTAGAAATGAGGAGCTCTTCATTAGACAGACATCTCCAAATAGCTATTAGGAGAGCCAAATTATTTTTTCTCATTTCACAAATCCCCAAACCCCATTATCAATAGAATTATGTAATTTTTTTTCCATAGCGTCACCCTAAAAAACAATCTGAATAATCGATGAATCATCTCACTAGTATCAAATGATGAGACACAAGGTCGGAGGGAGGAGAGATGGAGTGAGGGCAATTACCCCCACTCAGTTCCCTTCTCACACCCTTACTCATTGAAAACTCTGACTCACACCCTTACTCATTGAAAACTCTTACTCACACCCTTAACTATGGGCCCTGAAAGGAAATATCTATTTAGATAGATGTCTTTGTCATGAAGCAATTGCAGGAATAAAGTCCATGAGAGCCACCACCATTTGAGGGGGCTTTGAAAACTCATACAACTTACCCATCTGAATATATTCGATCAAAATAGGAATACTATTTTGACAAGTGTTTTAAAATTCATCCATGTCCGAGTTGATTTGGACTCCTTCATAGATGACTCCTATTAGGGGGTTGGGATTTTGTTCATTAATCACAACCAAAGCATTTTTCTTCTTGCTTAACCTTTTATTCTCCTTCTTATCTTCGTTCTGTTGCAAAACCCAACAATAAAACAAAGAATACACCATGAATAGAAGAACAAAGTGGATAAACAGAGAGGCAAAGCCCAATTCTCTAGGTTGAATTCAATTCTAGCCAGAATTATTGCTAGAAGGAAGTGATTGATGGTAATGGGGGAAGAAATTGATTGTTTTTTAAAACAACAATATTCACTTTCTGATGGGCTCTTTCTAACACGATGCAGAGAAATCAGAGATTTCCTTTTAGGATCTTCAATGGGAAAGAGGGGAGAGGAGCGAGTTTTCTTCTCAAAATGATTAGAAGAGAGAGAGAGGCCGGACTTTGATGGGTTCTATTGGAGAGGTCTTCTTAATGTAGGGTTTCTTCTTCCAACAATTTTTTTTTCTATTTGCAAGAAAGCCCATGTCCCTTTTCTTGTATTCATTCCAAAAGAAAGGATTATAGCTGAGGTGGCAAAATTAAAACGTGGCAAGTGTGGATTGGTCGGAACAGGGTTCTCCTGTTTAAAAGAAACAGGGGTATGCTGTTTCAGCGTATTCCAAGATGCAACGTGTAAAAAAAAATGCCACATCAGCCCCTCTCAATTGCTTCCTTGATATGGAAATAGAAAATGGAGAGGGTCTTTAAAAAAATGGGCAAAGGCGAAACCCTACCGCCTCCTCTTCGCCTTCCTCCTCCGTTCCTTTTTTACGATACCAGTAGGAAATCTCTGGTCAGGAAACCCCATGAGAGCAGCTCGGTATTCATTGAAACCTCTTACTCACACCATTAACTATTGGCCCTGAAAGGAAATCTCTATTTAGATAGATGTCTTTGTCATTAAGCATTTTTAGAAATAAAGCCCATGAGAGCCACCACCATTTGAAGGGATTTTGAAAACTTATACAACTTACCCATCTGAAGATATTCGATCAAAATAGGAATACTATTTTGACAAGTGTTTTAAAACTCATCCCTGTCCGAGTTGATTTGGACTCGTTCATAGACGACTCCTATTAGGGGGTTGGGATTTTGTTCATTAATCACAACCAAAGCATTTTTCTTCTTGCTTAGCCTTTTATTCTCCTTCCTATCTCTGTTCTGTTGCAAAACCCAACAATAAAACAAAGAATACCCCTTGAATAGAAGAACAAAGCGGATAAACAGAGAGGCAAAGCCCAATTCTCTAGCACTTTCTTCCTCTAGGTTGAATTCAATTCTGGCCAGAATTATTGCTAGAAGGAAGTGATTGATGGTAATGGGGGAAGAAATTGATTATTTCTTAAAACAACAATATTCACTTTCTAATGGGCTCTTTCTGACCCGATGCAGAGAAACCAGAGATTTCCTTTTAGGATCTTCAATGGGAGAGAGGAGAGAGGAGAGAGGAGCGAGTTTTCTTCTCAAAATGATTAGAAGAGAGAGAGGCCAGACTTTGATGGGTATTGGAGAGGTCTTCTTAATGTAGGGTTTCTTCTTCCAACAATTTTTTTTTCTATTGCAAGAAAGCCCGTGTCCCTTTTCTTGTATTCATTCCAAAAGAAAGGATTATAGTTGAGGTGGCAAAATTAAAATGTGGCAAGTGTGGATTGGTCGGAACAGGGTTCTCCTGTTTAAAAGAAATAGGGGTATGCTGTTTCAGCGTATTCCAAGATGCAACGTGTAAAAAAAAATGCCACATCAGCCCCTCTCAATTGCTTCCTTGATATGGAAATAGAAAATGGAGAGGGTCTTTAAAAAAAAATGGGCAAAGGCGAAACCCTACCGCCTCCTCTTCGTCTTCCTCCTCTGTTCCTTTTTTATGATACCAGCAGGAAATCTCTGGTCAGGAAACCCCATGAGAGCAGCTCGATATTCATTGAAAAGTCTTACTCACACCCTTAACTATGGGCCCTGAAAGGAAATCTCTATTTAGATAGATGTCTTTGTCATGAAGCATTTTCAGGAATAAAGCCCAGGAGAGCCACCGCCATTTGAAGGGGTTTTGAAAACTCATACAACTTACTCATCTGAAGATATTAGATCAAAATAGGAATACTATTTTGACAAGTGTTTTAAAATTCATCCCTGTCCGAGTTGATTTGGACTCGTTCAAAGACGACTCTTATTAGCGGGTTGGGATTTTGTTCATTAATCACAACCAAAGCATTTTTCTTCTTGCTTAGCCTTTTATTCTCCTTCCTATCTCTGTTCTATTGCAGAACCCAACAATAAAACAAAGAATACACCATGAATAGAATAACAAAGCGGATAAATAGAGAGACAAAGCCCAATTCTCTAGCACTTTCTTCCTCTAGGTTGAATTCAATTCTGGCCAGAATTATTGCTAGAAGAAAGTAATTGATGGTAATGGGGGAAGAAATTGATTATTTTTTTAAAACAGCAATATTCACCTTCTGATGGGCTCTTTCTGACCCGATGCAGAGAAACCAGAGATTTCCTTTTAGGATCTTCAATGGGAGAGAGGAGAGAGGAGCGAGTTTTCTTCTCAAAATGATTAGAAGAGAGAGAGGCCGGACTTTGATGGGTTCTATTGGAGTGGTCTTCTTAATGTAGGGTTTCTTCTTCCAATAATTTATTTTTCTATTTGCAAGAAAGCCCGTGTCCCTTTTCTTGTATTCATTCCAAAAGAAAGGATTATAGTTGAGGTGGCAAAATTAAAACGTGGCAAGTGTGGATTGGTCGGAACAGGGTTTACCGGTTTAAAAGAAACAGGGGTATGCTGTTTCAGCGTATTCCAAGATGCAACGTGTAAAAAAAAAAATGCCACATCAGCCCCTCTCAATTGCTTCCTTGATATGAAAATAGAAAATGGAGAGGGTCTTTAAAAAAAAATGGGCAAAGGCGAAACCCTACCGCCTCCTCTTCGTCTTCCTCCTCCGTTCTTTTTTTACGATACCAGCAGGAAATCTCTGGTCAGGAAACCCCATGAGAGCAGCTCGGTATTCATTGAAAACTCTTACTCACACCCTTAACTATGGGCCCTGAAAGGAAATCTCTATTTAGATAGATTTCTTTGTCATGAAGCAATTTCAGGAATAAAGCCTAGGAGAGCCACCGCCATTTGAGGGGGTTTTGAAAACTCATACAACTTACTCATCTGAAGATATTCGATCAAAATAGGAATACTATTTTGACAAGTGTTTTAAAATTCATCCCTGTCCGAGTTGATTTGGACTCGTTAATAGACGACTCCTATTAGGGGGTTGGGATTTTGTTGATTAATCACAACGAAAGCATTTTTCTTCTTGCTTAACCTTTTATTCTCCTTCCTATCTTTGTTCTGTTGCAAAACCCAACAATAAAACAAAGAATACCCCATGAATAGAAGAACGAAGCGGATAAACAAAGAGGCAAAGCCCAATTCTCTAGCACTTTCTTCGTCTAGGTTGAATTCAATTATGGCCAGAATTATTGCTAGAAGGAAGTGATTGATGGTAATCGGGGAAGAAATTGATTATTTTTTTAAACAACATTCACCTTCTGATGGGCTCTTCCTGACCCGATGCAGAGAAACCAGAGATTTCCTTTTAGGATTTTCAATGGGAGAGAGAGAGGAGCGAGTTTTATTCTCAAAATGATTAGAAGAGAGAGCAGCCGAACTTTGATGGGTTCTATTGGAGAGGTCTTCTTATTGTAGGGTTTCTTCTTCCAACAATTTTTTTTCTATTTGTAAGAAAGCCCATATCCCTTTTCTTGTATTCATTCCAAAAGAAAGGATTATAGCTGAGGTGGCAAGTGTGGTTTGGTCGGAACATGGTTCTTCTGTTTCGACGAAACAGGGGATCCGGACTCTAAATAAGAAAAAGCATAGGAGTAAATTTAGGCATTTTTATTTTATGCCCTTTTGCCCTTACTCAAATTTCTTTGTCGGGCTAGTTTGGCACTTTACTAATATAGTAAAAGTCAAGTAAAGCCTTCATTTTTCAGACAAAATGTCACATCAACTTTAATTCAAAAACCCTCCATCTTTTTCCATAAAAAGTAAAAAAAAGAAAGTATCATCATCCACTAAAATACAAAAAAACTCCACTTTCCCATATAAAAAGTCAAAAAGATTTTATAACAAACAACTAAAAATTAAATACCATCATAACCCACTTATTTTTTTATTATTTCTTCAAAATAAATTTTACTTCACTTGACATTACTAGTAGAGTTGCCAAACTGGCTAAGAACTTTAGACAGCAACAAGGGTATTCTAGTCTTCATAAGGGCATTATTGACATTTTCTTCCTAAAAGATAGAGTCTTATCCCACATTCAACCATATTCAAAGAGCATTTAATGAAGCTCTTCCGCGGAGCCCACTTAAGCAGGCTCAAGATGCCAGTCCTCCAGCGCCAATGCTATTGAGTGGGGCATACTTTGGAAAAATATAAATCCCATAAAATAAATGCTCTAGTTCTTTATATGAAACAAGTTTTCAGAACATTTTCCATGTCACTCCAAAATTCTCTACATCAAACAGTAGCGCTGGCAAAAGCCAACCTGGCCCGTCGATCTGGCATGACCCCACCCATATATGACCCGCACAACCCGCCTCATATAATATATGGGTCGGTCTCGGGTCAAGCTTTCCTATCCCGCATTTAAACAGGTTGGGTCAGGGTCACCTCATTCAACCCAAATGACCCGGATAATTTGTGTTGCAGCTAAAACTTGTACTCAATACTTAATTCTATAAAGTATATATTTTAATTTTGACATGATGTTTTTTTATCTTTATGAAAACCTTATTTTTGCTTCTATTAGTTTTGTTATTTTATTTCTATAGTTACTATTTTAGAAAATGTATACTATACTCATTGTATAAAGAGGATTTTACCCGAAAAATCCTTTAAGACTTGTAAAAAGCCAAAAACACCTTCAACATCTCATAAAGACCATAGTAGTCCTAAAGGCCCAGTTTGGTAAATTTTTTCAATTCTTTCGCTGAGCAGGGATATCCCTGCTCCTTTTACCTTAAACAGACCTCAAAACCCTTTTGCCCTTTACCCCGTTCGACTTCTTTCTCTCCCTCCGTCTTTCTTCCTTTCTCTCCCTTATCCCCTATGGGTCGGCACCGGTAGCCTGCAGTTCTTCCTCTCCTCTTTTCCTTTCTCTCCCTTATCCCCTATCAATTTCATTAAATCAAAGATTCTTAATTTGAGTTTCTGCAAATCATTTTAGGGTCACTGGATTGAAACTAACTTCTTTCACTATCTCCACAGTTTCCCTAAACCATTCAGGAATGAGCACCAGCCCTCTTGGATGGGTTGTGATTAATTTCATGATATTGGATTCGGGTACCCCATGATCTTTCAAGATAAACAAATTGGGATTCATTTTTCTTTGGATTTTGTAATGTGAAATGCACGGCGAGTGTTTGATTGATAACAACACATTTTCATTGGCGTGGACGATGGTTTTGAGGAAACCATTGGATGGGATGATGCGATTCTTTAGGTTTGTAAATAGTAGGGTGGGGTCTGAGACGAGGAGCACTGCAAGGGTAGCTCCTTAGAAGCCCAAGTCATTGAAAACCCACATGATTTCTCAAGGTAAGAGAGGGTGAGAGATGATTGAAGAGTGGAGGGTGAGAGATTTGAGATGGATTGGAGAGTTGGGTGGTTTTGAGGAGAGAAGACAAGGGTTTTAGAATCATTTGCTAGAACTCTTATTTGGATTAGTTTTCTGTAAAGAAAACCCAACATGACAGTATTTTGGAAGGGGATACCCCGTCCGTGTTAGTGCTGTGAGCGGGGATATCCCCGCCCACCAGAGTACTGTGGGTTCTATCTCTCAAGGACTGGTTTCAGTTGGGACGGGGATATCCCCGCCCAAATTAGTGCTGTGAATAGGGATATCCCTTCCTCTGTTAGTGCTATGAGTGAAGATATCCCTGCCCACCAGAGTACTGGTATCAGTTGGGATAGGGATATCTCCACACACTAGTATTATGGATGTTTACTTTACCATACATCCACAAAAAAAACAAAAGAGGGCATTCACAAATCATGTCTTGTGTTGTGCCCCTGGGTCATGAGGACTGGTTGGTTTTGTCAGCTCTCTCTGGCTATAACCACATGCTGATTATGGTAATACCTTATCAGGAATTTGCATACCTAATCAAATCACATTTGCTTCCATGGTGAGTTTCTCAGTCTCTCAAGTCTCAAACAATCACTGCATTTCTCACTCGGGAAAACTCACTATCTTGATGAATCATGATCATGTGAAAACAAAAGGGCAATGTGTTTCAAAAAAAAAAAAAAAAAGTGAGCTGGCAATGAGTTTCTTGTCCCAAGCAAACCCAGACCTAGTTAGGTCGAGTCAGAACTGGATCTGGATCCAGACTCAGATCATCTTTCAAAAAACTGAAAATGAATTGGATAAAAACTGGTTCCATCTCAGGCCTGATCCTCAAACCCTTTTTTGGTTTGGGCCAAGAAAAAGTTAAAGGTAATGGCCAGTTTGTTTCCAAGAGGAATTGAGTAAAAATAGAGTAAGTGTCATGTAATGGATAAAGTTAAAGAGGAGTAAGATGAAATAGAATGAACAATGGATTACTTTGTATGAGTTTGGATGATTGGTGTAAGATAAAGACTCTCACATTAGTCAAGTGTGCAGTTTATCATCTAAACTTATAGAAAATGGGTCCCACATTTGGCCATTTTATCAATGTTGATCAGAATTGCACGATGGACGTGAGCTCACACTTGGATTCGGAGCACCAGCCACTCAAACATACATGGCCACTAATACCCACCTTCGCTTGGTGTGTACATCACCAAAACTAAGGGTGTAACTGTTCACAGCACTGATATGGGCAGGGATATCCCCGTCCCAACTGAAACCACCTTGAGAGACAGTACTCTGGTGGGCGGGGATATCCCCGCTCGCAGCACTAACAGAGGCAGGGATATCCCTGTTCACAACACTAATTTGCGCGGGGATATCCCCGTCCCAACTGAAACCAGTCCTTGAGAGACAACACCCACAGTACTCTGGTGGGCGGGGATATCCCTGCTCACAGCACTAATAAAAGCAGGGATATCCCTGTTCACATCACTAATTTGGGCGTACACTGTCTTCTTCTTCCTCAGACGTTCTGGAATCTGATCTCTGCAACTGAAGAGGTTCTAATCCGAACCCAGATGAAAAAGACCCAAATTTCCCCTCAAAATGATGAATCCAAGCACAATAGCTTTTTAATCCTTCCAGATCCCAGAAAACCCTTCTACTTTGTAATCAAGAAAACCCCAAATTTCAGCTGGGAACTCTAGATTCAATCCTTAAAACCCATCTTCCGAAAATATCAGATTCTGAACGTGGAAAAAGCACATGTTCTAGAAAACCCAGCTGCCATATCAAAACTCCATTTCCTAATGAGCTCGAAAACACTCAGATTTTGATCTTTCGTAGCAATTTGAAAGAGAAAAGCTAGGACCGGCGTCCCAATCACTTATAAGAGTGGAAAAGATCGTTGCAGTAGATTAAAGGAAGGAAAAGAGGAGATGAAGAACTGCAGGCTGCCGGTGCCGACCCATAGGGGATAAGGGAGAGAAAGGAAGAAAGACGGAGGGAGAGAAGAAGTCGAACATGGTAAAAGGCAAAAGGGTTTTTGGGAGGAGCAGGGATATCCCTGCTCAGAGAAGAAAAGAAAAAAAAAAACCAAATAAGGCTTCTGAGACTACTGTGGTCATTATAGGATGTTCATGGTGCTTTTGGCTATTGACAAGTTTTAAAGGATTTTTCGGGTAAAATCCTCTTGTATAAATAACTCGTTCTGTTTTTCTCAAGTAGACCCTTTTATTAACTTACTTAAGAATATTTTTGTATGCTTAGAGATTGTAGATATGAAAAAAATACAATGAATATGACATAAATAAAATAAAATAATAAAGTAATAATTGAGTTCATGCTAATTTCTATACTATTTTCCCTTTACGCCGGCACAACCTAGAGAGAAGGGTAAATTATGGCATCAAGACCCAGTCATAAACCTAAACTTTCAACCCAACATCATTTGAACCCAAGTCTGATTCAAGATATTATAAGAAACAAATTAACATTAGACTTATCATAAACCAAATAGAGCTTGTCCATATTGTCTATCTTGGTAGGTTTTAAATTGCACCAATAGGATTTAGAGAGTTAAGGACTCTTCATTTAGATCTTATCTCATTTTAACAGATTAATTTATCAGTTTGAGTTTAGTATGGTGAAAGCCTTAGAGGATTGTTAATAAAATTAAATTTGGATATAAGTTATGCAGGTCAATCCGATCTGCAGTTATCAATGATTACACCAATTAATGTGGGTCCTAACGGGTTAACCCACAGCAGACGGGGGTTAGAAGTTTCTTACCCATTTTATAAACGGGTGAAAAACGAGTTAGGAGCACCTAGCCCATTTTATAAAAGGGTGTCACCCGTTTTGCCATCTCCAAATTCCAAACCGAGGAAACCTCACACAAAAGAGGCCTCAGCCGTATCTACAAATCCTCTGTATCTGTACAGAATGCTGTCACCGTGACTGACTGTAAGCCTCTTTTGAGGCTATCAGAACTCATTTCCTGCGTTCGTTTTACCCCAAGAGGCCGAGACGACATGGCTCTCTACCTCACAACCACTATCTCTCCAACGCCCACGGTTCAGATTCTTCTATCTCCTTCCATTTCATTGTTTTCTTCTTCTTTTGTCACACATGCCCATCTCCTACTTGGGTCTGTTTGGATGAGGAGAAATGATGGAGAAAACAGTTTGAACTGTGTGGGTTTTTCTCCAATCTCTATTTTCTCCACACCCCAATCACCCATTAGTCTTTCCATCTCTTCTCTCATGTTGCTATGTCTTTGTTTTTGTGATCTGCAGTGGAAATCGGGACATTTTCCCTCTTTTTCCTCTTCTAGAAGATGTGTAAGGCGTCTTACAATTGGCAGCTTCAAGATCAGGGCTTTCTATAATCCAATCGAAGACCCCATCGTCAAAGAAGCTCTGAAGGTATTTCCAATTCCACCCATCTTTTAGAAACGAAGACAAATGTTAATTAGAAGTTCAAAAAAAAAAAAATCTATTAGTACTTTCTGGGTGTGTTCCTCTGATGAATGGCTGGAAGTAGATCTTGGAAATTCTTGTAAAGGATTTTGTTTATGAGTAGTGAGAGCGAGAGAGTGATTTGAACTGGTAATTGGGTTTGGTTTAATAGCTGTGCCTGATTTAGGAAGATCCAAATGGGAATGAGGAGAACATGATGAGTGGAAAAACGAGATGAAATCTAGAGGTGGAGAACTCCTTTGTCATGATTCACCACATTTGCTAGCAGTGACTCTCCATCTTTTATTTAGGTTTGAAAGGAGAAAGCTATGCAGGAGAAAACCAGTTTTGAAGTATTTTTATTACAAAGAAAAAAAAAACTAATAGTTTAAATGGTTAGTTATCATTGTAATTTGTCATGGAAAAAAAATCAATTGGACTAGAAGGGAGGGTGTGTTCTCCGCCCCATCGAGGAGAAAACCATTCGTTCTACTTTTTGGGAGAAATAGTTGAGAGGATATGTACTTTTCTCATGAAATTTAAACAGAAGAAAGGAAGGTTCCGCAGAAAAAGATTTTCTCCTCATCACTTTTCTTCCCATCTATGTGGGCGTTTTGATTTACTAATTATTCTATTACAATTCCAATGATATGGTTCAATTTGACTCATAAAAAGCTATTTATCATTTGGTTCAATGATATGTGATAAGGTAGAGTGTAGTGTGCATTTGCTACCTTGTCTTTAAATGTTGATAGATGATGTGAACTTCTCATGCCATACATGTAGATAATAGTCCATACCCTTAAAACACATTTAGTTTAATCTGAGAACATTTTATGCAATTTTCTTTTTGGGTTGAAATTCTCTTGGTTACCATTTACATATGATTCTCTCAGGAACCTGTTGCCTTCATGAGTGGAATGTTTGCCGGTCTTCTGAGGCTTGATTTGAATGATGATCCGCTTAAGGAGTGGCTTACCAGGACTGTCGAAGCTTCTGGAATTACAGAGGAAGAGATTGATGTGGGAAATTCTGAAGTTGAAGAGGATGTACCTCAGCAGATAGAAATTGAATGAAACTAATTATTGATGTCTGCTTAGACCATTATTTTGTTTGTCAAGCTATATATAAAGTTTATCTGTAGGCATAATATTTTAAAAACATAAATCCCTTGCTTCTTATCAAATACTAAAGTTCTGGCTTCCATGGTTTTTGTGACTTGAGAGTTATAGTACCCCCCAATAACCATTTTGAACTCCACAACATCTTGTGTTAGCCGCGTTCTTAACTCCAACTGTAAAGTGAAAATAAAAGGCATCACTCATGTTTATAAAGATTCTCTTCTAAAATAAAGTTGTGATCATGGATAAGGGGAATTTCATGAAGCTGGATGTTTTAGTGATGCTATCAGGTTTTATGTTTTTTGCATTCATGATACCCAATTATTGTTAAATTTAAGAAGGCAGTTCTTGAGTGTTGCAGCCTTACAGGCTAGTCATTAAATTGATTCTGCAATAAAAAAAATCTATTAGAGGATTCTTGGGAGAAAATGCGTTGTAGTTTATTTCTGAGGCTGCTCTTTTTATTAATTATTGTTAATGCTATAGATTGGACAGATGAGATTGCGATACAAGTGCTTGCTGGTTGATTTGATATTATGAATGTAATTAATTATTCTTTTGGTGCCTTGATTGGATTCCATTGGGAAGTCTACTGCTGTTGATATACTTGATTTGTTTATGGATGGATGACATTAAGTATGATGAATTGCATGGTTTTAGCTTGTATTATCATCGTCGTAGCATTATTAAATCAATTTGGGGTTGGTTGGTATTATGACAGAATCAAATTAATATACAAATGCTACACCAATATAAGAAAAAATGGAGTATCATAAGCGGAGCTTCTTCTCTTTCTTTCTTTTTTCCCTTATTTAATAAGTGTTTGACGAGTGCCCATTTATTTAGTTTGGATACAAGCATCTGCATGTCATTCTTGAGAAAATGGGGTGCTCATGTTACATAGAATTCAGGTGGCATCATTATAGATGGACTAGAATAAGATGAATAATGTATTACCAATTGTCGGTACTATTACTGAACTTACTAAAAGTTTGATGGACTCATGGACCTATTATTGGACAGATGACATTACAATATAATGGATTCTATGGTTGATTTAATTTAATGAACACAGGGTTGTTGGTTTGTTGTGCAATCTTGCCTAAAATATGATATTACGAGCGAGAGGCTATTGTTAAAACATTCTTATCACCATCAATGAATTGGTGTCTATTTATTTGGTATCAGTTGAATGTATTGATCAAACATTCC
This sequence comes from Litsea cubeba, assembly GCA_012931725.1. Classification (NCBI taxonomy): domain Eukaryota; kingdom Viridiplantae; phylum Streptophyta; class Magnoliopsida; order Laurales; family Lauraceae; genus Litsea; species Litsea cubeba. Next base: position 47,721,843 of record CM022954.1, read on the forward strand.
TACAGGGGTAAAATGTGTCTTTATGATGTATTGATTCACATAACATCAGGTTTCTGAGTTCCAATTTATGGTTTTGGATAGTTGTCTGTTAGACTAATGAATGCTTTGACTACATTGTGGATTGCATGGATGATTTTGTTTATTCATTCATAGTATGAATGAGATAGAACCCAACCTCAGTTGGAAGGTACTCAATGTTGCAAGCACAAGGGTGTGGCTTCTTATCTTGTTACCTATCAAAAGAAAACACAGTTTGATAAGATTGCACTGCGCTAAACTGTGGATGGGAAACATCATAATTGATCTGATGATGTAAATGTGCAGACACTATTCACATACGTCGATTGACTAAACTGCCAGCATTACTGAGTTTGTTATCGGATTTCGGATTTTGTACTGTTGTTTAAGTTGATTGTTTAGTCTGATGAAAGATATCAAGATAGTGACTAAAATGCTAGCATTGCTGAGATTGTTTTTAGACTTTCGATTTGGTATTGTTGTTTAAGCTGATTATTTAATCTAATGGAAGATTTCAAGATCCCCATTGGTTGCATGGCTGCAATATTTTGAAAGCATGGATTGGATCAAAAGAACTAAATTAAGGTTTATTCATGTATTAATATTGTGAATGTCTACCATCTTTCATAAATAGATTTGATAACTAAATTTGGTGGAAACATCAAACATCTTGCTTTGGAGAATTACCAGTTTGATGTTATGAATGGATGAATTGGCTGAACATTCTCAAACCAGATGCAATAGATCAGTTTGTAGAATGTAATTCATCACATTTAGTAGTTTAGTATATGTGATCGGTAATTATAGAAAGATGATATACTTTTTTTTTTTGTTCCTTTTTCCCTTTTCCAGCTCCATATTATTTTGATGAAATCTGCGTGGATATTTCCTACAATTTTGAAATCTACTAGGAGTAGTTGATCAATTCCATCATGAGCTATGTGTTATATATATTTATAAAGTACCATATTATCTCCACTTTCTTGTTGTGCAACCTATGAAACCCAGATATGGCATGGATACGACATAGGCAGGGCCAACCCTTTGGGCTGGACTAATCCCTCCGGGCTCAGAGAGAAGCCGATAAAATCCCTATGGCCTCAGGTGGTAGCACAAGTGGACTTAACCTTCGATTTCTAAAGAGGGGGGAACCGGGGGTTGATACCGAGACCTCTAGCTCCGAAAGAGGGAGGAAACGTGGTCCTGACCACTCGGCCAACAGAGATATACATTTTACACATAAAAAAAGTGAAGTATCATACGTATGTTACCATTTTGAAGAATCCGTGCATTATAGCATGCAGCAGCTTTTGTAGTGAGTTTATTACAAGCAGTGTTCATTTGCATTACGTGGCTATAATGACAGACGAATCAAAGAACTGAGAACAACCTGATGATTTTTGCAGTATTTTTTTCCTTTCTCAGGAGTTTGACCTACGGAATTCCACTGCACACTGATGGTCTTGCATGCATAGTTGTTAATATTGTTTCGGTCCCGTTTCGGTCTAGCTTCCAAAATGAAAAGTTTTGATACACAGTTGAATCCATGTTTTAAGAGCATTGCATAGTTGCACCTGCCCTCCTCCAGATAAAAGGGTCATTAATGGCATGACAATCTAACTTAGCCCTGCCTTTCTTGTTAAAATCTGAGAATGACCAACAAAAATTGGTGGGAGGAGAAACCCTTTTTGGTTTCTGAGGAGAAAGAGAACTCTGCATTAAAGGAAAGAAACTATAATGAAACAACACAATCTAATTCCAACGAGAACCACGAAAGATCCAACCAGACCATCAATCCCAAGTACCCAACTAGCATAACCAATAAAGAGGTTCATTGTATTCATCAGGAGACCCATCGTGCTCCTCACTTCGAAATGCATGACCATCGCAACTTCCTCTTCTAAGTTCTAACAATGACAGACACCCAGAGAATGCACCATGGATAGATGGACAGTCACTGAAGATATCTTTGTAGAATCAATAGAGCAAATCAGTCCGGTCTGCAAATCGGCAACACAGCCAAACTTAGTAGTGATCTGAAAATTTTAAGTAATGAAAGATTTTCTCGTAATGGCGTCCACATGATATATAATATGTGAAGCTCCTCTATGCATATCTTTAGTGCAAGAGCATTGTCAGCATTAATTTCAGGGATGGAGTTTTACAAACGGGCTAATTTGCTCCATTGATTCTACAAAGATATCCTCTTTGGTGATTGTCCATTTGTCCGTTGTGCATTCTTTGAGTGTTATGCCCTCAATTCTGGATCCCGAAAATCATGTTCGGATCCGAATTTGATGATGCGATGTACGCGATCTTTGTCCGCGATGAGGTCCGATTTAAAACTCTCAAACCATAGTAATGAACATTTAAATGCGAAAGCAATATAATATAAAATCAGTAGAAGCAATATAAGTCCAATCCCATAGTATCACCATCACATAAAGCAAATGTAAAGAGTGCAAGTCAGACTACATGTTTCATATAGAAATAACATATTTTTATTATGCAATTGAAAATAAACTCAGACTCAAACCTCCGTGGGGTAACGCTCTCCATCAATCGGCTACTCAACTAAGTTGTCAGTGCCCCACCTATAGTACTCTGCAGTTGGCATTCCGTAAAGTGCCTCATCCTCTGGGATAATGGAGTCGAGAACGATACCTACATCACCAAAGTATAAAGGATCAAATCCTAAGGACATGGCAGCATAGTATACAAATAGTATAGTACGAATGCATCCAAAGGAAATAAGGATGGTAAAAAAGATCAATAGAGTAATAATAGAAAAATGCTTAGCATATCATATAATAACAATATAATCATCATGAATCAATATAAAGGAACATGCTAAACCATCTAGCTAAACAATATGGTACATCGATACATGCAATTACCGTGGAAAATTATAACGCTGCCCTCCCAGACTACATATGAGTTGCGGTGGGGATGCACGTGGTAATAACCCGACCAAAACAAAGTTACCGGAGTTTGTCGGCCAAAGTTGGTATCGTGTAAAGTGTGTGTTGATACCCAATGGCATACATCCACCTCAAAATAACCCATCATGATGGCAAAGCAAAGTTAGCTCTTACCAAAGGTGATCAGTGCCAAGGCTAAGCTATATACATGCCGACTCAAAGAATTATACTACAAAGCTGGTGTCTGGCTAGGCTACTCTTGTGTGAGCAAGGTTTCAAAGTTCAATGTCAGAGTCCAATCCATACCATCAAACCGTCCATCCATCAAAGTACCAATCCATAAAACCATACCATAAGTTCAGGATATATCATCCATCAAAGGGTACCCAATCCATGTTAAACAAACCATCTACTCCAAGGTTCACAAGTCATCCCAATTACAAGGACATAGAATAGCTCGTCTAGCCACAAAACACGAGTATATATCCTCCAAACACATCCAAGGTCTCATCTATGTAAACGATAGGTCAAGGTCCTCATTTCCATTATTAACCATTTACGATAACAATTGGAGTAACAATAATCAAGAGGGAAAGAACATATAAGGAACATCTCATCCATATCAGTCAATAAAATGGGGATGTACAATTGATCCAACGTAGGTCAATGCCACTCGTTTAAGTGAAGGGCCTTACTTCAGCAACACAACGATTAAGAGAGTTTCAGATGCATGATTGTGAGACATTTGGTGCTCTAAAGGTGATTGTTATCCAAGACAGCCCCTAAGCACCATGTCAGTCCCATTTTCAATACCCTATACCCTACTTAAAGTAACTATATGAATCAAGGTTAAGCTCCACCCTTCACGCATGTTTGGTCTAACAATAACAACCAATAAGGAAGGTCAATGGGCCCCAAAATAGATTAAATGGCCAAAATATACAAAATCAAGGAGTTACAAAAACAACATCCACAATTGCCTCGCGGTTAGCTGATGTGATCAATATCAATCATAAAATACCGCAAGTGCATGGGCGTCTAGATGGGACAGTGGCAAGAACGGGTAAAATCCACAGAGAGCTAATTAAAGAAATTTTTAGATTAAGAAAACTAATTAACTAATAATTAAGGAAAGTTTTGATTATTTAGAAATAAAAGCAAGCAACCAATTTAGAAATATGAAATTTACCAATTAATGAAAGTGATTATAGCATAGGAATCCAATAAGCATCCACCAATTATCTATCAAGTAACCCTAACTTGTTCCAATTTTAACTTCAAACTGAAGACAAATCAATGTTTTTGACTTGGAAAATCTAACTTTAAAAACCCCCTTTTAATTATAGAATTCAAAGTTCAAGACTTCCTTCACCTCATTAAAGAATAAATATAATCTAAGCACTACCCATCAAAAGTAAGCATAAACCATCAAAAGATCTAAGTCCTAAGCATGGCCTATCAAACCTAAGCATGGATAGTCAAAAATCAATTTTTATTTTTTGAAATTAAGAATGGAGATTTGCATAGGGCACGAAGACAAATCTATTAATCATTAAGCACATAAATATGGAACTAAATTAGAATTACTAAATAAACAAAAGGCAATCACTTATCTTCATCCATTGCTCTAATCAAAATTAGCCCGCCATTGCAAAAAAGACTTCTTGATTTTTCATTAAAGATTGCATCTTTACAACTTCTTATTCAAATACTTGCTTGGACAACGCCCAAAGTTACCGGAAATAAAAAAATATGGAGAACTAGAACATGAAGTAGAGAGGGGGAAGAGGAAAGGAAGAGGAGAGAGAGAATGGATGGGCCACTTTTTGAAGGAGAATAGGCTTCTCATGTCCTACACTAGTAGCCTCCTTTTATAGTTTTGCACCCCTCCTTTGGTTAAGAGTTGTTTCATTCTTGAGATGATTCTTGGCTTAGCTTTCAAGCAAAGCTTCTCACTTATAAGCAACAATTTGAATTTGAGAGGATTTGTTATTAAGTGTGGTCTCTTGGGCTCTAAGTCTCGCCAAATTGAACTCCTCAAAGATCTCTCATGTTGCCAATTTTGATAACTTTTTACAATTCCTGCATAGAATTATAACAGTCAAATTCCCGAGATTATATCTCCCTCAATATTGCTCTGATTAAGAAATCTTGGCCTCCACGGAGATCTACTTGAAAAGAACTTTCCAACAGTGGGTAGATTGTGCCAATCCGATACTCGTTTTGAGAGTTATAGTCATTTTAATTTGCTTCCCCTAAAAAAGCTGGGAATAATTTGCACAAATGGAAGCTTCTATATTCGGCATGCTATGGAGTGTGTGGGCCCATGTTAGACGTCCAAGGCATGTTTGGACTCTTTCTTTGCTTGCTTATTTGATTCTCTTTTCATATTTGGCATGATTCTTTGCTTTGCAGCTTTGACTAATCAACTTCCCTTGCAAACTTTCTAATTTTCTCTCTCTTTCTTGATTTTGGTTTTCAAATTTAGTAAGTCAACACCATCTTTCCAAATTTGAGTTTCTTCTTTGAGAATCTTCAAGCTTTCCAACTCCACCAAGATGCCAAGATATGTGGGCCCACCATGAAGGGTGTCCCGCCTTTGATCTTTCTCAAATTTCATCAATGCGGGTTCCACTATGGATTTCTCCTACATAGTGTCAAAATTAGAAGGTATGCATTAGTGAAGCCAAAAGATTTAATTTTGGCGTGATGAATGAGATGAAAACCCTAATTTCACAAAAGTCATGCAATGTAATGGATTTTGACCAAGATTCCAACTTTGATGCTCAAATGATGAAATCATAAAATTAAGTATAATTCTATGCAATTAACCTAATTAAGTCCACAAATGCACATAAAATGATAAATGAAATCTACAATTTTGTGGTCTTATCATTAGCCGTGAAAGAGAGTTTTTTTAGTCGGCTCCCAGGTAGAAGTAACTACTTTCAGTGCTCATGGTCGAACTTGTGGTTCCACGGTCGACCGTGGAGCCACAAAGCCGAAAACTCCATGATCCGGTCTTCTTCCAAATCACTCCAACTCCCATCCAAATTTGTCCAAGAGATCAGAAATTCACCTCCAACATACATCAACCACTATCAATACATCCATAAGTGGGCCATTGATCATCCAAATGGGGTTTCCATCCACCAAATGGCCAAAAATCAAAGAAAGAGCGAAGAGATAGGGAATTCTACAAATCAAACACATCATATAGAGACCAAGTTACAAAAATCAAAGAAAGTGGAAATTCTACAAATCAAACACATCATATAGAGATCAAATTGTGGAAATCAAAGAAAGAGGAACATGCATGCTATGTTAGGTGTCTATTTCACTTGCCTTGGCCTCCAAACAAGGTTATCCAAGCTAGATCTCCAAGACATAAGCCTCTAATGCAAGATCCAAGCCCCTAGTCCAAAAAACCACCTAGATCTGCTCCAAGAGCATGATCTACACTTCCTACAGCCCATGTCCAAGGAGAAACATGCATAAGCGAGGAGAATTCACATAGAGAACCCTAGAACGCTATGTAGATGAGGCTAGATCATGAAACTTACATTGATTTGAAGAGGAATAAGAGATCTGAGAGATGAGACGATGATCACGCGCAATAGGTGGCTGGATGCTTGAGAATTTACTTTATCTTGGTGATGAAATCTCTAGATATTGACGGGAAAGCCCTAGCTTATAAGAGAAGGAAGAGAGAGAGAGATGAGAGGGAAAGGGAATTTGAAATGAGGAGAGAGGGAAGAGAAAAGTGAGATGAATGTCGTTTTGGAGAGAGGGAGCTTGGTTTTTATAGTTCTTGGGATGGGTGAAATGACTAAAATACTCTCTCTTAAGTGTCAGGCTAATGAAGGAGATATAAGGATATTTATGGTATTCTAAGCGGAATTGCACAATTCTACAAGAGAACCCTGTTTTATCGTCAAATTACATCTAAGGGCCTTACTAACTAATTTCTAAAAATCACAACTAACCCCTTAAACATTCTATAAACTACAATTAGGCCCCTAATCCTACACAAGTAGGCCTAAACTGAGGAAATTACCCTTCTAACCTCACTAATTCCATACTAATTAGCATAGTCAAATATAATTAAATATCACTAAAGCAAGTAAAGGGGCATGGCCTCACATTGAGTGTCCTCGCTAGTAAAGGAGGAAGTTGCATTTTAGGGTCATGCATTTTAACGTGAGTAACAAGATGGGCCTCCGTGAAGCGTCAAATCTCAATCCTCAATGGTTATTTGTTGAAGGGGACTCCTATTGGGTCATTCAATGGACGAATCAATGTTCGACTCCTCCTTGGTACCTTGTGAATATCATTGAAGAGGTGGTCCAACTTTTGATGGAGTTAAATATATCCTTCCACCATATTAGACGCTCGGCCAACGAGGAAGCAGATAAGCTTGCCAAAGAGAGAGTTCTTTAACTTGCTTTGACTGTTACTATATAATGTGCATTTCTATGTAGTTTTAGGGTTGTTGCCTGCATTTTTTTGGGGGTTTAACGCCTAGCATTTTGGTTTGTTTATCTTTCTCAGTTCCTTGGGATTTTTCCGAGTCGGTATGTATCTCCTATATTGTACATTTCCCTTTGAGCAATGAATACAATCACTTTTTTATTTTTATTTAAAAAAGGGCCTCTTGATAAATGCAACCAATCTCTTTAATTGCAAATTGGCAACAAACGTCCTTAGAATTGATTATATAAATCCAAATTTAATAGTAGTTATTTGAGAATTTAAGTAACAAATGATTTTCTCTTACGGCCATCCACACGACATATCATACGGGAAACTTGTTGCCTATCTTTAATATAGGGCATAGGGGCTGCATCTACATTAATGATAGATATTGAATTTTACACACGGAATGCCATGCAAACTCTCGATAGGAGAAAATCATCTTTAAGTAATTGCAAAATCCAGAGTCTTTCGGGTATATACTTTATAGACCGGATTCTAATTGAATTAGATGTTTGCTTGGCCATTATAATATTTTAAAGCCAAGGGTTTTGGTTCTAGTTTTGATTGGCGGTTCTAATTCTGATCAACAATTATAATTTTTTTTTTCAAATGTTAAACATTCTCTCTCCACTACATATCTCATACAATTATCCATTCATATTTTCTTCATCAATCCACTTCCAGCCTACTTTTCGCTTTTTCGAGTTTCGGTTCTTCCTTAACGTAAAACTCTCTTTCTACCCGAACTCTTTTATTCATTTTCTACTTCAATTTTTTTATTTTCATTCTATGTAACTTGGTTCGGGATAAAATATAAGTTTTTAATATATGATTATTTATTTTGTAATGCATGGAGATAAAGTGCAGATTTGTGCCAGTCTTAAACCTTTAAAATTCAATTGCTAAAACTAATCCTTATTCTAGTCACAAACACTAGCCGGGGGAAAAAGACATCAAGAGTGAGTCCACCCAGGATTCTTGGAAAAAATTGTTACGGAGGAGAGAATCCGAAATCCCTTTAAAATCAAAATCCTAATAACGGTTCGTCGCCTCCTTTCCTTCCTTCCTTCCTTCCTTCCTCCCAAAATCCCTCCAAAAGCGCACGTTAGTCACGCTCTATCGTGCGCCAAGAACTCGACCCCGTTTCCACTCCAACATCGAGCAAAGATCGCATCTTTATGGGCGGAAATTAGGGTTCTTGCCAACGTTACCTCTTCCCTCGCGATTCAAATGCGATTCCAGCAATAATATTAGGGTATCTGATCGAGATCGCAGGGCATTCTTGCGATTCCTTAAAGACATTGAAATCTGACAGCTACTCCTTCGACTGCAAGTTGTTCCTAGAATTCATCAGGTTTCTTCCAGTTATTTGTTCATTGCTTTTCTTACAGGCTTTCAATTTCGTTCATGTTTGCGATTTCTGTAGATTGATATCTGTTTCACTTTTGCATGCATCATTCTATTAGCACTGCGTTTAATCCATCGATGAAAGGAAAGAACGGAAAGCGAACCCTTTATAAAGAACTCCTTTCTGCTTTGAATTTTGTTCCGGTGATTCCAAAGTTTTCAACTTTTCTCTTATATGCCCACTGTTCTGATTTTAGCTTCTTGTATCTTGTAAGGTTCCTTTTCGCTTCCGGTTGCTGATAAAACCAACATGCCTATTGTTTTTGTCCCAACTTGGAAAGTGTCCTCAAAGAATGAATCTTTGGTAAATAGACTATGGCTCTTGCAAAAAAAAAAGTTTCTAGACCCTTTAAGATTGATGATACTTCTAAAGTTAGAATCTTTTTGAACTTCCATGAGATTTTTAGTTTCTCGATTTTGTTTCCCTTTGTATTTTTTTGTCAGTATTTTGAAGGTTAGTTTGTAAAGTTGTTAGTAAGAGTTGTGACACTGCAGTTTTCTGTAGAAATGAAGTGGCCCTTTTATGATGCAAATGGCTTCTTTTCTGCTCAATAGCCATGTCTCAAAGTATCTGGAGATCAAGATGAATATATAACTAATGTGGGAGGCAGTTGTTCTTTGTATGTAGTATGTACTTCTAGATATGAATCCGATTATGACACATTTATCTCAAATTTCTTATTGGGATTAAATTTGCTTAGAAGAGACATAAACTTCTTGTAATATTTAGAAGAGTTTTAAAATGAAACCCCTTTCTATTTTGGTCAACAGCAGACAAACACCCAAGGTTTTGTCAAATGTGTCAACCTCCCTGAGTATCTTGATTTTTTGTACAAAAAAAAAAAGGCTTGTTAATGGTTTGATAATGCAGCTAATGGCAACTAATAAGCAGTTACAGTTTACAAATTGTAACCTGATGATGTGAAAGACCATTTTGCATCACCATATGATTCTACAACTTCTGTTATATAAGAACAATATGATTCTACAACTTATCTTCTAAGAGCTCAATTTTCTTTATAAAATTAGAAAACACAACTTGAAACTTCCAATACAGAAACTCAAGTGAAAAACCAACATTGCAAAAACTAAATCTATAAAACCCAAATACCATAAGTTCTCTCTTTTTCTTCATACACAAATAGAAAACGTAAGTGAGTTATATCAATAAAACCCAAGCATTCTAAATTTAAAGAAAATTATATAAAACAAAAATACCGTAAGTACCCGAATGAAAAGAGAAACAAAAGGTCCCATTAGACAGCCTACATGGGGCAGACCTATTCAAAATTAAGTTTTTTAGAATGTAAGGAGCGGCTCTTTGATAGCCTTAGGGGGTCGTTTGTCTTTATTGAAATCATGCATAACCATTACACATGTGATTCCATTTACATTGGCAAATGACTTACATTGTCAATGCATTCTGTTGTTTTTTCATTTCACATCTCTTCACATGTGAATCTAAAAATCAATGGGTGATTTAGTGTTTTCTGCAAAATCTCCAAAATCAACAATGAATTAAGATATGAGATTTGACCCCCTAGCCGTTTTTGCCCTTCTCAAGAGGATGAATGGTTCGGATAGTAAAAATGGGGCCCCACAAGTCTAGAATGGTAGTGCTTAGGAGCTGGGATTTTCGCAAATATCTCAAAATCCTTGATGAATCAACAGATGAAATTTGACCCCATGGCTGTTTTTGGCCTTCTAAAGAGGATGGACAGTTTGGATCATGATTTGGGTGCCCGCAGTTATAAAAAATTGGAAAAATGTACTGCCCAAAAATCTTTTTTTTTTTTTGCATTGTAACAGATCAACAGGCTAGACTTTTTTTTTTTTCTTTCAATTTTCTCATGATCTATGATTAATCAAGACATCAAATTTGTGCCCCCCCCGCCCCCCCAATTTTTTCCCTCTAAAAGGATGAACAGTTTGGATCATGCAAATGGGGCCCACATAAGTCTAGAACATTAGATTTTAGGGTCTGCACTTATTTGCAAAAATTGTCAAAATCCTTGATGAATCAACAGCTAAAATTTGACATCCTGGCCATTTTTGGCCTTCCGAAGTCATCCAATGGTTTGGTTTTGATTTAGGGGCCCACTGTGATAAAAGAGAAAATAAAGAAAAAATCGGACTGTAGGTGGAGTCCGGGTTTTTTTCACCGTACCACCATTTTTTTTTGTAAGTGGGTGTTCTCTCATTGACCACCTCCTCAGTTTTCTGGGCTGAAACAGAGGCCATTTGAACACTATTTACACACCTTATTTGCACATCACTAACATGATAGATGCATACAAACATAATTGATGTATAACCATTACACATGATCACCAATTACATATGTAAATGGGTGCAAAAAAAAAAGAAAAAAGACCCCTTATAAATAAACCCTAGTTGTATATAACTGAGATATCATAAGAGCCCTAATGAAACCCTAGACGAGAAAGACAAATATAAGTTTGAAAATTCTCTAAATCAGAGAATTTGAATAAAATTCCTAAATAAAACCTTAAATTAAATTAACTGAAAAAATACAACTTGTTCTTCACATTTAAAATCATCTGAGCTCCAAGCCCAAATAAAGATAGTTATCAAACATGTTCTTCACACTTAAAAAAGAATTCTAAATCTTGGTTGTTGATAGAGTTTATGACTTTGGTTTGCAGCAATTTTCTCTTGAGTTAATGAGAGTTTGATTGTGGGTGGGCACTCTTGAGTCTTGATTCAGTATTCTTTTGGTTTGCTTAATTAGTTGGCTGCAAAAATGTCATCCCCTTTTGAATTGAATGTTAATATTAAAACGAAAGCATCCCTTACTTATATACATCAGTCTTTTTATTGGTGCTCAGCTTACATCCACCTCCACTTGGAGGTTGGACCTCTGTCATGGATGGATTTTAAACATGTTTCTGCCTGGCATAGTGCTTTTTTTGGTCATTCGGTAATTGCATTACAATAAACAGATGCATGTTGTTTAAATTTCCTATCTTTTACTTGTCGCTTCTTATTCCACTTTGCCTGGCCAAATCAATGAAAAAGATTCAGAGAGATTCCCTTTGCCTTTTCTCGACAAGCATTTCGGAATCATTATTTATGGACTAGTTGTGATATGGCCAGTGTTACCTTCATTCTAATGCTTATTAGTTTTAATTCCAAGTCCCATACTTTTGTGTTATATGTTCTATGTTCATATCTTGCTCATCAATAACTCAAGAAATGGCTATGCAGTCCTACTAGATGCAACGCTATGTTCAACCTCTGCACACTCTTTTTCATTTTACTTGGAGATTTTGCATTTTTTTGAGGGAATGGAGTTTCAACAGAATTTTGAGGCTTTGTAGGGTCCTGGTTAAGCCAGAAGTGAGTGGCTGTTGGCTCCATAAAAGTTGTTGAGATAAGCAGTGTACACATTCGATTTATGATCTGGTTTCCATCAGTTCTGATAATCTTAATCTTTTGCAGATTTGCGGACCAGGCAGGATCTTACTTTCTAATTTTTCTGCAGAAGTGGGAAGGCCTTCTTCGACCTCTATGGAGGCCATTGATATTAGTTCTTCTGATAGTGATGTGGAAATTGAAGTTGCACATACTGATAACAGAAGTCAATTTCCAGCTTCATCGGATCCTTATAGGAAGCTTCCCCCATGGCACTTTAATCCCACTTCAAATTCAAAGAGTGAAAGTGCAAAGCAAGCTACACATATTGATACGGAGAATGCACTTCTGTCTGCGCCAGTTTCCTCTGCAACTCATGGGGATCTTCCCTCAAGGCCTCATCCCTCCAGTTCAAACTCTGACAGTAGCGATGGGGAAGTAGAAGTTGTTCAATATTCAGATTTATCTGTTCCATTGAGGCCTCATTTCTCCAGTTCAAACTCAGAGAGTAGAAGTGAAATGGGTATTGCCCATATTAATAAAGGGAATGCACTTCCTGCTGCACCAGTCCCATCAACCTCTCACAGGCGGCTTCCATCCTGGCCAGACCCTTCCATTGGAAACTCAAAGGGTAAAAGTAAACATATTCTATATGAAAAGAAAATCTCTCCTTTACATATTAAACTGATTAGAAGGAAGCATCTAATAAGTATGCTTATTAGTTTTTACTCAGCAATATTCCTTACTTTCAGGTTCTGGTGGATCAAATCAAAAGCTGCCCTTGCACTCTCTGTCTGTGCTTGATTCCAGAAGTAATGGTAGGATATCACATGAAAGACTGAAAACAGAAAAGGTGTCTGAGGCTAGAAGTCTACCAACTTCCCTGGGTGAATTATCACAAGCAAAGCCCCGTTATGATCCTAGGGTTGACTATCGATCAGGTCCTTTTGAATAAAAAAATCTAATTGATATGTGTTGATTATCAGAACTTTGATTCTAATGTCAGATCCTGTCACTTTGTAGGTACAAATCCAGTTGATCGCAACTTCTACATGAAAGATGATTTAGGCAGGGAAAATGATGATGACATTATGATTTATGAAAATGCTGGTACACGCAGGCTCCTGCCTTCATCTTTGATGGCTGGGAAGCCTGTTTCTATTTCACAGAATGCGGGTCCAAGTGATGCTATGCATAACTCTGGAGTTGGAGAAGAGAGACCTGTAGAAAATGATGAGAGAGTAATTTTTCAGGCAGCATTGCAGGTATTTATTTTTCTTATAGTTCCTATGATTTGGTTGGCACTGGCATTAGAAAGCTCTGATTGTAGTAAGCTTATATATATATAACCTTTTTTTTTTTTGAAAATTTTCTCGAAATGATATATATCATTTCTTTGGTTTTGCCTCAATGTTGATATTTGAAACTTCTAAGAAACAAAAAAAAAAAAAATGAAAGAAAAAGAAAAGGACTAGCAATGTTGGAGTATGCCTTTATCTAACTGAGAATAAAATTTTATTCCTTTCTAAATCTATCGATGGCTTTAAAGAATATGCTCCATCATTAATAGGGGAAACTTGATATGTGGGCATAAAATTTTCCTCTATATTCTCTCATGATGGAAGCTTGAACTTTTATGGTGATGCAGGCCCTAGGGTTAGGGCTTGCGTAGATGCCGAAGCACGTGTCAAAGACACCTCAAATTATCTCCGCAGAGATTTCTAACACGAGGAACAACCTCTCCAAGGGAAAATCCCAATTTTATTTAACTCCAAATCTGAGATTATCATCTCTACAATGTAATATAAATAGGCAAAGTAAACTTAGGGCCTAAGACAACCTAATCTAATAATAGAAACTATCCTAATCAAACTAGGAAATCAAATAAATCAGAATGCTAATCCTAATTACAATAAAATTAGGAAGCTACTAAAAATAAATATCCTCAAAACTATGTTGGGTGGGACCAGTAGTGGAATAGTAGCCGATACTGCATCATTCCCCCCATGTTGAAAGAAGAGTTCGACCTCGAACTCGAGTTTTCTTCAAGTTGCCTCTGTATATATGATGTACGTGAAGTACTTCCTTTGTAGAATTGGCCTTGGATTTCTTCTTCGGTGATTCGGGCTTCTTTGGATAGAGAGTAACATCCTTTCCACCGTGCATGAAGGTATACGTGTTGTTGCGCATCCCATGAGTGCCATTCTTGTCATACATCCATGGGCGACCCAATAGGATATCGCCACTATCCATTGGTAGCACATCGCACCAAATTGTATCTTTGTAATCATTACCAACTGCAAAAGTAACCTGACATGTATGTCGAATTTGCGCTTCATCACCTGTCATTAGCCATTTGACAAAGTAGGGACGATTGTGCTTGTAAACCTTCAACTTCAAGCGATCAACAAGAGTTTGAGAGATAATATTCTCACAACTTCCACCATCGATCACAACTGTGCAATTTTGCCCATGTATTGTACCTGTGGAACGAAAAATACTTTTCCGCAACCGTTTCTTTTCAACAGTGTGTATAGACTCTTGTTGCACCAAGAGAAGTTCACCATCTGTTTCAGCTGCTATTTCCTCCACTTCATTAGATTCTTCACTTTTAGGATCATCTTTTGTTTCCGGTTCTTCTTGTGCACCTTCCATTAAATTTATTCTTTTTGGGCATTCAAACGCACGGTGAACCTTTTGCTTACAATGAAAACATGTGAATCTGTTTGGATCTTCAAACTTGGAAGAAAACTTTTCTGAGGAACTAGTATTTGGATTAAAATCTGACTTTGATGGAGTCTTTTGCGCAGACCATTTAGACGCATTAAGTTTTCTGGCTTGATGATTTGCAATCCCCTCAGCTTTGATAGCATGCTGAACAATCTCATCAACATTGTCAAAATGCTTGAATGTGAGGATATGTTGTATATCAAGTGTAAGCTATGATGCCCAGATACGGCACGGATACGATAGGGACACGCCATAGACACGGCAGGGACACGGATTTTACATGTAAAAAGTGTAGTATCGGATACGATACGACACGATACGTTACCCATTTTGAAGTATCTGTGCATCATAGAGTGTAAGCCCATTAAAGTATCTATCAACTAACACATCATCATCTTCATTCAAACTACAATGAGCTTGCATAGTCATGAACTCCTCTGAATACTCAACAACCGTCTTAGATCCTTGTTTCAAATCCTGAAAACTTGAACGCAGATCTCTGGAGTAATTGACAGGAAGAAATTTTTGTTTCAACAGATTTTTCATCTCGGTCCATGTGTCAACGGGGTCAATTTGTTGGTTTCTTCTCTTCTTTTGCAACTCGGCCCACCATATTGCAGCATAATTGCGAAATCAAGTTGCCACCAGTGTAATTTTATGACCATCCGTCATTGGCTTGTGTGCAAAAATATTTTCAACACACACTAACCAATCTATGAATTCATCCGGTTTTAATTTTCCATCATATTCAGGAATCACGAGTTTAATACCCAAATCACGATCAACATTAACGGCATGTGGATCTCGTTGATTCCGATAATGTCCTCCATCATCTCGATGATTATCCTCACGCCGATTAGTTTCCAAATTGGTTAATCGGGTTTCAATCCGTTCAAGAGTCGCTTGCATTTGAACTTGCATTTGAACCATCGTTGCGGATAATTGATTAACAGTTACTGATAATTGTGCAACGGTTCCCCTCAGATCATCATCATTATTGGAGGAAGACTCCACTTCTATTGGCTTTTTGGGAGGCATGTTTGTTTAATGCAAATTTAAAATTGCTGACCGACCTGATGTGTAGATCTGCTCACCACGATCACTCTGGCGAAGATGGATCTGAAATCGTACGGTGGATGAGCTGGATATTGCAAGAAGAAGTCTCAACCGTTGATCTTGTCAAAATTTGCTGCTTAGTGCTTACTGAATTCTGCAGATGTTACTGGGCTTCTTGTTTGAATGGGTCAGGATAAAAAAATCAACTTGAACTAGGCCTTGATGGACTGGGCTCAAATGCAGATGAGGCCCAATGGGCTGGCACGTGAAGGCTCCCTTCCCCTGCTTCAATCCAACCGCCCAAAAGAAAAAAAAGGATGAAGTCTGCTCTGTTGCTCCAACGGAGGAAGAAAAGAGAGCAGGGCGTTGGCTCTGGCGATGGAGCAGCGGTTTGGAGTTTCGGAGATAGCGGGCGACAACGGCAGGGAGCTGATGCGAAGACGGGGATGGAGAAGATGCTACTAGAAGTCGGCAGCTGTGCTGTTGATGCTTGGCGCGGGTCAGGCTGCTGGCGCTGGTGTACGGTACCTTTCTCTTCCCTCTTCTTCTTTTCTTTCTTTTTCTTGTTCTTCTTCTGTCTTCTCTGCCTTTCTGCTTCTTTTGTCTCTGCTTCTTTTCTTTTCTTTTCTTTTTTTTTTTTTTTTTTTTGTTCTGGGTGGGGTTGGAGGTTCCAGTAGGGCTGGGTTTGGCGGAAGGAAGGAGGGCGATGAGGCTGGGGTTCGTTGATATGGTTCGGATAGTGCTGGAGTTCGTCAAGGGCTCACAGCTGATGAAGGGATGGATGGGTTGATCCGTGAGGTGGGTTTTATGTTGGCTGGAAGCCGACGACGAAGGACTGGATTAGGCGGCCTGGGCTGGGTTTGGGGATTCCGGTGGAATGGGTTTGGGGATTCTGCGGTCTGGGCTTGAGGATAGGGAAGATGAACGATGGGTAGGGGCAGGGAGGGTGTGTGTCAGGATGATGGTTTCGATGGCAGGATGCGGAGAGGATGGGATGTACGGATAGGGGTAACCAACGTGGATTGATCGTGATGATCGTTCGCTCTGATACCAATTGATGCAGGCCCTAGGGTTAGGGCTTGCGTAGATGCCGAAGCACGTGTCAAAGACACCTCAAATTATCTCCGCAGAGATTTCTAACACGAGGAACAACCTCTCCAAGGGAAAATCCCAATTTTATTTAACTCCAAATCTGAGATTATCATCTCTACAATGTAATATAATTAGGCAAAGCAAACTTAGGGCCTAAGACAACCTAATCTAATAATAGAAACTATCCTAATCAAACTAGGAAATCAAATAAATCAGAATGCTAATCCTAATTACAATAAAATTAGGAAGCTACTAAAAATAAATATCCTCAAAACTATGTTGGGTGGGACCAGTAGTGGAATAGTAGCCGATACTGCATCATATGGCATTGTGTTTTGCCTTCAAAATAAATGAAAAAATGCTCCCCTTGCTTTCTTTTATCCAGTCAAGCGTCATAGTAGACGATTTTGCACACAATCTTCAATAACTTTCTGAGCCTTCGGAGTCTAGACCAAAGTCCAATGGAGTCAGCACTAAGGGGGTACATGATGCATTCATTGCCAAACTACTAGGAGAAACTGAATTTCATTGATTGTAGCATGTGAAATAACATGGAGTACATCCCTTTATATAGAGGATAGAACTTCCACCTTCAGAGCCCTATTTTGGGATATATTCCATCAGTTTCCTTTCACTACAGCTTGGTGACTCAAATAACATCCAACTATTATTTTTTTGAAAGCAATGCCATAATAAGGACTCCTTAAATACCAGAACAAACTCATAAAATAAAAATAAAAAACTTTTAAGTAGAGTGCAAGACTCAAAATCAGAACTAGACATACCCTATCAATAACTGCTTTGGTGACCCGGCTTATGCTTTTCCTTTCTTCACCTTGCAGAGATATTGGTCTTATATAACAGCTAGATGTTTTAGAGTAAATTTATGGAAAAAAGTGATGAGTGTCTAAATATCCTGATCAAAGTGACAAGGTTTCCCTCCAGAAATACCTGTGTCTCTCCCATGCTATTTCCCTATTTGTAATGTGCGGAGTAAAATTACTCATGTTGAAGTATCATTGATAATTTACAATTTTAATAAAATTTAAGTCATTGTTTTATGCCAACATAGACATTTAATTCATCTTTTTTTTTTTTTTTCAATTATTCCAGTAAGACATTCTGCCGACAGTGATTCTGATAGTTACTTTTTGTGTAAGACATGTCTAGTGTCTGCATTTGCTTTCTATGCATTACCCTCTTTCTGCAATCTGGTTCTCTGCTAATACTCAGTGGTTCTTTACCGTATCCCCCATTAACCGGTAAAATTTTGGACTGAGCAAAAAAATTGTAATGCTTTTCTTGGCTCTTGCAGGATCTTTCCCAGCCAAAAACAGAAGCCAATTTACCGGATGGTCTTTTGGCGGTTCCACTTTTAAGGCACCAGGTCTTTTATCTCTCTAACCTGCAGCTATGCTACAATTAATTCTTTCATTCTTTTGTAAGTTGCATGGATTTTTTTGGCTCATTTTCCATTTTTAAGATGCATGTTGCATCATTTTTTTTAATCATACAGAAGATTGCTTTGGCATGGATGCTTCAGAAGGAGACAGCTAGTTTGCACTGTTTAGGAGGAATTCTTGCAGATGATCAGGTTGTCTATCTTGCTTGAACTTGCATCATAAATCATATATTGCAGGTTGTCTTTGATTCACATCGTAGAAATCTTATAATTCTCTCGTTTCACAGGGCCTTGGTAAGACAGTATCAGTGATTGCTCTCATACTAATGCAGAAGTTTCTGCAGTCCAAATCCCCCTCCAATAATTCGTCCCGTATTGAAACTGAAGCCCTGAATTTGGATGAAGACGATGATTGTATTCCTGTCATGGAGGAAGTAAGCCAGAATGGCGGATCTCATGATTCTAGATGGACACAAGCAGCAAGTTCAGTGTTGCCTATGTCTCAGAAGGGCAAGCAGAAGGGCAAGCCAGCAGCTGGTACCTTGGTTGTGTGCCCAGCGAGTGTTCTTCGACAGTGGGGTAGAGAGCTGGATGAAAAGGTTTGTGCCAAAGCTAAGCTTAAAGTTTTAGTCTATCATGGAGGTTCCCGAACAAAGGATCCTGTTGAGTTGGCTAAATATGATGTGGTTCTCACTACATATGCCATTGTAAGCAATGAAGTTCCAAAGCAACCTTTGGCTGATGATGAGGAGAAAGAACATAGAAACTCCGAAAAGTATGAACTGTCTTCAGAATTTTCCACAAACAAAAAGAGGAAGAAGACTTCAAATGCTGGTAAGAAAGGAAAGAAGCGCAGGAAAGGAAGTGATGGTTCCACTCTTGATTGTGAAAGTGGTCCACTTGCAAGGGTGGTCTGGTTAAGGGTAGTGCTTGATGAAGCTCAAACTATAAAAAATCATAGAACTCAAGTGGCTAGAGCCTGTTCTGGCCTTCGGGCCAAACGAAGGTGGTGCCTATCTGGAACACCTATACAAAATGCAATTGATGATCTATACAGTTACTTCAGGTTTCTGAAATATGATCCTTATTCTGTCTACAAATCCTTCTGTTCCTCGATTAAGCATCCAATATCCAGAAATGCAAGCAGTGGCTATATGAAACTTCAAGCAGTCCTGAAGACCATAATGTTGCGCCGTACAAAAGGTGGCATCCCACAAATTTTTCTGCAGTATCTACTTACGTTAGAGATGAGTTATATTTTCATTTAAATTGTCCCGTGCCTTCTCATATTCAAATATTATTCGTTTGGAATCATCTGATTATGTTTATGCCTTTACTGATGCATCTGTTTGCTTTAGAAGGACCTAAGGGGCCTTTACTGATGCATCTGTTTGCTTTAGAAGGACCTGGGGGGGGGGGGGGGGGGCATGATTCATTAAGTAGACCTCACACCTACGATACCCGGATACGGCATTTCACCTTTGATACCCGTACCGATACGGATCTGGGTATGGGATACGGCAAGATATGGTTGGGATATGGCACAAATTTCTGAGGATAACGCAAACCCAGACCCTTTCCCCTTTTGTGCGACCAAGAGAAAGAAGAAATGGGTTCTCTGTTTTCAAAAAATGTAAGGGAAGGTGGAGATGAGAAGGAAGAGGAGGAGAAAAAGAAAGAAAAAGGAAACAAAAAGAAGAAAAAGGACGGAGCTACCTGTTCCCTAGAGTTTGTATTGTTGCTGCTCACGTCTGCTGTAGCCACCGCTCACCGCTCATGTCCGATTCCACCGCCGCTCGCCTTACTCCGCTTCTCCTCCCCTCCCCCTCCTTTCTCTCTTCCTTGCTCGCTTTCTTTCTTTTGTTCCTTATTTTTTTTTAACTTTCATTGGCAAGAGGGAGAACTGAGAAAGAAAAGAGGTCTTTCAAAGCAATTATTGGGAAAAGGCATTTTTATTAAAGGGCAGTGGTAGCATTCACTCTGGGGCGGATTTGCTTAAATGGGCCAGGCCCTAGGCCCAGGGAAGGTTTTATAAAATTATTCTAAGGCCTGAGGCAAATATTATAAATGGGCAGGGCTGGGCAGAAACTTTAATTTTAAAATTTTTCTATGTTTCTTTTTTATTTTTTGCTATATATATATATTTTTTATAAATATAACTTGTGATGCCGTACCTGTATCCGTGTCCTAACTTTTTGAAGTTGGCGTGCCGAACCCCTGTTTCCCGTATTTGTTTTCGTACCCATGTTCGTATCCATTTAAAAAGTACGGATACGGATACGGACACGACATGACACGAACACGCCGGCACGACATTTCTCAAAAAAGTAGGACACGGACACGTCGGGGACACGTTAATATATAATAATAATAAATCTAATAATATACTAAAAGATAATATCATTTTAACTTTGTAATCAATTTAGCAATCAAATAAATAAAAATCCAAGTACCGGTGTACCACTGTAATATTTCCCCCTCCTTCATTATGTTTCTCAAACTTGGTTACCTAATTCCATAAAGGCTTATTTATATCTTCTTCATTGGAGGGGTGTGAGCTAGAGCCAGGAATGGAACTCATATTCCTAAATTCCAGAGGTGAAGAAGTAGCTGAAAAATAAACAAAAGAATTATTTGATATAAAGAACAGCAACAAAAAATAAAGAACATCAGCAGCAAGGACATTTGCAGATTTGCATATTCGCAGTGAAAAAAAAGAAACAGCATCAAGGAGGTTTGCAACAACATAGCAAAGAAGAAAACAACAAAAACATAATATCTAATGATCAGAAAAACAACAGCAGATTACAAAAAAGTAGTACGGAAACAACAAACAGATTTGATGACCAAAAAAAAAAAAAAAACAGCAGCATGAGCAAACAGCGTACTTGATGAGCAGAAGCTGTACCACAACAGTTCTTCTTTTCTTCTTCTTCCTTTTCTTTCTTTCTTCTTCTTCTTCTTCTTCTTTCGTTAGGGCTGGATGGACGATTAGGGTTTTTTGTCTTTTGTTTAGGGCTGGACGTACGAATGGGGTTTTTTCTCTTTCGTTTTGGGCTGGAGGGACGAATAGGGTTTTTTTTTTTCTCTTTCGTTTAGGGCTAGAGCTGGATGGACGAATTAAAAGAGCCCCCCCTTTCCTCCTAAGTTATAACTTTTTACAGACAGCCCCCTTTTCTTTTTACTCTAATTTTATTTTTTTTCCAATTAAAAGAGGCCAGCGTGTCCCTAACGTGTTCCAAGCATGTCCGAAATATAAAATATAAAAAAATAAATAGGATACTGTTTTTGGCGTGTTCAACACGTGTCCGAGCGTGTCCGGAGCTTGCCCCGGAGAGGTGTCTGTGCTTCCTAGGTATCCATACATCATAGCCTCACGCTTAGGCTCACTGTACAATGGGTTATGTGCCCGTGAGTTTAATTTGATCACGTGTCTGCTGTCATTGAGGAAGAATCCTTATTTAGGTTCTAGTCATTATCTCCTATTAGTTGTGTCTTCCATGGTCATGTGCAAAAGAAGTTCCAGTTATAATGTTCTTTTATTAATATGGTTGTGGGAAGCAAGTCTGAGTGTAAACTTTTAGTAAGTGTTTAGATTAGGAAACTAGTCATGAGTGGCTGAATACCTGTAAACTAAGGGATCCTTCCTTGTCTCATGTGACAGCCTCTCTTTATACAAGTGTTGCAAGATTACAAATCATCTCTGAATCTGTATGGTCGTTTCTTTTGATGCTTGATTATATGCCTGTATGGTGCAGATGACTATTTCCTCTTAAAGTCTTTTAGTTCGCCATTATGCTAGATCTTGTTGGGACTATTTCCTATGTTTACTTGGGATGCAGAGGGTTTTCTGAAAATTAGTTAAAGGCTTGACGGTGTTGATAAAAAAAGAGGTTAGAGGTTTGATGGCCAGTTGGAGATCTAGACTTTTTAATCAGTGTGGTTCTACTGTATGGAGTTGCTCCTTTTTTGCCAACTTGTGGTCTACTAGGTTAAAGAGAAACAATAAAACTGTCAGAATAAGATGGGTGCAAAAGTTGTTACTGTCAAGGCCGATGATCTTCTTCTCTTCGGTTATTTGTGGAAGTGAGCTGGTAATTGGTATTCAGCTCCAGTATGTAGTGGCATTGGACAGAATGTTGTGAGATTACTGATCCTGATAACTATGGATGCTTTTAGTCCTTGTCTTTTGTTTATGTGGCCTGCTTACCTCTTGAAATTCTCTATATATTTTTAATAGGAACCAGTTACCATTCAACAATATGCAACAAATTAAGAGTATCCCTTGTGTCATCCCATCCATGGTACGAACCTTGAAGGATGACTTGACTTTGACTTTTCCTACTTAAAAGAGCGGTTTGGAATCTTCCTCTATCTTTCATGTCAACGGTGGTGATTACAATAGAAATGAAGGACCAGATCTTGTCAACTTCACTATGGTGTTTCTGATTGAAAATAATTGGCCTTTTGTAGAGTACAATAAAAATAACCTAATTCCATCATAAATCTAATCTAACCTAATCACACCATAATTAGAAAACTATTCACAGCATAAGATGTCCTAATTACATCAAACTCTAATTATGGAAAATCTTCTCCAGCACATATGCACTGTGCATCAGGACCGACCATCACACATTAGGTGTGATATTTGGAGGTGGTCCCCACCTCTGGGTCGGTCCTGACAGGCTGACACAGTGCGTATGTGCACCGTGCGTGGGTGACTATGATACCCGGATACTTGTACAAGCCCAACATATCCGTATCGGATCGATACGACACTGATATTGGTATCTAATACTGCAATGATATTTCTAGGGAACAAGTTTAACATATCCTATTTATAAAGTCCTTTATTTCATGTAGTTCTAATATTTTTACTTCTCACCATTAAAAATGCTAGAAAGGGCCGAAAACAATGATAATTTCATCAATTCAAAAGTGATCTGAAGACAAATTAGGACACCCATATCCGCGTCCGTGTCCTAGATTTTCAATGGTGAGGAGTCGTATCCCCGAACCCCGTATCAGTGTCCGTATCCATATTCGTATCTGGGCAGCATAGGCGGGTGAAGATTATCCC
This sequence comes from Litsea cubeba, assembly GCA_012931725.1. Taxonomy (NCBI): domain Eukaryota; kingdom Viridiplantae; phylum Streptophyta; class Magnoliopsida; order Laurales; family Lauraceae; genus Litsea; species Litsea cubeba. The sequence goes on from CM022954.1 coordinate 47,745,403, forward strand.
TCTAATCATATCATAAATCAAATGTAATCTAATGTAAGATAAATTCATCCTTAATATAAGATGTCATCCATCTTAATCACCATCATCAAAACTTTGTCCCCACTATGTTGGGGTCGGCTAATTTCTGGGTTGTGAGAAAAGTTTTAAGTTGGTTGTCAACCTACCTAACTCAACCCTCCTTTATCCAGTCTTTGGGACCGGCAGTAAAAATTGGCAAAGTTTAAACTGTTGGAGCTATCAATCTTCTTAATATTCTCTATTAATTTCTTTGGAGACATATCCAACCTCCGTGGTTAACGGTTATTTACTTGCATACACTGATCAGGCCCAAGAAAGCTCTAACTAGTAACAAATGGGAAGGTTCTCATTCATTTAATTGTTGAGCGCTCAACGCATGCCAAGAGCTAGATAGCCTTAACACCTTCAAGGCTTTAAATTCGTAGAAATCAAGATCCATGCTGTGGAACAATGTAACTACTTAAACGTTAATCTGATAACCCGCATTCCTAAGCTGATGAGCTTAGGTGAGGGGCGGCCACACACACACATGTATACTTCATTACAATAATGGAATCTATGTATTGAGTTGTAAAAATGGAAGTTAATAGCTAACAACCTTGAGAAGTTTGCATGTTTTGAACTGTTGAGGATCTTAACACTGATGTCGGAAGCTAACATGTTCAAGGCTTCGAATTCGGAGAAATCAATATCCATGTAGCGGGGCAATTTAAATCTCCCTAACAGTGTACTCTTTGATTAACTTAATAACCAATTTTTTAAAACTTCTAACAATAATGTAGTCAGTGTAGTTAGTTGTAAAATGAAAGATGATGACTAACTTCTAGAACAAGAAAATAATAACATGAAAGTATAGTCTCCTTTTCGATATATGTACTATTAATATAAAAATCATTTTATCTTAGAGTATTGGTACATTTGAAAGATTGGCATCAGCAGACCAATGTCCTCCCACTGAAGGAGAAAGTGTTGAGGTCCTCTGGTATGATACTATCTCCAAGCTGTCTGGATCCTGGCCTGTACAAATGGAGTTGGATTCTTTAAAGCTTAATCCACTATGATTATTTATACCTAATATATAATATATTTGAAAACACCTTAATTCTTAAAGTAGTCTGTATAAGTTGTATATGGTCCTCTCTCCAAGTTGCAATTTAATTGAACTACTGTTGTCACAATCTAATTTTGAATTTTAAAACTTCTGTGTAAGCGTGCTTGAACACTTTTGATGCAATATTATCTGCCAACTTATTTATTGTGCTATATTTTTTCTTTTCTTTTCTTTCTTTTTTTTTATTGGTCCCACAACCTCAAGGTTGCAATAGCAAGCACCTTTCACTGTGTCACGGGTTCTTATCCATTTCAGGCATCAGTTATCACTAAGAAAATAAATGTGGTACAGTTATTCATTTTCTTAATTATGTTTAGGTACTACATGTTAGGTATTTTAGAGTTTTGTGCATGTTGGATCTTTGTGAGTAATTATCTGTTGTTTCAAATTAAAACTAAATTTCTGATCTTGCATTTTGTACTGCTTGGGTACTTGGTCAGGTTTTTCCTGACATTTCTGTTAAGTGATAACTATGGACTGTTTCCTGAGTTGTTAATAATGACATTTTCAATGGTGGTGATTGCTTGTTGTGTTTGCAACCTAGATGCAAGGTATTTATCAATCAAGTCGAAGCACCAAAACAAAATCTGGCCACGGGTTCTTGCATTTAGGTTGAGGATATGTGTCTTATGTGCCTGAACATTCTGAGCTGATATTGATGTTCATTGTATTGAGTTGCATGGATTGGCTTGGCTTGTTGGTGTTATCTTTACCATCAAATGTTTTTGTACAGGTACACTACTTAATGGTGAACCAATTATTCAATTGCCGCCAAAATCAATATGTTTGAAGAAGGTGGAATTCTCTGATGAGGAGCGGGCCTTTTATTCCAGGCTAGAAGCAGATTCCCGCTCACAGTTCAAGGTATCTCTCATGCATGCTAATGTGTTCATAATTGAGGATTCTCAAGGTCCAAACTTGTCACGATTTGAGCTGCACTGCACCATGATCATTAGAGTTGACAGTGTTCTCAGTTGCTCTGTGGTATTGTAAATTTACAACTTACAGAAGGTTCTGACTTCTATGTGCCTAATGAATCTGTTCGTTAAACTAATTTATGCGAGGAAAATAGTATTGAATTGAATCCTTCCATCCCATATTCAGGTTGAAATGTTAATTTCTTCTGCATGATGCTATAACTTCTTCTATCACAAATACCAAATTTTTAGAGAATGCTTAATGAAGGTTGCTTATGATCCATTTAGACTTGAGTACAAGTTCTAAGATGAAATAATGTAATTTTGTGCTTGTCCCCCTTTTATTCTCTTAATGCTATGATTTTGGCCGGGTGCGTGTGTTTGGAGGACCTCTTATGTATATTGTTTGTTACTTATGACTTGCATTGCAGGAATATGCTGCTGCTGGGACAGTGAAGCAAAATTATGCAAATATTTTGTTGATGCTTTTGCGTCTCCGTCAGGCTTGTGATCATCCCCTTCTTGTTAAAGGATGTCATTCTGATTCTGTAGGGGAAGCTTCTGTAGAGATGGCAAGAAAACTCCCAAGGGAAATGCTGATCAAGTTATTGGGTTGCTTAGAAGTTTCTTTGGCAATTTGTGGTATATGCAGTGTAAGGTCTTATACCTGTAGAGTTATGTTTTCATTGATATATATATTTTTGGTGGGTATATGTTGCAATTGAAGGTTTGAAATTGATAGGCACTCAGGTCATAAGAGCTATAACTCTTCTGCTAAGAAACACCTGTAAGCCATTTGTGCATGGAGTTGAGTTTGATACGTAGGGAGAAGAAAGCACAGTGTTGAGATACCCACTATTAATATTCATGATGAAAATTGATAGGCACTCAGGTCATAAGAGCTATAACTCTTCTGCTAAGAAACACCTGTAAACCATTTGTGCATGGAGTTGAGTTTCATACGTAGGGAGAAGAAAGCACAGTGTTGAGATACCCACTATTAGTATTCATGATGACTGAACCTTGAATTTTCTCATGAATTGAGCTTCTTTTATGACTTCTGAGATTTTAACTTCACTACTGTACCAAACTTGCCCCAATATGCTAAGAAATGTGAAAAATGTAAGCAACATAAGACAGCGACGCTTATTTAATAATTGAAATGATTTTACACCTACAAGAATGTCTTGCTCTTGGGTCTTGTTGGTGTGTGCAACTGTGCATGCTTATATTTGCTGGAAGTGCTTTGCATGAATCTAAGATGACAAGTATTGGGGGGACGAGGGGTATCATTTGATAAGTTTGACCAGCACATTACTTTAATGTGTTCTTTAAACCTCATTTGGGAATAATAATGGAAGACAAATATGTGAGCAAATGAACTCATGGTTTAGAAATCTGCCGAGTCCAAGTGTTCGGCCCTGATACTTACTGATTTGAGTCATAGTCCGAGTCTGTGATGCCTTGAACCCTGAGAACTCTGAATTTCATAGTGTGTTCTTGTTTAAAAAAGTAAAGGTTAAATAATTGTATCGGAAATATCGTTCAATCATGATAACAGAGCATAAGAAGTCTAAATTAAATTAAACCAATTATGTAAATATTTGAGCTCCTAAATAATCCATAGATCAAATCTGAAGTCAAAATTACATATGAAATAATGAAATGTCTAGATCAAACTATGAATCTGAAATAAACCAAAGTAGTGTCTATGCAATTTAAGCTACACCACACGTCCCAAGTCCAAGCTAAGCATTATTCAGCAACATCATCCACCTTAGTATCTGACAAAAACATAAGTAAATGCTAGTGATCTAACGCGCAACAATTTACCAACCTACACAACTAGAACATATAAAAGAACAAATAATGGATATGCAAGTAAACATGACAAGATATCATAAGTATATGAATCAGGTATTACAAATTGGACTCAAGGATCCTGTTCTAAGGTCTGATAAGAACAAGGGATTCTAATAAGAAAAACTAGAATCACTGACGCAGCTGGATCCACAAGCAGTGATGGAACGGGTGTAGACAAACCCTGTGAGAATCCGGGATGGATTCAAGGGAGGACCAACTCCGCATATGGGCATTAGCCGAATTCCTCTCGGAACTCAATAGCAATCTTCCATTGAAGATAAAGAGAAAACCAAACAAACCAACCAATCTTTATTATTGAATAATGATCCTAATGGAGGGATTACATATTTATAGGAAGGGTAGACATCCGTTTTCCTAATAGGACTTTGCTTTCCTAAACAATAAAGGAAATAACTTGCTTAACAATCCAAAAAAAAAAAACTCCTAATTTTAATGACTTCTAAATAAATAACAACTTTCTAAATAAGATTCTTAACTAATTAAAACTCTAATTAAATGGATGTCATATTGGGCTTATGGGCTGGGCCCAATTAGTTGGCAGACCATGGATCTGGCCTGCATTAATAACAAATGAGAATTCAGGAATTACTGACAAGCAATCTAGGGTCACAAACCAAGCAATCGGAAATCACAAGTCCAGTAATCTAGAATGAGGCACATCTCAGAGTCACACATAGGTACATAATTTACACCCAATGTATGATGGGTAAACATCTCCTTAAGTACAGAATTTGTGCCCCCTGTATAATGGGTAAACATCTACACTCCTTGGTACCAGCGTCACTCACTAGGGGCTACTGGTAACCTTGCCAAGTAACAATCACAGACCTATCAGGGTCAAGTGACCAAGCAAAGCCTATTCATCGAGCAAACCGTTTGAAATCCAGTCCTGTTTTATAGTGCCTCCAAGCAAGAGGCAGGGTTGAAGCATGAGGATCACAAGTACCACAAAGCACAAGCCTCTTCATTTGCTGGTTTGAACAATTGTTCCAAAAGAAACATGCAGATCATCAAAAGAAAATGACATTGTTTCAATGGAAGCAGAACAATGCACCCCACATTGATTTTGTCCTCGGGGATCGATGATGGAAACTTGGGGGTCGTGATTTCATGGTGCAAATTATACAAAAGAAGCGATGCGTCAAGCCTGCTTCAAATTGGAGGAAGCAATTAAATGCAGATTTCAAGGCATACACAAAATGCAAATCAGCCACCGGATCGGAAGTTTGTTCAATTGATCTTCAACACAGGCGGACATTTACTGAACTCAAGGCCGAGTTCTCTCCAAGCCGGGGATAATGATGTAGGATAGACCTCAGGCCACATGTGTAGGGCCCAAGTCAATATAGGACTTTTTATTTCATTAATTATTTGTCTTTAGCTTCTAATTTTTTTTAGGATTAGGTTTCTAGTTTCATTTTAATTAGTTTTCTTAGGGCACAAGTTTTCCTCCTTATTTATATGCATTGTAGATATGGATTTTCAGAGTTGATTGATTAATAGAATTGGGTTTTATCCCTTTTGAGATGCGTCATTGTTGATTGTCTCTGCAGAGGTGTTGTGATAGTGTATGCGGACACATGCTTCGGCACCGTTATTGTACTTCGGCACTTCCATGCAAGCCCTAACCCTAGGGTCGGCATCAATTGGAATAAATTTTGACTCTCGGTCATAATTACCTTATCGAGTGGTCACTAGCACATAAGAGAATACTCATATTTAGTCCTTATCAAACATTACAGATCCATGTCATAACTAGATAGGAAATCAATTCATCACAAGTAGTAAACTGTAAACCCATCAAATATCAAGCAAATTGAAAATAAGGTAATCAAGTCATGGAGCCTACAAGTTTCCATCAGAATATGGTTAAGACTCCAAGGGATATGGACCAAGTAAAACAACACATACTTGCTGCCCTATTTTTATTTAAAATTAAGAATGACTCTGGTTATGAAATCAGGCTAGAATTACTAGGAATATAGGCCTTCACTCAGAAATCACAACTGATTACAAGAAGAAACAAGGTCTTCCCATCTTAGGTAAAATTCAGATTCTCTGCAGGACAATTTTAATCTCTTCCGGAAATTAGTGATATCTCATTGATCCAGGTTCCAAACGTTATAAAATTTGACTTGATTCTATAGCCATCGAAAAGCAGAACGCTTCGGATTTACTGTCAAATTCTGAGTTCGTTTGCCCTTTCTAATTTAGGTCGCAAAGGGACTGCTATGTATAGAAATTTAAAATTCAACATAACATAGAATCAAACATCATCGAATTGTAAATTTTGTTCAAAAAAAAAAAAAAACTATAAACAAAGAAGAATATGATTCAAACCCTAACTCATGATTCGAAGTAGAAGATGGAAACAAGGAAAACAACCATGATCTACTTAAGTAATGTGGAAAGGAATCAAATCCTAGGTGAGAATCAATGTATTAAATGTTCATTAGGGTTTTCATCATGTGAATTTGAATTTACATCAATTTCAATCAATTCATGAATAGAACTATAGATATTATGATTTAAACATATTAGAAACACAGCCCTCATCTAGGGCATCATACAGCCATGAAACTAGGAAGTGAAAGTTGAAGGGTATCTTCCCACGAAGACCATACAGTTTAACTAACTGAGCTATAGGGCCCTTTTGGGTACCTATTTCATCAAGAAAGAAGAAAAGGCTGTTCCCAAAGGTCTAGGGAATATATCCGAAAGGTACAGGGAATGGGGTTTAGAAGTATCCCCTAACCATGAAACTAAAAGAAGTCATTCTAGGCTCGTGAAAGGAAAGGAACCCATTCCTAGATCTTTACATTCAAGAGCCATGAAACTAAGAATCAATAGAAACAAGGGAAGCAAGGAATTAGGAATGCTATAATTGTGCTTGGTTCCTTACTATTTGATGCAAATTAGGGTTGTGCGACGAAGAAGATGGTGATGATCTTTTGGTCCAAAAGCCCTAGTCGATTGCCTCTCTCTCTCTCTCTCTCTCTCTCTCTCTCTCTCTCCCCCCAGGCTGTGGGATATAGTTGTGTGCTTGAGTTGGGGGAGCAACTCCTATGGATAAATAAGTTAAGTTCAGGCTTCTTCTATCCCATTCTAACTAAATTTCCTAATGTCTTAAAAAGTCGTCCTATCGTTTGGGTCCCTCTACCAACTGAACTAACCTAGTACTAAACTAATCTTAGGCTCCTATCATGGGCTGGTTGTGTGGTTCCTCTTCTATAGAGGTGGGCTAGAGCTCTTTCTCAAATATGCTATATTATAATGCAACTTGGACTCCTCTATCTTAATGGCTATAAGCCCACTTCCTAATAGTTTCTAGGTTGGTCTCCAAGCAACGAGTGCCCTCTAGACAACATGGTTAAGCCACAATTAATTTTAACTAACCCACTTGGCCACCCCTTACATGATTTAAACATGGGACCCACTTATTATTTGTAATTATTATGTGTATATGTGCACAAGTTTGTGGGGCCATACATGTACATAATAGTTCAATTAAATCTCATTAATTTTCTTAATCAATTCTTGATTAATTAATCTTAGGGTGGACCACACGCATTAAAATTACACAATTTTAGAAAAATACAGTTTTGCCCTCTAGTGGCTCTCTACACCAGTTGGAATCATACATGTGATTGTCCTTGAAACCATAAAGACCCCTAGTTTGAGGCTAATTCTAATGAGGCTGAAGTTATGGAGTTGTTGATGGCAAGTAGCGAGCTACATAAATTGGGAATAGTTGGTTTTAAGGTGAAGATAAATGCATGATATGGTTGCCCTTTCCCAAGGCCTTTAGAGGATTGTACAGAGGAGATCCATGCACCCGGCCTGGAGGAGCATTTTTTTTTGTTTTTGTTTTTTTCATTATTTGTAGTTGATCAAAAGAGGCTTTAATTCTCATTATTTGTAGTGTTGTGTTTTGATGTTAGTTTTATAGCATTCTATTTTATCCTTATTTTGTAGTTTTTAATAAAATTTTGATGTTTATAATTAAAAAGAATGTGACGATCTATGCGAATTAATTGGCTGTCCTCATACCCACTAGCAGTAGGAAGATAAATTTGTAGTTTGAAGAGATAATGAGGAAAATATTGAAAGAGGAAGAAACCACCGGCCCAACCTGTATTCATTGTATATAAAATGTACCGAAGTGAAAATTCATCATCATCATCAAAGCCTTGTCCCAACTATGTTGGGGTTGGCTACATGAATTCTGTTTCTCCATTCTGATTTATCCTAAGCAAAATTCTGAGGTAAGTTGCTTCAGATCTATTTTTACTACCTCCATCCACGTCCTCTTCGGCCTACCCTTTCCCCTTGGAAGACCATAAACTTACATAGCCAAACTTTTTCTTATTGGTGCCATTGCTGTCCTGCTTTGGATATGCCCAAATTATCTCAAACGGATTTTTCTAATTTTAGCCCCTATTGATGCTACCCCTAAATGCTCTCAAAAGCACTCATTTCTAATTTTATCCTTCCTAATTTTACCATACACCTATCTCAACACTTATCCTGCTATATCCATTTTGTGCATATATTGCTTATTCATTGGCTAACATTTTACACCATAGGTCATAGCTATTCTAATCACTATCCTGTAAAACTTTCAGCTCAATCTTTTTGGCATACACCGATCACAAAGCACTCCAGAAGCAAGTTTCCACTTCGACCATCCTGCTTTTATCCTATATTCGACAACTCCGTCAATCTGTCGATCCATATTAATTATCGAGCCAAGATAACATAAAGTATCTCTTTGTGATATGAATATCTCCTAGGTCGGGCTTCCATTCTCAAAGTAGTTTCAACTCTTTGTATATGCCCACTTAAGTCGCAATCCATATATTCTATTTTTGTATGGTTTATTTTAAAGCCTTTGGATTCTAAAGCCTCCCGTCATCTCTCAAGTTTTGCATTCTAACAATCTCTTGATTCATCCACTAACATTATATCATCTGCAAACAACACACACCAAGATACCTCCTCTTGAATGAGTTGTTAACTCATCCATAATTAGTGCAAAGAGATAAAGGACTTATGACTGACCCTGAGGCAAACCTATGGTCATTGGGAATCCACTTGTTTCTCCATAGGTAGTTCTCATACTTGTTAACACTCCTTCATACATGTCTGTTATAATTTCAATATAACCTCTTGGAACATTCTATATGCCGATTTTTCCTCTTCGCTCGATATTTTTCCATTAGTTGTTTAAGCGAGAAGATAGCTTCCATACTTGACTTCTTTGGCATGAAACCAAATTGATTTTCAGATATCTTAGTCTTATGTCTAGGTCTTTGCTCCATTACTCTCTCCCATAGCTTCATAGTTTGACTCATAAGTTCAATCTCACGATAGTTGATACAGTTTTGTATATCCTCCTTGTTCTTATATATAGGTACTACAACACTCCATTCTTTCGGTATTTTCTTTGTCATTAATATGTTATTGAAGAGCCTAATTAACCAAATCCCGCCAATTTCTCCTAAGCATTTCTAAGTCTCTATCAGAATATCATTTGGGCCCATAGTCTTTTTCTGTCTTCATTTGTGGCAATGCTTTCTTCATTTCCACCACCCTAATTCTATGGGAAAAAGTATGTTCTGCTAACGAAGTATCCTCTCGTCTTATGCCTCCTATATAGTCTTCCTTTAAAATTTTTCTAAATCATTCCCTTTGGCTTTCTTTGATATCGTTGTTCTTCACTTGAACCTTTTGGTCATTGCTCTTAATACAAATCCAACTAAAAAATAAATATTTTTTTTCTATACACTTCCTCAATTATATATAACCATTTCAGATTCATAAATTACATTGCTAAAACATGTTCTTTCAGCATTTTTCTCAATATTCATAAATGCTTTTGCAGGATCCACCAGAGGACGCTGTTGTTACAATGTGTGGTCATGTTTTCTGCTATCAATGTGTATCGGAGTATTTAACTGGTGATGATAACCAATGCCCGGCGGCTGACTGCAAACAGCAACTTGCTACTGATGTAGTGTTTTCTAGAGCTACTCTGAGAAGATCAATTTCAGATGAGCTTGGTATTAAAACTGAAAGCTCTTCGGGGTTGATGGAGGAATGCAGACATGGCCAGAATATATCTACATCATCAAAAATTAGAGCTACTCTAGATATTCTATGTTCACTTCGTAATGTGAGGAATCCTACCTCCACTAGCGATTGCATATCAGAGCATTTCTACTCTGATGTGCATGATGCTAAAGATAACTCCACTAATTCAAGATCACAATATGAACCCGAGAAGGCTATTATTTTCTCGCAGTGGACCAGCATGCTTGACTTACTTGAGGTTTCATTGAACAGCTCTTGTATGCAGTACAGAAGACTTGATGGGACAATGACCCTGGCTTCAAGAGACAAGGCTGTAAAAGATTTCTCCACAGATCCAGAGGTTTGATAATCTATCTCATGAAGATGTAAAAAGTTTGTAATCAACTTGATTGGTCATTATGGAAATGTGCAGATTCCCCGTATGGAGGATCACATGATCCTGATGCATCTGGATATGTTTAGCATCCTGATGTGCATGTCTGAACAAGTGGGTCCGTTATTCACTTATTTGACAAGCTGGACCTTGATCTAAAATCATGCACCATTTTTTTAATGATCAACAATGATTTATTAGAATCAGAAGGGGCAAACCCTACTAGAAGAGCTACATGACATTGTAGAAGGAAAATATATCAGCATTGTTTTTGCCATATAATTTTATGCTAATCTTCAAAATGAACAAATAAAAAGAAGAAAAGGAAAAAAAGAAAGAAGAAAAAACATATTCCAGGGAAGAATTAAAAGAAGCTTCTAATAGTAATAGGATCCACAGTAGAGCGTGCCTTAGTTAATCTCTGATAGTGCATTTCTTTGTATGAAATGTGGCAGAAACAATGAAAAAAGGGTTTTATAATATATTCTGATTTCATATTTTAATCTTTTGTCAACGATAGTTAGTTTGGGCCTCAAATTTATTTCTAGTGGTTGTCGAACTGATGTAAGAGGCTCACCTTGTTAAATCCGAACTTATAAAAAACCTTATTGTTTATGGGCACTGGCTCAAATTCCATTTCGTTCTCCTCTTGTATAGGCATCTTCTAACCTTTTTCATATAAATGAAGTTTTGTTACGAAGAAGAAAAGAAGATCTACATGTGATTTTGAATTAAGATGGGCCCCTCTCATTTGTTGAGGGATCTAAACAGAATTAGTGTGTCTTTTATAATGTGGCCAATCCAACTGTGGACCTACTCTGATTTGATGAAAACATGAGAGTACCTTGTGTAAAAAGGCACAACTCTTCAGTTTTCATATTTTTTGCCACGTGTCATAATAGGAGACATTTCATAGTGGATGGGGGATGAACTAATACTTTCTGATTAGTACTTGTGTGCATCCATTATTGCCTCCCCTTGGATAATTAAAGGGAAGGGAGTATGACAGGATCGAGTGATGGAAAACAGGAGGGGAGTGGTGGGGTCGGGTAGCTTAATTGCTCAGAGAGGTGGAAAAAGCATATAAATCCTCTGGAGACTAGATCCACAAAACCATAACTCCCACATATACAAAATGGATGCCCAAGGACACTACTCGTGATGCTTCAGGAGAATCAGGACCCAATAGTTTCTCCTTTGTGTTTTCTTATTTTTGTAAACCAAAAACTTCTTTATTAATCCAAGAAATCTCTCTTTCATGCTAGTTTCTGGTAAAAAGTTTACCTTCCACTCACTCTAAATTCCATGAAATTTGTGTAGGTCAATGTTATGATTATGTCATTAAAAGCTGGAAATCTTGGTTTAAACATGGTTGCTGCTTGTCATGTTATTCTTTTGGATCTTTGGTGGAATCCAACTACGGAAGATCAAGCTATTGACAGGGCACACCGCATTGGCCAGACGCGCCCTGTTACTGTTTCTCGGTTAACCATTAAAGATACAGTGGAAGATCGAATATTAGCTCTTCAGGTAGCATTTTTCTTCCTGGTACGCTTCTGTTGAATATTTTGTTGTTTAGTTACTGAAATCACAAATCTGTGTCTAGTTAGAGGCTAAGCATGGCTTGACCTAGTCAAGTGACACATGACATTGTGGGGGCCGCTGACCCCATGAAAACAGGAGGTGGTTGTGTTTTTTTATTATTGGTAACATGGCTTGAACCCACAACCCCAAGGTTGCTACAGTGAACACCTTCCACTGTGCCACAGGCTCTTGTCATCGTGGTTAGGCATCCCCTCAGAAATCAGCTCTACGTTTTTGTCTTGATCTCTATTTTATACCTTCAGCCGATCATTAAAACTATCCAATGGAACTCATTTTTGCTAGATAGCTGATCCACAAGCTCCGTTTTGTGGAGCCAGTGGTCTGCATCAATCACTTCCAAGTATTACTTTCTTCCTGGTTACAATGCCTTCTGTTTGACCCTTTTTTTCCCTATTTTAATACTGTTTTGATTTCTAAGGCAGCCCTAGGTTACTTTTTTCCTGTATGGATGGGGTCAGATGATTTCTTTAAAATGAGTTGACAGATTGGAACATCTGATTGAATTGCAGTCAAAGGTTTTTCAGTCGAAACTTCTTGAACTTCTAAGATTTTATTCAGGCATTCCCATTATTCAATATAGCGAGGTTTTGAAGCCTTTTTATCCAATGATCAGTAGCATTGGATACAGGATATCACTGAATTAGTGCTGCTTCATCTGTTCCAACTTAGCTGTTTGTTTGTTTCTTCATATTTTTTTAGAAATTATTTCCAAAAGGTACTTGTCAATGAAACAACTTAGCGAGAATAAAAGATTTGGAGTTGTTGTATTGTGTTGGGTTAATGCTCCCAACCATTCGTATGATGGAGTCGCAGTTAAACTATTAGTAATGAGCTTACTTATCTACATTAATATAACTACTTGAGCCTAAGAAACTGTATGATGCATGAATGGCTATTAAATAAAGAGAGCTTGGATAGGAACTGCTGAAATTAAATAAAGCCGATGCACTAGATATTATAGTACACTGAGGACCATACGAAATTAAGTGCCTTTGCCTTCCTCTCAAGCTCACACAATGGTGGGCAGGGAGTATTTAGGGCTTGGATAGCAACTGCTGAAAACAGGGAGCATGGTTAGGGGATCAGTAGGTTGATGTAGAGAGCTGATAGTGCAAAGAACATTGTGCTAGTGAAGAGGATGTTGAAGAAAGTGAATGTTTTTCCCTTGTGCTCATAGAAGACATCCTTGTGAGAAATCCGAAGAGCACTAAGACTGCCACATTATAAAGGTGGCGGAGCAAGTAAGAAGATACCTATATCAACAATTAGCCAACGGAGTCAAATAATCTCAGATGTAGCATGATGTTGGGAACAGATGGTGCAAAGAAGAACGGTGCGCTAGTGGAGATGATGTTGAAGAAAGTGAATGTTAGTCTCTTGATGTGCTCATAGAAGACATTGTTGTGAGAAATTTGAAGAGCACTAAGATTGCCACATTATAAAGGTGGTGGAGCAAGTAAAAAGATACCCATATCAACAATTAGCCATCGGAGACAAATAAACTGAGATGTAGCATGAGGTAAGTATGATATTCAGCTTCAACAGACTGATTGCTCCTTACTTTTTCAGGAGGGAGGAAGAGCCAATAACGATATAAAAATTTGTAGTAGACCACCATGTGTCAAGACATCTTACCCAATCAGAAGTGGAATAAGCAGCAAGCTAGAGAGATCTATGACTGGAGAGAAGAACAGTTTTAAGTCATAGTTCCTTGAAGATACTGCAAAATGTGAAGAACAATAACCTAATGTATGGATGTAGGTGTGGCGATAAACTGATTAACCATTTGAACAGGAAAGGCAATATTGGGCTGAGTGATACTCAAGTAGGCAAGGCTTTCTACAAGATTCCAATAGCGAGTGTGGTATAAAAAAGGGGTGCCGTCAGGAGACAAAAGCTTTTGATTCGGCTCAAGTAGAGTACCAACAGTTTTAGAGTAGTGAGTACAACTCTCTGAAGAAAGTCTCCAGTATACTTAATCTGAGAAAGAAGATAACCCTGAGGAGATTATGCAACTTCTATGCCCTAGAAGTATGCAGAGAACTCAACCATGGTCTCTCACATCAAATTTTGAGCGAAGAAAAATCTGAAGAGACTGGATTCGTTCTTGATCATCGCCTATGATTAGCATATCATCCACATAGAGAAGCAGCAGCACATGTCTAGGGATAGTAGAGAAATAGAATAGTCACAGTCATGAAAGCTCTGAGAATAACTAATACTGAGAAGGGCATTGTTAAAGTGCTCAAACCAAGCACGTGGAGATTGTTTGAGTTGTTAGGGGGTACGACGCAGTCGACAAATGTAGTATGGACTATGAGAGAGTCTAGGAGGCGGGGGCTCATGCAGATCTCTTTAGTTTGAAGGCTGTTTAAGAAGGCATTCTTGGCATCAATTTGATGTAAAGGCCACCGATAATAAGCAACGATGGAAATGAGAATGTGAATAAATGGTCATTTTGGCAATTGGAGCAAATGTCTGTTCATAATCAATGATATTCTTGTTTGTAGCTATTTGCAACTAAGCGAGCCTTGTAGCGTTCAAAACTTCGATTAGATTGAATATTGATTTTGTAAACCCATTTGCATATGATAATGTGTTTGCCTATAGGGAGAGGAACAAGATCCCAAGCCCTCAAATTCTTCAGCCATAGCAGTTTGTCAATGGGGAGAGGAGGCTATGATACCCGGATACTTGTACAAGCCCAACGTATCCATATTGGAAGGATAGGACACTTGTATTGGTACTTGATACTGCACCGATACTTTTAGGGCCCGTTTAACACTTTATTGGATTAGTAAAAGTCAAGTAAAGCCTCAATTTTTCAGATAAGCAGTCACATCAATAGCACTTTAATTCAAAATTCCCTCCATCTTTTTCAAAAAAAGTAAAAAATCAACCTCCTTTCTCCACTAAAAGACAAAGAAGCTCCACTTTTCTATGCAAAAAGTCAAAAAGATTCCATACCAAACAACTAAAAATAAAATACCATCATAACTCCATTATATTTTATTCTCTCTTGATTTGATGCTTTACTACACTTTATTTTACATGTAAAATTACCAAACGGGCCCTCAGGGAACAAGTTTAAAATGTCCTACTTATAAAGTCCATTATTTTATATAGTTATTTTAATATTTTTACTTCTCATTATAAAAAATACTAGGAAGGGATGAAAACAATGATAATTTCATTGATTCAAAAGTGATCTAAAGAAAAAATTAGTACACCCATATCTGTACCTGTGTCCTAGATTTTCAAAAGCGAGGAGTCGTATTCCCGATCCAGTATCAGTGTCCATATCTGGGCATCATAGAGAGGAGGATGCAGAAGCTGAAGAAGTCCTAGAGCCAGAGGAATCTCATATACAATATTTTAAATGTAGTCTCATATACACTATTAGTAATGAACTTATCTACATAAATGCAATGAGGTTTAACTAACCATTTGAGTCTAAGAAAATGTATGGTATAGGAGGGACTATCAAATGAAGATGATATAATAGACATTATGATACATTGAACCATATAAAATTAGGTTTCTTCATAAACAAGACAACGATTAGACTAGTTGTGACCTATTGAAGCAGTGCAGGGAACGTAGGAGGTAGCCAACGGGCTATTCTCCAAGCCAAACGGCTTAGGGTAGGATGTCTTAATCTCACACCACAGACAAGAGAGGAAGACTCGTTTGAGAGAACTCAATTTTCATTAATTCCTGTATATCCCAATGGAAGGGATTACATACTATATATAATAGAGTCTCAATATAATTTTAGTAATCAATCTCTATTACTAAGAAACTTCTCAATTCTAAGAATCTTGGAAATTAGAAACTACCTAATCAAAGCAATTAAAGAAATTTGCTAAATGTAGAGAAATCATCTAGAAGGCCTAAAACTAGAAACTCTCGTTTGAATATTGGCTTTGGGCCTTCTGGAATATACTTTCAATCGGGGTTCCAGTAGTCTGGCCTGCATCAGCTCTCCCCGGCTTGGAGAAACTCGACTCCGGCGGGTTATCAGCTTGGTGCCTCTCGTACAAAGTCTGGATTGAGTCGCTGAAAATCTGTGGCGATGATCCATGTAGCTTCAGAAAATGGTTTACCTTTTCACTTGACCAAGAACTTGTGATATCCGCCAGTCTTGGTTGACACTAGCTGGTCATCATAGACATCTTTAATTTCTTCTCGAGGAGCTGGAACTATGGGAAGTCGGATATCTTGTTCTTCAAACGATTCATCTTGATAATGCCCATGATAAATTGTGAGATCTTCGACATTGAATGTAGAACTGATAT
The DNA here is from genome assembly GCA_012931725.1 of Litsea cubeba. Classification (NCBI taxonomy): domain Eukaryota; kingdom Viridiplantae; phylum Streptophyta; class Magnoliopsida; order Laurales; family Lauraceae; genus Litsea; species Litsea cubeba. The sequence continues at coordinate 47,761,702 of CM022954.1, forward strand.
TCATGTTTGGCGGAAGATCGAGTACGTAGGCATTTGAGCTGATTTTCTTCATAATCTTGAGCGGACCGACATTTCTGGGGTAAAGTTTCTTGTAAGTGCCTGTGGGGAACCGTTCTGGCTTTATTCTCACCATGACCATGTCTCCTTCATTAAATTCAACATGGCGCCTTCGAGTGTCCGCTTGCTGTTTGTAAGTCTCATTACTTTTGGTAATCTGTTGATGGACCTCATCATGAATGTCCTTTATGTGCTTGGCAAATTGTTCAGCTTCTTGGCTTGGCCTGGCTTCAGCCGGTAAAGGACTCAGATCAATTGGAAGACTTGGCTGGATGCCTGTGACAACTTCAAATGGTGATCTTCCAGTGGATCTGTTGACGGAGTTATTATAGGCAAACTCCTCCATGGGTAAAATAAGATCCCATGAAGCAATGTGGTCTCCGACGAGACATCGAAGAAGATTACCCAAGCTGCGATTGACGACCTCAGTCTGGCCATTAGTCTGAGGATGGTAGGCACTGGAGTACTGGAGCTTTGTCTTCATCATATGCCATAAAGTTTTCCAGAAGAAGCTCAAGAACTTTGTATCTCTGTCCGACACTATAGTCTTGGGGAGACCATGAAGACGAACAATCTCTTTGAAGAAAAGGGTGGCAGTTTTTCTTGCATTAGCGGTGGTTGTACAAGGAATAAAGTGGGCCATTTTAGAAAACCTGTCCACCACAACAAAAATAGAATCTACCCTTCTTGCAGTCTTTGGCAGGCCGAAGACAAAATCCATGCTTAGATCTTGCCAAGGCCTATGTGGAATAGGAAGGGGCTGATACAATCCCGTGTTCTTCTTTTGTCCTTTTGCAAGCTGACATACCCTGCATAGTGCACAAATTCGGGCAACATCTGTTTCAGTTGGGGCCAAAAGAAGCGGTCTTCCACAAGTGCCAAAGTCTTATCTCGCCTTAGATGTCCACTGCATCCACCTCCATGCAACTCTCGGAGAACAAACTCGCTGATAGAAGTAGCTGGCAAACACAACTGACTTCCTCGAAACAAATAACCATCATGGATAGAAAATTTGAGATGGTCAGAAAACTCACCATTAAGAAGAGCTTTGTAGATGCGACCAAAGTCATGATCATCAGGATATTCTCTGCGAATCTCATCAAAGCCTGGAACTGTGACGGAAATTGTCATAAGCAAGTGAGAACGACGACTTAAGGCATCTGCGACCTTGTTTTCCGCTCCTGACTTGTGACGCAATACAAATGTGAATTCCTGCAAATATGCGCTCCATTTGACACGGTTGGCGCTCATCTTCTTTTGTGAGTTCAGATGTTGTAAAGCTTCATGATCGGAGTACAACACAAATTCTTTCCCGATCAAATAATGACGCCAATGACGAAGAGTTTGTACAACTGCATAGTATTCCAAGTCATATGGCGAATACTTTTTGCGAGAGTCATTCAATTTCTCGCTAAAGAAGGCAACTGGGTGACCATCTTGACTTAAGACTCCGCCAACTCCAACTTGCGAAGCATCACAACTGACTTCCAAGACCTTGTCAAAATCTGGAAGCTTTAAAACTGGTGCCTCTGTCATTTTCTGCTTGATTTGTTCAAAAGCACGAGTGGCTGCCTTAGTCCAATTGAAGTCACCTTTCTTCATGCAATCAGTTATAGGAGTCATAATGGAGCTGAAATTGCGAATAAATCTCCTATAAAAGGTGGCCAACCCATGGAAACTCCGTACTTCATTGATAGTTTTGGGAAGAGGCCAATCGATGATTGCATTGATCTTCTCTGGATCAACTTCTACTCCTTGGGCCGATATAACAAATCCCAAGAATATAACTTTGGAGCTTAAGAAAGTACACTTTTTCAAATTAATGTAAAACTTCTCTTTGCGAAGTGCACGCATCACATACCTGAGGTGATCAAGATGTGCATCCTTGGACTTGCTGAAGATCAAGATGTCGTCAAAATACACAACGACGAATTTACCGAGGAAAGGCCGTAGAAGCTGTGTCATAACTCTCATGAAAGTGTTGGGAGCATTAGATAAGCCAAACGGCTTAGGGTAGGATGTCTTGGTCTCACACCATAGACAAGAGAGGAAGACTCGTTTGAGAGAACTCAATTTTCATTAATGTATATCCCAATGGAAGGGTTTACATACTATATATAATAGAGTCTCAACATAATTTTAGTAATCAATCTCTAATACTAAGAAACTTCTCAATTCTAAGAATCTTGGAAATTAGAAACTACCTAATCAAAGCAATTAAAGAAATTTGCTAAATGTAGAGAAATCATCTAGAAGGCCTAAAACTAGAAACTCTCGTTTGAAGATTGGCTTTGGGCCTTCTGGAATATACTTTCAATCGGGGCCCAGTAGTCTGGCTTGCATCACTTATGGAGTAGAATGTTGTCCAATTAGGAAACGAGGAATGTAAAAAATAAGTGTAATAGAGATGAGAATGTTGAGATGGATGTATGATAAAACTAGGAAATATATAATAAAGAATTATTGCATTCGGGAGCATTAGGTGTAGCATCAAAAGGTGATATATCAAAAGAGACTTGTTTAAGATGGTTTGGAGATGTCCAACACAGGCAACGATGGCATCAGTGCGGAAAACCTTCCCAATGCAGATGTCCCCTCAGGCAAAAACGGGTTGGCCATAGAGGACATGGATGGAAGTAATACATATAGATTGAAAGAAGTGTAACTAATCTGAGGATTTGTCCTAGGATAGACTAGAGTGGTGAAATGGAATTCATGTAGCTGCCTCCAACATAGTTGGGACAAAGGCTTTGATGATGATGGTGATGACGATGATTTCAAAAGCTACTTGTCACCATAGATGATATGTTGAAGTAAAAATGTATGTCTATCTCTGAGCAAAAAATAAAAAATAAAAAATAATGTCTAGCTCATCCACTTGATGGGGTAATTGATACAATAAAACATTCCGTGAACGACAAGGAGTGACTGTAACCTTTCAAAAACCATGGGGAAAGGGACCAATCCCCTACAGCATATTTGAAGTGCCTACTATATTGCCTCCTCTGCTTCCACTGTCTTTCACGTGTGAAGGAAGAAGTTGTAGTATTACCTATTCACTTGTAAGCCCTCTGACTAGCCTTCATAGATATCCACTGGTGCTTGTGACTACTGATACTAGAAAAAAAAAAGTGCTTGTGACTCTGATGTCTGACAAATTGTCTGGAACAGATGGAATGACATGTCAGACTCTAACACCCCCTACCTCTTTCTTTTTTTATTATAAAATAGCAGCAAATTTAGTGGAAGTATTTTTAGGTGATGCTCCTGTGAGAACCGGGCTCATAGCAATACTGTGCGAAGCACCTAGTGGGAACCATCTGGGGCCTCACAAATCATGGGACTGTTTTGGGTTGGATTGAAAGATCCAAGTAGGACCACCCTAGATATGAAGTTTCAAGCCAATCCGATAACATCCATGGCCCACAAGTTTAATGGCTTTCTATCAAAGAAAAAATTTGACCCTCGATCCAGCAGTCTAGTCCATTCGGATGGGTGCAAACCATGGGATCTGGTGTAGTTTAGGGGGGTCCGTCTTGTTTGGGTAATTTGGATGGATCATAAGGTGGCCCCACTGGAAGTTCTCACCATAGTAGCATATATTAAAAAGTGTTGGTGTTATATTATTAAAACGATAGCTGTATATTCTTAATTTAGGGACTTTGTTTGCAAAGAATACATAGGAATTCATAGGTCAAAGGTGATATCCAAAAATGACAATCAAATAACCACCCATTTAATGGAAATTGAATTAAGGGAAGATGGGAAAGAATATCCAGCCATTACCCTAGTATTTCAAATCTTAGAAAAGTCAAGGTCCCATCCACATCGCTACCCTGTATCCTTCACCCCTCATCTCATCTCCTTCGCCCTTCACCTCTTTAATAATCCTTCAGTAGAGCTCATTTGACCGGGATTTCCTATATATTCTATGCAAGCAAGAAAGCCATTAAGTTTTCGGGGTTGAATCAAGCTTGGTACCTAGAACCTTCCCCGTAACCAGCCACCTAAACCTTTATCTGAGTTACATAGGTCTGATGGAGGCAGGCATTATGATGCCTGTTAATGCCTGGAAGCATTGGAGCTTCAATTTTTGAAAAAAAGAAAAGAGAAAATAAAAAAATAGGAAGCAGCAATAGCCACAACTGAGTCATTATTGAACATATTAAGATTTTCAGGTGAAAATGCTACTACCTTTTGCTACTTCTTGAGGAACCTGGATGAAAAAAGGGGTCAGAAGTGTATTTCATAGTGGGCACAATGCTAGCAAAGATCTATTCTGGCTTTCCTGCTGGGACTAGGATCAGTGGAACTGAATGATGATGGAAGTGAAACTTATACAGCGAGAAGTGACAATCAGTTGACACATTTTACCACTCTGAAGGGGTTTGAGAGAGCAGCCCAATTGCCTGGTTGGTGGAAACTTGATTGGTAAATGTGCATTAGAAAATTGTTTTCACCATGGTTGGGAACTTAAAGAACAACTTGTGCTGCTGATTTTGGCTTTTTTTGGACCAGCTGGGGTGAAAATTGGGAGACTACGAAGGGCCAAGAGTTCTTGCCATAATAAAAAGATGAGACCCTATATATGTGTAGAGAGTGGGTTTCAAGGAACTGGGCGTGGAGTATTTCTATGATCTCATCAAGAATTCTGGCTCAATGATAATTGCTGAAGATTTTTCTCTTCTTGGTTGGAGCATTTGTTTAATTAACTTCTGCTTTACACAGGATTCGAACTCACTCTCACCCACACCGCAAGTCCCTAACCAGCCAGGACCATGTGTTTCATTAGCTTAGATAAAGCATTATCTGCAAGTAATTCTTATATGCTGCTGTGCATCTTGCTTAGGGAATTGTGGGACCCATTGAATGTTGTTGTTGATATCTGTTGGATAGTAACTCCAGTGAACTTCTCCACCATCTTATTTTTTTTTATTCACAGGAAGAGAAGCGAAAAATGGTTTCATCTGCATTTGGAGAGGACCAAACCGGAAGCTTTGCAACTCGTCTCACAGTGGAAGATTTGAGATACCTATTTATGGTCTGAATGTGGCTAGCTCACAGTCAGAAGATTTGAGATACATATTTGTGGTCTGAATGTGGCTAGCTCACAGCTGGTTCTTCTTTCAGGTATTTTTTGTACATTTTTCCTGGGGTCGATGGCATCTTTTTTGGGTTTTGAAGTGGGGTGCCATGCAACTTGGTGAAGTGGTTTTGGGTTGTATGGCAGATTAATTAATTCATGTAGTTTCCTATAGAGTTTTGAGTCACATATGCCCAGGCATTTTTGCTTGTATTTATGAAATGCAGATATGGTTAGGCAATTTAAAGTGTAAATATTCTATCAGGTGACTATGGTATGAGCAACTGTGAGAAGTCGATGCATTTTGTATGGTCAAAACAGCTTTTACCCAGTTAATCTTACTTGAATGCATTCGGTTGAATCTTCAACCATTTAATGTCATGGATGCCTCGTAGGAACTGGCCCACATATTTCACTTTGGCGTGTTTGGATGTGTGGTGAAGTGAGGTAAAGCTTCCATTATCCAGACAAGAAAAGACATTGGGTCATATTAAAAGTACACAATTTTAAAATTCCCTCCCAATTTTTCAAAAAAAGCAACCTCCTTTCTCCAAAAAAAAAAAAAAAAAAAAACACTCCACTTTTCTATACAAAAAGTCAAAAAGATTCCATACCAAACAAATAAAAACAAAACACCATCATAACACTTTATATTTTATTCTCTCTTGATTTGATGCTTCACCTCACTACACTTCAATTCACCATACATCCAAACATATTCCTAGGCATTTTAGGAATGGGGTGCCATACACTGATACGCCATTGGGTTGGGTTGTGTGTTTGAGAACTATACTAAAAAGAGAGGACCTTACATATGTTTAATCAGGTCTTAGTTGCAGTTGACACTATACTAACACCAGTGCACGGTCATTTTGTTCAATTCTTAACAATGGGTGTGGTAATTTGGGCTAAGATTCCTGCTTAGTGTAGGGTGTGTCAATTGGATCAACTGGCAGTTGAGACTCCTATGGCTTGTGGCCTCCATCAGAGGAATCATTGCAGTAGTTTTGCATGGTGGGGCGCTACCATCCATCATCTTCAACATCACCAAGGGGTGAAGTTTGGTCCATTCACTTTCTTTTTTTAGTTCATATCTAGAACCCTGAATGGACTTGCTTGCTATCTTGCTCAATGGGGTTTTAGTTGTTGTAACTGTAGGCTTTGGTTTGAATATTTTTCTTCTTGGTTATGTTAAGTGCTGTAATTCTTTGTCCTCTGTCCTCTCTGTTTGATGACATTGAGTTTTTCCTTAAAAATGAAAAAGAGAAAAGAAAAGGTGTGCATTTTGGATGGGCTAACAGGATGGGGTGATTGGGATTCAAATCTTTACATGGTTGCTCTATCCAAGATCCCATTTCGAATTGTATCCAATGGTGAATATAAGGTACTTAAATAGGAACCCTATAAAAATCATAAAAAAAGAAAGAATTGTACACTTAAAAATAAGAAATAAATTATAAGAAAACTGATGGAAAGAAAATGAAAAGGTGAAATACTATGCCCCAGTCTTTTTTCACTTTGAACTTTAAATAGGATACTAAAAAAACAACAAAATGCAAAAATATCAAAAGGGGAGGTTGATTAAAAGAATGCAATTTCAAGAAGGGAAATATTCATGCATATGGTATACATAAAGTAGGGCCCACCATATCAATAGTTATGATGAGAGAACCATGGACCCTATTTTGTAGACTAATATGAAACTTCCTATTTTTTATTATTATTATTTTGATATCCAGTTGAAAAGAGGAACCAGTAACTTTCATCTTGTTTGATTGTGTTTTGTGTTTTGAAAAAAAACTCAAACGATCAAAATGATTTTGTGTTCACTCCCAAAAATCAAGGAAATTGAAGGAAGAAGAACAAAAACCATCTCAAAAGCAATCAATTCATCAAAATGTAGATAACAATAAAAGAAGATGGAAAAGTGCAGGTAGAGCTTACACGATCAACAGCCATCTCCCTTGGAATCTTCGATGGTTTGATTACTGTAGTATGAATTTGAGTTAGATCAGGTTATTAACCAACAAAAAGACAGAAAAAGGAAAAAAGAATCCAATGAAGATGAAAATTAGATTTTCTGACCTGCATGGATAAATGCACGCATACGAAACAAATACTATATATTAAGACTGCAAACTCTCATTTTCATTTTTTTAGTGGTTTGGAGTTGACAAAAATGATTGTCCTAAAACACAATTAGAATTACAATTGAATAGACTATCAAACGCTAATGATTTCCTCACACGAACAATCTCATATAAAACACCTAGGTCATGTTTTCAACCAAATACTCAAGGAAAAGATCTTTGATTTTCACAGAGTCATGGAAAACTCAAGTTTTACAATTATAAATCCCAAAGATTTGGGCCTATTTTGAGTATTTTTAGATTGGACCTCCTACATAGGATTTTAAAATCCTCACCTCACAGCTATATGCATCGATATGCACGGATATCGACGTGAAATTTTCATCTATACAAATCCTCAGTAAGAAATTCCTGTTTGAGGGACACCTAAGAATAATCAGATCTGCAAAATCTTTGCTTGTTACCAAACATGCTCTTGAAGTTTGGACACCCTTGAACCTCAAAGCTTGGTGATGAAAGAGAGGATTAATACTTATTTCAACTCCCTTCACAGGTTTATCACATAATTGGAGATGGCCATAGGAAAGATGACTAGGGGATGAATGCTAGAGGAAGTGTTACAAAGTCCTCTTGTCAAATAAATCTTATGCTTAATGATTTTAGAATGGTTATCTGGAGATTACTAATTTGAGGAGAGTCCTCTTTAAAGATAAACTTCTATGGTAATCTTGAAAAACTAAGATATCTTAGAGAAAACTAGCCAGGATGAGTGATGTATTTGCCGTGGATGCTGATAGGAGGATGACTTGGACAGTAGACTTTCCGAGAGTCTCTTATTTCCAAATGGAGAGTTTTTACAACTGGCTTGCTGCTTCCAAACACACGACCCCCTTAAATTGCACAAGCCCACCAACTTTTGGTCAAATCCGAATTTATTAGATGGATCAAGGATGGGCCCCAGAAGCGTTAGCTTACGGAATCATATCCAAAGCTTTTAAGCTTAGGAGAGCCTTGCCCTATATATATATATATATATATGTGTGTGTGTGTGTGTGTTGAATATATGGAAAAGGGTTTCAAAAAAACTTATGATTCAGAAAAAAAAAATACAAGATAGGGCCTCTAAAATTTTCATTATGATCGCAGAGGGCCTCTATTACATGATTAACCTTATTTGTTATATACAAATATCCCGATTCCATAATATATTACTTCATGATATCATGGAATGCTGGATTATTCCGTGATATTTTGGAATAGAGTTCATTTACTATCATTTTAAAATATTTGAGCCCTTCATTTTTTTCAAAGTTTAAGGAGTTTTCTCCTCTTTAAAATTCCCATTAAAAAAGAGGGATGCTGATGTGCATGTCTCGCACAAGAGCACCATGCTGACCATGCAAGAGAGGAGCAAATGCCATTACAAAAAAAAAAAAGATGTTTTCTTCCATTGAAGGTGAATATCTTCCCATGTACAAACACGATATTTCACTTTTAACCCTCAGAATCTTCATATTATTCTAACTTCTATCCTAACATACCATCAAAGTTAGAGAGCCTGGCTATTGTAGCTGTCTTTAAAACGACAAAGGCAACTCCCTTTTAAAAGTCTCTGCTTGAATGTCTGCACCTTTAGTAACAGTAAAGGGAGTTCCATGATCCTACTGAGAGCTTCAGAAACTCATGCTCCACTAAATGGTGTGGTGGTGGGTCCATTTGGTTCATGATTTGATTGCAGACAACAAGGGGTGAGGACCAAGGAGCCGAGCAATCGTATGGAAAGGCCCTGTAAAAGATAGTTTTGTGCATCTAGGCCACGCTTTAGGCATCCATATTGGAATATCCTAGCCATTCATTTCGTTTCCTTATTTACTTAGATTTGGACATTTTGATGGAAGGGTTAGGATTAGGAATCGCCCCATCAGAGAGATTTTTGAAGTCCATCCAAAGATCTATATGCGTTCCTCACGGTTGGAAGTGTCCACAGATCTCCTGCATTTGGATCGTAGTGCAATGCAGGGTTCTCATCTCCTTTATATAAGGATCACGAGGAGTCATGCTTCCTAGAGAATTCTCCAAAAAAGAATTAACTCATATACTTTGATCCTTTTAAGAATTATCTACATGGGGATAAGATCTGATCCGCTAATCTTGGATTATTGCGGATCGGTATCTTAACTTCAACATATTAATTCTTTATTACAGTGAGATTCTTAATCTGTAGTGTATTGGCAATTGCCATCTGCTTAATCAAATATAGGACCCATGGTATACGGGCCACACGATTTCCTACGTATCTATACATGATGGAGGTTGTCTATAAAAGGGATTGTGACTTGGTTAAAACTGCTACCAAATCTGCCCCAATAGAAGCAAGCTGAGTTGGGCCAAGTGTTTGCTATTCCTAAATTACATTCAATAGAACATTTAAACCTATCAAGATTAAAAGTTGGATCTCAACACCCATCTCAAATCCGACTTAATTTGGACAACTTGGCCCCATGCCAATCCCCAAAAGCAGCAGTACCAACATCAGGTAGTATTACGAGTCAGAGCCACTAGATCACAAGCGTGAGTCATGAGGCACCCACTCACCAGCCTAATCAATTCCAAGGATAGGGTAAGGATTCTTTTGGTGGTTGCTCTCACTTTCACACCCCCTTCATGGAAGACTGCAGGTCTGCACCTTTTACTATTGGAATTTGACCCATGTCTGATAGCCCTTTTTAGCAACACATCTGAGGCTTTAAAAGTGCCTGACCTGCCACTGGACCTCTTTATGTGCAAAATCTGGGAACCATAAGATCATGGGTGGATGCCAAATCTGCACGAGCAATCTAAGAGCATTCAAGACTTAATGAATGTCAAATTTAGATGAGTGGTAATTCACGAAAGGCAAGACAGATAGTGTGAGGCATCTAGATTAGATTTGACTTAGGGTGCTTGATGAGTACATGAAGTAAGGCTGTTTAATTCTTAGGAACAACTTGGCCAACCCTGAAAATTCTGCTTATTATGGTAATATATACACTAGCATATATATATATATTTTGGTAACACTAGTATATTAATATATTTAGAAGTTCATTTAATAATAATGTAAATGATCAGGGCTTGAGTCTTGAGTCAATTGGGCCGGATCTGGGTCTATTATTTATATTACACAGATAAATTATAATGACAAATCAATAGCACATTTATGTTTAATAATCTGATTGGGGTCAGGTACATGGACCCAAGCCCTGAATAAGACTGTTGAGCCTCTCTCTCTCTCTCTCTCTCTCTCTCTCTCTCTCTCTCATTCTTATACACAACACCACCACACCAGCCATCTTACTGTGAATGCCACAGTTCGGTCCAACATAGTTCAACTGTTGAATTATTCTGGGTGAGCCATAACATCAGCATGACATCAAAACTATGCAATTATTAGACTGAAGATAAAATAAACTTAGAAAATAAAAAAAAATTATGTAAGAAATGTAAAGTTCAAATATAATATGTAATTTAAAATTTACATATTTTAAGTTCTCAAAATAAAACTAATAGCAAATTAAAATTTTAGATTTGAATTTCAAATCTATTTTCTTTCATTTCACTCGTTGATCTGTTCTAAAAAAAAGTCTCCCTGTTTGAAAAGTTAAGCAATTGTAGAGCATGGTTCAACTGGGCAAGTGCTTTTTCTTTTATTAAACCAAACAGTTACATGTAATGGTTTCACTTTCGGCCCAATCAGGTCAGACTGGTCACTCCAATTTGATTTTTCAAGGCATCTCTCTCTCTCTCTCTCTCTCTCTCTCTCTCTCTCTCTCTCTCTCTCTCTCTCTCTCTCTCTCTCTCTCTCTCAATTGTAAGAGAGAAGAATGTAAAATTAGACTATCCATTTGTCTTACATTACATGGACAAGACCCATCACCCTCATTATATTACTAACAAGTATTGGGCCCAAAGCCTACAAATCCATTTGCTCCATCAAATGTTACCTGAATCCCCTCCTGCTGAATGTTCCCTATTATGGAAAGCCCTGATGAAGATGGGGCAAATGCAAAACAGAAAGTCCCTACATCATCCACTGGGATCAGGAAATTCCTCGCCGGAAGTGTCAATACCGGCCCACCGGAGAAGTAAAACGAGACTGTTGGCACTAGGACAACCTCAAACCCGGAAAGATCATAACAAGTATCAAAGATGGACGCCCCAGAGGCCCGTGGAAGGCCCATGGTGCCTGCGATGAATGCATCTCGCAGCGCCTCATAAGCCAGCACTGGGAACCTTGTAACTGCGGTCCCTGTGTCGATCACCACACCCCCATCCCATGACTCAGTGAGTCGAAACACATCCTCCGCCACCGGCACAGGCACACCACCCACAATCAGGCCCACAAGCCCAACATAGTAGAAGCTTGGGGCCCGTGGATTATGGAGAATTGAAGTCCACATAGCGCCTACTGGGATGGCATCTCGGCCGAAGACCAACGACCCGTTTGAGCTGGACCCACGGCTCACAAGGCAGTACCCGAATGCACCACCGGACTGACCCCCGAGCTGGCCTATGAACGATAGTGACCCACCACCAAGGCCCAATAGCCCCGACGCGGCCACGAAGAGCCCATGGTTCATGTTGCCGCACCCAATAGCCACATTGCGGACCATGGTGCGCCCAAAGGTGAGGGTCTCCATTGCAAGGGTGCCCTTAGTGTAGGACCCATCACCATACATAACCTCATATAGGCACTGGCCGTCGTAGCACCCGGCCTTCTCTAGCTGGATGCAGGCGGTGGAGCCGCAGTCGACGCCGGTGAATGTGGCCGAGTTGGCCGGGTCAAACACTGGGTCAGGTTGTTGGTAGCACTGAATACATGGTTGACATTGGACCCAAACAATATCACTGCCAGAATCAATCACCATGTATTGATTAATTGGTGGGCTTCCAATACCTATACGTACTAAATATTCACCAATGCCTTCTTCCATACCCGATATGATATCCGACCCGAAATCATCTACCCGATAACCGACTCCTCCGGTAGCAGCAGTGAGCCTGTGATTCAAGCTTCTGAACCTTGTTGCATCCCTTTTCAAACGCTCCTCAAGGCGGCAACGGTAGCTGGTGCAACTTCCGGCTGAGAGCGCGTCACGGTGGATTAGCTTCAATCGCCACTTCCGGTTGGCTTCTTGGCCGTCCATTTTTGAGAATTGTTGATGACCCATCGCCTCCGACGGTTGGATTCTCATGTTGGAAATTGATTCTTGAATGTTCAAGTACTGAAAATCATTTGCCGGAGAGGCGGCGGCGCCTCCACCGGCAACACCGAAGACTTGTAGTGCCTCTAACAATGTGACTAGAGCCACTAAGGCCACCATTGTGTGTGTGTGTTTTTGGGTGCAAGCACTTGTGGTGGGGGGTGGTGTGTGGGATTTATCTGCTTTGGAAGGGGTGGCAAACTGGCAATGGGTATGCCTGAGTTTGAATTGGTTTGAGCTTGTAGAGTAATGAGTATTGACCCAACCCAAAATTGACCCATTTGTTAATTGAAATGATAATATCAACTGGATTCTAATAAGTTAAGCGCAATTAACCAGGTTGAGTAGCATTAATAGACTTAATGTTAACTCGGCCCATTTATTAATTAGGTTGGAAATGTTAACTCAAACTCAAAATTATTAACTTGGACTTGGGTCATGACTCATGAATGTGGGGGTCACTAATGGCTAAACCTATACTGAATGAAATAATTGAGTGATGGGGCATGTCTGGCTTTGGCTTATTCTTCTTTATTTTGTTTGATTTGATATGATTTGACAAAGAGTTGTGGATTTGTTTATAATGGGTTTTCTTTTATTGCATCCGTGCTTAATTGCTCTGCTTCTCTCTTTCCACTCTTGGGAAATCCGGATCTCCTGTTTCGGACAAATGATCCATGTCCGCGTGTCGCCCCCTCATTTGTTCCCTTGTTTGGACGAAACTGGGGATCCATACTCACTCTTCGGAATGGTGTGGAGCTGCTACACATATGAAAGAAAAGTAGAAATAATAAAAGACCCCATTCGGTCATGGCCTTTTTATGATTTTAAAGGTTACCAGGTTTAAAATATGAAGGAAAGCTTTTGGGGTTTGAGAAAGCATCTTCTCTCCTATCTATCTGATGCATGGTGTGAAATAATGGCCATAGTGGCCCATTGCATACCAGTCTCTGTAGTCATCATGATATTTATATTCTTTTAAGCATGAATCCAAATAACAGTAGTATGTAGCAGTTTTTGTAGTCACTGTTGCCATCTTTGAGTGCAATATTTTACCCAAACAATATTTGGATTTCAATGTTGCCCCTTTTTATTTGTTGCCCCGTTGGCTAGTGACAAGAAGATTTGAAGTAAACCTGCCTAATTAGGGATTGATCCCGGAGTGGAACTGTGGGAGCGAGCACGCTATCCACCGCGGCAGCTCTATAATTTCCGTTTTAAAATTACACTTGAAATTGAGTTTTGAAAGTGCACTTTATGTACTCGTTTGGTTCGATTTTAAGGGTTTTTCTACTAATTTTATGTGTTTCCATATGAAAGGACCATAGTAAACACATGCATGCATGCGTTTGTGCATAATAGAACATATGTTTGATTCTTTAAAGGGGCCAGCTCTCCTAAGCTGAAGGTTAAGATAAGGTAAGCTGAAGTAAGTTCAATTGTGTGGTGGGGCCCACCTGAGGACCCACATGGGGATGGGGATGGGGGTGGGGGGGATTTCAAGGACTCCCTAAGACCCTACTTCCTGCAAAAAGTCAACCCCAACCGTGGTTTCTATCATCTTCATTTGGGCACCAAAAGTTTAATGGTCAATGGTCAATGGTCCATTCGAATTGGTACACAGTCGATCCAACGGTCTAGTAAATTTGAATCTGACCAAAAGTTGGTGGACATGTGCAATTTAGGGGAGTCGTGTGTTTAGTCCATTTGGATGGACCCAGGATGGGCCCCAAAAGCATTAGCTTACGGAATTTTAAGCACTCATAGGACACATGCATGTGTTAAAATGTAATGGAAATGCCTACTCTAGGCTATAGGTATAAAGAAAGAAAACCTCTAGATCTTTTAGAAGCTGAAATGATGGGACTTGGGAGTGCTTCTCCTTTATTGTAATCACAAGGTCCATCCATCCAGTTGCTCTTGGTTTGAGGGCAATAGTGAAAAGAGGGAAGGCATTCCAAGATATGGTGACCGCAGGCAAGGAGCCAAAATTTTGTATAGTCTCTTCTCCATGGGTAGATGTGGGGCCAACATTTGGGAAATCTGAACAGTTCATCTGATGGCTCCACGCTACTTCAACTTAACCATCTTTACCATCCAATTTGATTAGGACAGGTAAATTGTACGAAAAAGGATAAAAGGTAGATAAAACTGTTGATAGTTTAAATTTATAATGTTATAGAGATTTCACCACTTGTGATTCTCTCTTCATCCAAATGAGCATAGGAATAAAAAATCGACATGCATCTTATGTAAGAAGTATTGGGATGGTTAGGCTACTACCTTAATTTATGAACATGGTCTACATACTGTGGCCCTGTGGGCCTTCAGATCTAAGGTATAGGTGAATGGACACTTGACCCCATTTTATCTAATGGTCTATTTTGAGGTAAAATGAAAAAACTACAGTAGGACTGAACTAGTACTTAGTTTATTTTTTCAGAATCTGATATATACTGAGGAGGAATTCAAACAGGTTGGGTTGGATCGGGTCAATACTGTACCTTAACTTGAACCCAAGTTACCATAAGGGCCCAAACCCGCACCCCATCTCGGTCCAAATTACAGGACCTTTGCTCACACCCGAATTAAAATTAGAAGGTACCAACCCAGACCCGGATCATAACAAACAATGCTTTTGTACCACTAATATATATATATTTAAATAATGCAGGATTTCTAGCCCTTTGGACCAGAATAATCCCTACGGGTCCAGGAGAGAAAGTCGGATTAAATTTTCCTGTGGCCCCAGCGTGGTAGTGCAGTTTTAAACCCACAACCTTTAGGTGCAAACTGTTGTCCTAAGCCAATTGAACTACCCATCGACATATAAATGTATGTATAAGATGTGGTCATGGTCATGGCATCAAGAATTTGGGTCGTCGGGCGTAGAATCCATGGACAAGAACCCAAACCCTTTCATGCATGGACCTGAATAGGAAACAGGTCCAGATTCTGGACTCATCATACCTTGCCTTTCTCATTTCGGGTCCTTTGGCTATTCAGGTGGTTTTGAATCTGTCCCACTTGTACAGGGCAAGGGTTCCTCCAAAAAGGAGTAATGTTAATGAATCTTCAAAAGGTCAGATATTTTAAAAATCACCAGTACTTTTTATTGGTGTGTTTATTAAAGCCTGTGTTGTGTGAGCTTTGGAACTGCATAAACTTTCTTTGGCCAAAGTCAAAAAGCTTTACTTTACTTTACTTACAGTAGAAGGTTCCAATTGTTAGAGTATTGTATGTTTATTAACTTACTATAATGGATGACTGTTTATGCTGCTATTATTGTGGCTTTATGTTCGTGGTTGTGGGCCATCAAAGAAAGTTAGAAAGATAAGCTTCTTTTGTTTATTAAGTTGAAAACCCATGCCTATAGAGAGTATAAAGATTGTTTGTTTATTGAGTTGAAAAGCAATGCCTATAGAAAGTATGATTGCAAATTGATGATTTTTTTTAAGACAATAGTATCTTGTGACCCTTCTTTTAATATTTCAGCTAACTCAAGAGTATTAAGGAGAGATCAAACCAAATGATATTTTGAAACATTGTAACCAAACCAATAGGACTTTTAGTAGGTTTTCTTTTTCCTTTTTTTTTTTAGAACGTGATATTGATTTAATAATAAAAAAAAGATGAGTCCAGATCACTTATCGCATTTATTATACCTTACCATTCAATACATTGTAACTAAAACCAATAGGACTTCAAGTAGCATAATTATTATTATTATTTTAAATTCTCCTCATGTAAAAGGAAATCTAAGAGACCAACTACCATTGGAAACCCCATGAATTCACCCCTTTAGATTCATGGGCTTAGATTATTGCTCAATGACTACCTTCAATCAAGAACTAAAATTTTAGTGCCAAAGATGAAGGGGTTAGGATGATCTTAAAGGACTGACTTTCTGCACGGCCTCTTATGGAAACTAGATGTTTCCATCATCCCCCCCTCTACTTCTATGATTGTCATGTACTCAGGATATATATTTCAAAATTGAGTAATCTTAGATCTAGCATTTTCGATGTTCTGCGGATTAAAATGAAATGAAATAACATATAACTCGATTAAGTACAAAATGATGTCGTGAGCAACATATCTAGTGGGCCTTTTTATCTGAAAGTGCAGTGGCCTTGTTGGCAGGGTTTGGATGGAAGAATTTGTTGGAACATGGAAGAAGATTAGTGCATACTGGATGATAAAAAATGGGCCACTCTCGGACTTCCAACTCTCAAGTGGTCAATGCACAGGATGCGTAGAATTAACTAGAGGCTTATGAGAGAAAATGTAAAATGATTGATAAGAACCGGGTATGGAAGATGGACGATCTAGTAAAAGATCAAGGCCATGAGTTCTTAAGATGTGAGACTTAAATCGAAAGGATCGATCCTTGAATAAATATAAAAGATATGGTTGTAGTTAAGGGATTCACAAATGGAAATAATATATTTCGAATATATGTTTTCTCCGGTCATGAGATTTCTATCAATAATAATACTAGTGGCAATGTTAGAGGTTGATCAAACGTTAGACAAAACCTGTTAATTATATTGGTAGAAGATGATGCATGTAGTAAAATACTAAAACTCCAACAAATTAAAGAAGCATTCAATTGAAAAGTGTGTAGGGTATGTTATTTTTTTTTTTCTTGAAGGTTAAGTACTCAGTACCCGCCAGCCACCCCACATAGACACACACTCACCAATCTCCCTCACCATGAGCACTACAATTAGGCATTCATCCTTGGTTGTTTCTAGGTCAATTATTTGGAAGACATCCTTCTCTCCCACTCTTAACATTCACATACACACCTGCAGAAAATTAAGAACATGATTCTCACGATTTTGATGTTTTTCTTATATAAGAGGACTCGTAATTTAGAGTTGATCCAGATGATTGTTTTTTTTTTTTTTTTTAAACTTAAACTCACATTTCATCCTTAGATGGGATAATGGAGTTTTTTCCCAGAATAGCACCCTCAAATAAACTAATTCTCATAATAGCACTCATTTGAAAATAATACCCACAATAGCATCCTGAGCCTACCTGGCATATCCAATCCCGAGGCATGTTAATGACGGTACAGGAAGGTCATAGGTGTTCCTTGACAGCACCCATTTAAATATAATGAGATGTCGTTCTTGATTATTGAATGCAAAATAATGTGTTCCTTATATGATTTTTTGTCCTCCAACTTGATTGGGGCTGGAGTAGGTGCAATTTAGTTACCATCTTTTATTTTCTAGCATACACTCATTTGATACAGGGGATAATTTTAATTAAGTTGGTTATTGATGTGGTATTTCTGAGCGATCCATGGTTGCATCCATTGATTGATTGGTTGATTGTGCTGCCAGGTGTAGGTGATGAGATGTGATGGACCCACATGAATTATTGTGTGCTTTCTCATTTTCCACTTGCTGAGAAAAACCCACCATGTAGCTTTTTACAGGAGGCTTGACGTTATGATAATCTCATCAGGCCTCTCAAGTATTTCATGATGTTAATTTCCAAACCATATCCTCTCAAAAGAAGTGAGCATTTTATGTAGTTGAGGAACAATGAGAGTCATTTGTGTAAAAGAGAGCTATTTACTGAGGGCCTTATAGACACATAAAGAAGCAATTGATTGCAGTGCGAGTCACTCTGATGGTTCTCAATGCCGGTGCAGTGGGGAAAAAATGGGATAAGAAGAAAGTATATTGACCTGAGAATTGATTTGCTTGCTCTTCTTGGATGCTCTAGAAATGGGAAATGACTGCTCTTACCTTGGATTTACATTGTTTGGTTGAGTTGACATCATGGTTGGGTCTTTCACATTGATTTCAACCTCTAGCCTGCTTGCACTTCATACTTTATCATGGTTATTCCTCCAATATTTTTTATTGCTATTTTCAATTATCAATTTATTCTCTTTTCTGACTTGTCTTTGTAGTCAGTATACTTTACTTTTTGATAAATTGATATGTCCATGGAGCACATTTCACATTCTTTAGAGCAATTGCGATATGCCATTAACATGTACCGTCATTAACATGCCTCAGGATTGGATATGCCACATAGGCTCGGGATGCTATTCTGGATATTATTTTTAATAGGGGTGATCGACCGGATTTCCGGTCCGGTTTTCGGACCGGAATCCGGTCGGACCGGATTTCCGGTCCGGCCCAAAATGAAGGACCGGACCGGACCACTTATAAGCGGTCCGGTCCGGTCCGGTCCGGTCCAAACCGGTCCGGTTGGACCACTTAAAGTGGTCCGGACCGGTTTCCATTTTTTTTTTCTTTTCATTTTTTTTTCATTTTTTTTTGTTTTTTTTTTTTTTTCATTTTCACCTCACATCTAAAAAGTAGGCAAATGTCAAATGAATGAATGATGGGTGTTACAAATGGGTGCTAGGCTCATGCCTCATGGGCTCAAAGATTATGAAAAAAAAATTAAAAAAAAATTATTTTAATAAATGCGGTCCGGTCCGGTCCGGACCGGACCACAAAAGGCCCAGACCGGACCGGACCGGAATAACCGGTCCGGTCCGGACCGGACCGGATTTGGACCACCAAGACCGCAAATCCGGTCCGGTCCGGTCCGGTTTTGTGGTCCGGTCCGGTCTGCGGTCCGGTTCTGTGCAGCCCTAATTTTTAAATGGGTGCTATTATGGGAATTAGTTTATTTGAGGGTGCTATTCTGGAAAAAAACTCGGGATGATGCTATGTAGATTTTAGCTCTCTTTTGGTAAGTATTATTCCAGAGGAAATTATCTCCACATAATACCATATGCTCACCAATGGAACCTACATTGTCTGTGGCATCATAAGGCCTAAAGGTGTACAAAATATCTACCCTGTTGTTGGAGGATGATTTTCTCCTGCACCCTGGAGTCCATTTTGATCAGTGTTAATTGTAACGGGCGAGCACGTGAAATTTAAGGGGGCTTTCGCCTTTGGGGATGGTCAGGATGAGCGCTCCCATGGGCACTGTATGTAACAGAAAATCTTACTAGATTAATATCTTGATTTGATCTATGGCCCTGAAGTTTCATGACTTCATGTGTATGAAGGGATAACTTCATCATAAGTCAGCCAAGTAAAATAGGGTGGACTGAATGAAAGAATCATGCTGACAGTTCAAATCTAAATATAGTATCATTATGTTGCAGACTCAAGTGGCTGCATCACACTATCATATATATACTACACAATGGATTATTTAATGTGACACATATTTTGATTTCACCTTGTTTTGATGACCCATATTCATTGCCAAATATTGAAATTGATCTTCATAAACATCTTTACATTTGTCCTCTCAAGTGGACCAGTTCAACAAGGCATTTCACAAATAAACATATCCCATCTTTTCTCTGAGCATTTTCCCTTTTTTTTTTTTTTTCAAATAATGCTCATTGCTTGAACAGAGCCTCACAGGAATTTTTCATGGCCAGTCAGAGAGAATTAGAAATCAACAGATACAACAATTAATAATCATGACTTACAATGGACACACAAACATAAACACCTGGACATGAAGCTGGAATACTCTTACATCAGCCCATTTGCATGTGCAAATCTCCTAACAAGAGATTCTCCCCATTTGGATTTGGAAAGTTGGAGAAGTTTTTGGTTCTTCTGCTGGTTTACTGCATAACAAGACCAGCTGAAAGGCAAAGAAATAGAAACCCCACTGTAGACAATCTTCCATAGAATTTTTCTGAGAATCAGTGAAATGAATGTAATCTGATAGAGAAGACTTTCCATTTGGCTTCCCTGATGAAGAGGGATTCTGAGAACAAATTCAAAACCAATCATATCACTTCACTGCAAATAAAATAGGCCCAATGTGAGGGTCAAGAAATGTGTAAAAATGGATCACAAAACTCATGCACATTCCAGGTGGATATTCAAAAATTGAGAGTTCTCCTTGCTTTGTGAAATCTTTAAAAACCCATCAATAACTCAATCCTGCTCCCCCTTTATTGGATCATACAAGTAGATCAAGGTCTACAAGAACAGGATTGTTGGTAGAGCCTCCACATGCTTTTTGTTATTGAAACAAAAAATAAAGATAATGTTCTAGTCCAACTCAGTCAGACCAACAATATTTCACAAAATCTAGGCCCAACTAGTTAATTGTTAGAACTGGGCCTTGGCATGGCTCAATATACTAACCACGGAACAGGGTAGCCCAAACTCAGCCCAATTCGAGCTGGGCCTGAAACCTATATATATCACTTGTACGAGTCTGGTTCATGATCCATCGGCCCAGCCAACCAATATTAGACGTAGTTGTGGACCCACCATATTATTAATTGTGACCAGAAATGGATCATAACTGGACAGCTTGGTTTGGGCCTGTCCAGTTGAATGGCTAACTGTGCCCTATTTTCAGCTTTGGCAGGTGCGGCTCGTGCCTGGGTCTCATGATTCGCTCTTTTGAGATTTTGATGGAGACTCTCGGGTGCTTTTCTCGTAGATGAATCATCTGGCGAGATGATGAGATAGTGCTTTTATTAAGAAAGGTATGGGCATGTGAATAACTGACATGGTCCCATGGTTTAAAATCTCGGTATCGGTCGCGGTATCGGCCGGGCCGAAAA
Organism: Litsea cubeba; assembly: GCA_012931725.1. NCBI lineage: Eukaryota > Viridiplantae > Streptophyta > Magnoliopsida > Laurales > Lauraceae > Litsea > Litsea cubeba. Next base: position 47,782,768 of record CM022954.1, read on the forward strand.
ATGATATCGTCGCGGATATCGTCGCGGATATCGGTCCGTCGCGGTCGTCGCGGTGTGAAATTTTTTTTTAATCCAAGAAAATTCGCAAAAATATCCAAAAATTCCAGAATATTAGAAAATGCTGGAAAACTATATTTTTTTTCATTAGTAACAACATTAAATCAAAATCTCGGTCACCTTAAGTTATGAGTCATGTCTGTGTCGCTGTTCGCTTTCTTCTCTAGTATTTCATATAATGCGACCATTATTGATGCTCATGATCAATTTATTAGTGTAAAATATAAGAAAATAAAGATAAGTAGATAACAAACATATCAATCATCATTTAATATTAACTCAATCATCAAATTAGTTGTGAAATTCATGACCATGAAGATAATATATTAAAATCTGAAACATGATAGTGAGATAGATAGAGGGGCATATAAAGGTCGTTGGGGATCATGTGGTGGTGGGGGAAGCCTCCCTTGCTCAATTAATATCTGTTCGATAGATGTTATTGGTGTTGGTGAAGGGGGTACCCAATTAGGGTAATATGAATAATTCATATGATGTTCATACATGGCACCTTGTTGGCCAACATAACCCCCATGATGACCATGAGTACCTTCTCCCACTCCATGAATCATTAAAAGAACATATTTGTGATGAAATTTCAAAAAAAAAAGATATATTTTTATTATAATATTAAAAATTTTGAAATTTAAAAAATTAAAAAAATATATACAAAATCATGTGTATGAGTAGATCTAGCATGAAAGTATATAGATCTAGCTTAGTTCTAAGTGAAGAACACAACACAAGTGACATTCTCATGATTTTAATGCTTCATTTAAAAAAAACACATAAATACATAATAAATCCAAAAATAAAAAAATTGAGAAAAAATTCAAAATCATGTGTATGAGTAGTAGATCTAGCATGAAAGTATATAGATCTAACTTAGTTTTAAGTGAACAATACAACACAAATGACATTCTCATGATTTCCATGCTTCATCTAAAAAAAAAAAATAAACACATAAATACATAATAAAATGCTTTAAGATGATTTTCTCTTAAATAATTTTTTCTTGAAGAAAATATGCAAGAGGGACGTGTGAATGTGTGGCTGCTGCTCTAAGGTATTTGGATATGAGAGGAGAGGGGAAGAAGATGAAAAATATGAAAAAAAATTAGGGTTAGTGTTTTTTTAAGGGATATCGGCCGATATTTTGAAAATATCGGCCGATATCTCGTTACGGCCGAGACGAAGTTCATCTCGGCCGATATATACCGATATTTTGGGGATTTTTGGCCGATATTTTCGAAACCGATATCTCAGTCCGATATCGTACCGGTTCCGGCCGATACCGGTTCGTACCGGCCGATACGAACCGGTATCGGCCGATTTTTTAATCCATGCATGGTCCCCATAGGAGAGATAAATGGTTGAAAGTGAGAAGTGGTCTCACGGCGGGACGGAGCCAGAAAATGAAACTAGAAAGGCCAAATGAAAATTATTAAAGCAAAATTTTAAATAATTTCGGGGTCAAAATAAAAAATTATAAAAATTTTAATGATAAAAATAAAAGAGTGCTGCTATTGGCACACCAATTTTTTCTTTTCCAACACAAGGAATTTATCCTTTTTTTTTATTACGTTTTTACCCCTTCATGTAATGACTAAAATATCCATTATCCCTCTTTTCACACACAATCTCTTCTTCTTCCCTCCCACCCATCTCTTCTTCTTCCCTCCCACCCATCTCTTCTTCCCTCCCACCCATCTCACTCTCCACTTTTCAAAAAAACTCAAAACATATTGGTCAACTCATCTTTCTCCATTTTCTACTCTTGGGAAACTCATCTTCCTCCATCTCCTTCATCTTTCATTCTTCTTGTACTTTATCTTTTTTCATTCTATTTCTAAAGGATTTCTAATACAATGAAGAAAGAAAACAACAATCAAATGTGTCTTTCAATCAGAGCAGTAGTGGAAAGGTCCGTTTCTTCATTTCTCGCTTGGAACGAGTTGCAGGTCTCGATATGTACGGTCTTTCAGGTCCGAACATATTGCATCTGTTCGGAACTGTACATCCGAACAGAAGGAACATGTTCGAAAGATAATGTCCGAACACTTCTGTTCGGACACTAAGGTCCGAACGGTCTAATTTTGTTCGGAACTACAGTTCCGAACATTTGCATTTTGTTCGGCCACTCAGAGACCGAACAGTCACGATTTCTGGGTTGTAAACCCTTGCGATGATGGATGAAAAACAACCCAAATGTATGAAAAAACGCTAGCATTATTTGTAAAATCTTACATTGAATGAGAATCTATCCCCATAATAAGTTTCCATGAAAAACAAGGTAATCTAAGATGAAAAAATGATAAATAAAAAATGGGGAAGAAGAATGAAATGGTAATGGTGGAGAGCCCTTTGTTGGAAGAGGATGTGTGTGGGAAGAAGAGGGAAATGAAGGGATGGGTACTTTGGGAAATTTTGATGTGTGTGGAAAGAAATAATGTAATTTTTAAATTATAGTGATGTGTGTAGAGAAAATTTGTGTGAAAAAAGAAAAAATTTGTGTTCAAATAGAATTTCCCAAATAAAATTTTAAAAACTTAAGGCCCCCAAAGCCTACACATGTAGGTCCGCCCTAGTCTCACGTGTACTTCTGGTGCTGTTGCCTAAAAAGGCCTTTTATAGTACAATGTCCCCATTCTTTTTGGAAATGCTGTATATCGTACCAATGATACGTGGCTCTCTAAGCTCGTGGCACATTTACATGTAAAAATATCTTTGTGAAACCAAACAGCCCGCTTTTATTTTCTTTTCTCTATGTGTTTGTGCATTTTGAATGCCGTATAAATGAGACTAAAAGGACACCTATTTTTTCAAGCTTTTTCACATGAATGTTTGGTGGAAACAATGATAAAGATTCCGACATTTGGGATGGAATGTATTCTTGCATAAGAGAAAAAGGAATTTCTTCTTATATGAACGTTCACAAATACCACTACTCTTCTAATCTGCTCTTGTGATATAGCAAGACTTTACTATGATACCGCCAGAAATTTATTATAGTGTTGGAAGCTTATATTAAAATATAAATAAAAGGTGTAGTTTTATGCGATATCGTATATTTAAATAAATATTTTTGTGATATTGCAAGAATGGAGTAGTATGGAGAACTTTTAAGAAAATATCTTTACTTTGGTCACCATGGGTGGGGATCAAAGATTAATGGTGACCATATAGGAAAATTCCCATTTCTTTTTTCAAATTTTAAACTTCTGCACTTCATTATATAATCCTGTCCCTTACTAGCTAAGTCACAGGTAGAAATCTTGAGTTGAATCGAAGAGGGACTCTATAGTGGAGCTCGCATATTTTAAATAAAGCCTTGGAAAAATGATTCCCCTCCTAATGCATAGAGTATCTACAAGTTTTACCCAAACTGTAATTGGTTGTGGTGTAGGATTGACCATTTAATTAAAGAAAAATGCTCTTGTGAGGGGCTCTCACCGTCTTACAGTGAAAGGTAGCATGCTGGGGACCACCTAAGGCCCCACTGATCACGGGACAGGGGATGGGAAGAGCCATCTTGGATGGCTCTAGATATCAAGTTTGGGGTCAACCTCTAACTCTTTCATCCATGGCACACATATTTAACAACTTTATATTAAAGAATAAAATCTAATCCTTGATCCATCGGTCTAGTCCATTCAAATTGGTGCAAACCCAATGGATCTAGTGCAATTCAAGGGGTCCCATGAGTGTAGACGGTTTGGATGATAGGTGGGCCTTGTCATGCTCCTTTTGAGAGTGCATCTCATAGGAGCATTTCTCTTAATTAAAAATGTGATCACACAATCTTATGCATTATTTTTCATGTTGGTTAATCATGTTTTCAATCAAATGGTGAGACCAGTTTATATTGGAGTAAAACTTAGAAATATCTTATACAATAAGAGGGGTTCATTTTAAACAACTCGGATTTTCAATAGGTACTAGTAGGGTTGTCAATTGTGTCGTGTTAATGAATTTGGATAACGAGTTAACGAATTCGTGTTAAAATCACCTCAACCTGTACACGACCCGTTAACTTAACGGGTCAAAAAATCCAACCCAAACACGACCCGTTAATTTAACGGGTTACACGACCCAACCCATTAAGTAATTAAGTAATTTTAAAAATTAAAAGAGAATCCATACAAAAATATATAAGGAGAAGAATATATAAGCCACATGAAACTGTAAGTGAGGATCTCGAGTGGATCCCACCTAAAACCCACTATAAAATAGTAAATTTCAATTTCTTCTATATAAATATAAATTAATTATAGCTACACTTAGGGACTAAAATTTTTTTAACGGGTTAAGCGGGTTGTTAACGGGTACTGATTTAATTCGTACACGACCCGTTAACTTAACGTGTTAACGGGTTTGACCCGTTAACGACCCGAATCCATTAAGAGCCCATTCGAACCCGTTAATATCGTGTGGTTTCATATCGTGTTGACGGGTCGTATGACATTTTGATAGCCCTAGGTACTAGAGACTCGCTAAGGAGATCCACTCTTTTGACATGGTATTTTCCCAACAAGAAGTCTACCTGGAAACCAAAGTTGGGAGGATCCAGACTCACAACATGAAGTCCACCTAGGCACCAAATGTATTTTATAGTTGGATTTTGGGTGGGCCATGATACAAATATGATGACCAAATCAATTGATGATGGTGATGGGGGACTTCTCTCATTCTGCTTATTTTATCTTTTAGCCCTTTTTTTTTTCTATGTTCCTATTATTGTTTTTTATATGGTTAACGAAAACTTTCATTAAGAGGAGAATATAAATAGAAAGCCAAAAAAAATAAAATTACAAGAGCATTATACCCTCTCTTGCACAATAGTCACGTAACAAAATCCTCCAAAAGAGAAGTCCTCTCAACCCCTTGCTAAACTAAAGCGTTAGCCATATAATTAGCCGATCTTAGCACATGAGGAAATACGACATTAGTGGTAGCAGCTAAAGTCTAGATTTCATTAAAAAGGAAATGGAATCTCGAAGGGTAGCCTTTGTTATTAGTGGTCTAAAAAATCGCATTAGATGAATCACTCTCCATAATGAGATCACCATGGAAGTTCTTTGAAAAACACCGGAGAGCCTCCAAGATAGCTAGCACCTTTTCTTTATAGGAATCACAAGCACCCACAAACTTGAAAAACATAAAAAGGACCTCACCCTTGCTATTATGAAGAACAACCTCAATCCCAGCTGAACTTGGCTTACCTCTTGCAGCGCCATAAAGTGGGGGAGAAGACCAAACAACAGACTTCCTTTTCTATGTTCGTATGACCATATATATGGTTGTTTGATGACCATTGAAAACTCTCAAGTACAGGGATGAAAATGTACTCAAACTATCTGAATACATGGAGGACGACCCAAAATTTGAAATTAAATGGGGTACTACAACATATGGGTCCAATAATTGGACCCCATTTTAGTTTGGGCTCAGGTTAGTGTCCATGAATTTTGTCTTTGAGACCAGTATATGTATTAATAATATGATAGAAATACATACACAAAAATATTGAGACAAGAACTGTATGTCCGGTTCTTTTTCAGTGTCACCCGGATTTCTGAAGAACCTGACCTATTGGGATTAAATTACCCCCTTACAAGCACTTGATACTATTCCCTTTCTACGGTTGAGTCTGGTTTCAGTCTTGAATTTAAATTCAAGTACAGCTATGTGTACCAATTTTGTGAATGGGACACTAATCAAGTATAATTTTTTTAAAGGTAAATACTTAGACATCCAGACACTCGCACAAGTCCCTCATCATCAGATTTATATTGATCCCTAATCGTTTCGGTAGAAGGGTGGTAAATGCCTCATATGCAACTCAGCTACTAGTACTTGTAACTAACTTGGGATGAGATTTGAATAGTGTGACTTGTTGACCTCACCATACGTGCGTCCATTGCTACTACCTAATCCAGTTGATCTAAGCACGTATAAAATAAGAACTTGGAAAATCGAGAAAATCCTGAGTTAAAGCAGTAAAACTCTACAATGGGGCCTACCTTTTGTAATCCGATTCGTTCAAAATAGACATCACCCAATTATATTAGGTATCCTTAAGTTTTACATCAGTTGGAATTTGGCATATAGTTGGATATACCGTATGATGAAAACGTGTTATAATATATAACACGTTTTCATCATACGGTATATCCAACTATATGCCAAATTCCAACTGATGTAAAACTTAAGGATACCTAATATGCATGGAGGGCATTTATTTTGACTTGTTCGAATTCGATAGGTGGGCTCCAATATGGAGTTTGATTGCATCAACCCTGGATTTCTCTAGGTTAAAGCCTCGAAGGATCTTGATTCATGAAACAAAATCCAATGTACTTTTTTCATGGATATTTCTAGATATGAACTATGTGAAACCGAAGAATGCAAATATATTTCATGTAGGACTTGTTTGTGCAATAAGAGGATTATGTGCTTTATATGAGTTTATGTTAAAATGGGAGAAGGGAATCCTGCACACCTATCTCTTCTATAGAAAATCGAAATCCTCTTTATTGAATAAGATTAATGATCGATACTTAAATGTGTAACGCTTAACCGCAAAACTACGGTGTCATTAAGTAGTAAAGGACTAAAGAGTCCGGATTATCGATCCCAGAAAGAGAGGATGAAAGAAGTAATGAATCCAATTTAAGTAGAATTGAACTAAGATATAGCTAATATAGAAATTGAAGTGAACAATTAAAACAACTAAACTATGTGTGAGAAAATGAAATTAAACTAATTGGAATGTGAAACAAAACTAAAATAGCAACTAAACTACTCTAACTAACAATCTAAAATATAAAATTAATAAGATTTAACAAACTACATTAAACTAGTAGATGAATGGTGGTGGAAATGAAAGCTTAAAGGTGAAGATGTGATGTGAAATGTGTAGGATTTTAAAACAAGTTATGTGAAATATAGATCAAACAATCTAGAAGAGAAAATAACAAATCAAACAATGATTTAAATTAACAATAAAAAAGAGATTAGGCAATCCAAAATCCACTAAGTAATTAATCCAATTAATACATGTTCTAATTCAACTCCCAAATCTACAATCCAATTAGCAATCTCTTGCCTAATTGGATTGAATGATATAGCAATGAAGATCAAAATAAAGAAAATCAAAGGCCAAGATCCTAAATCATCATCTAACTAGACTAACAATTAATCATCAAAATCAAGCTACAAAAGATCAAAGATAAGGGCTTTAGAGCATGCTATGTGAGAGAACTTAATCCAACTACAAAGCATCCATTGAGATTATCCAAGCATCAAGTGTAGAGACAGAGCATAAGAAATGTGAGAGATTAACACAATTAAATTTAAAATCTACTAATCAATGAAGGCACAAGTAGGTAATTATACTAAAACATGCATGAAGTTGAACTAATCACATTACTTAGCTTCAAAAGCATAGCCTAATCCAAGAGCTTTAGCCACTAAACATCAAGAAAGCTCCAAATCTTCATCAATGATCTTCAATTACACATTCTATCTCTATATTAGTCACAAATAAGCTCCTAATTACAATCTAAAAGTATAGAAAATGTAAAATAAAGCTGCTAAAAGACTAACTTGCCAAAAGAGTTTTTTTTCACTCTACAAATACATTCTAATTTATAAAAACATTGAAGACATTTGATTGGCTCATTTCCTTTTACAATGATTTCTTCCATTGGATTGGTTGCAACTTGAAGGCATTTGATTGGCTCATTTGCTTTCACATGGATTGCTTCAATTTGATTGGTTGCAATAAACTTTCCTTCCAAAAGCATTTGTGCTTTTTGTTTTATGTGGTCCTTCATTTTGGAGGCTTTTGATTGGCTCATATCCTTTCACATGGATTTGTGATCTCATAAGTAATTATGTGTCTTTAGAAACCTAAAATTCTCAGGGCACATTTGTTTGATCGCTTTTCTACCAAAGTAAAATGGGAAATTGGGATATTTTTCCACGAAATACCTTGTCCATCATTGTGAGGAAAAGCATAGAAAAGCATAGATTTTTTTGGCAAAAAGTAACTTTTAAATTTTTTTTTTGCGACCGCTGCACAAACATAGCTTTAGAAGTGCATTTTTTATATTTTCTATTTGTCTTATTTTGTAATTAGTCTAGATTAGATATATATAATGTTGTCGTGAGATGGATTCTATGAGTAATTTCCAATTATTCACCAGCCTTAGGGGTGCAACGGTTTGGTTAACATGTCATTTTGGGAAAACCCTAACCGCGGTTTTCTGTCTTTTAAAACCGTGGCCGTAACCGTATCTACAAAAATCGTAGAAAATCGAACCGTGGTTAACTGTATTAGACGGTTCGGTTACGGTTAATAATCGTGGAAAAATCTCAATATTCTCACTTCTCTTCTTACATCCTCAATTGCAATGGCTGTCATCATCTGCGCCAAAACACACAACCCTTTTTATCAAACTTAAACATTTTGAGTTCCATCTCAAACCATATTCAAAATAACTATAAGGTAGGGCGAGTCAGCACCCAAAATTGCAACTGGTTATAACATTGTACTGAAACAGTGTATATTCAAGCACTTGGATAGGCCAGCTACAGTACATGTGAATTTCATCTTTCCGTTAACAAGCAGTTTGACAGAATTATGGAGCTGCATGCTCCAAAATGCTTCCATCATCTGAAGATTTTAGCAAAGTAATAGCTAGATGCATTCACAATGAATGATGCATAAAGCTATAAACATTAAACATACACTAGAAGGCCACAAATCAGAAAGTTAAAGATTATATGGTGAAGAATTTTGCAGCATGTTCTATGCACAAGGAAGCCACCAGATGAACAGTTTAGATCTTCAAATGGTGGCTTCCACCAATATAATTGCTTGAGTGAGCAATAGGAATCACTTTTATTCATGGGCATCACAATACATATTAGAAAACCCCCTACCGACAAGAACACAACCATCATCAATATTTTAGAAGAAAACTGCTGGCAGAAACATTCCAAAACAATAAGCAATCAAACTCATGTATCAGCGGAAACACCCCAGAAGGAAAAAAGAGTCATATTTTGCTATTAAAATCAAATAATGATGGTGATAACTACAACAAGAGATCTAACAACTATTTTTCCTATATATATATAACATAAAAGGAAATAGCATAATACATAAAGAAGGTACAAAAGAACACAGACTGAAATACATTGCACAAAAAGAGATCTAACAGCTCCTTCTGCATACCAACAGAGTGAGTTCCAGGTTGAGGAGCATCAGGCTGAGGAAGTGGAGTTTCAGCCATACTGGACATGAAAATCTAACAATGAAATTGAACAAAAAAAAACACTCAGAACAAAATAAAAAAGATGGGACTTTTAGATTGAACAAAAAAGAAGGACATTGAAATTGAACAAAAAAAAGGACAATGAGATTGTTCCTTCCTTAAAGATGATTCTTCATTGTGACCAGGTGGTTTTAGTAGGCAACCACCTTCATTAATGATTGAATTCAAAAATAAATACTAGCAGTTCCTTTCAATACCCAGAAATAAAGTGAAAATTAAAAAACCCCGCAATTACACCTTAATGCCATTTGATGCATACTTGCAAAGTCATTGGATGCATCACAAACAAATAAGACACTAAAATTCAACATAAACTGATCATTAATCCATTATAAAAATGATTCAGGTGTGACTAGCAGACCTGCCCAGTGATGCCTAAGCAGTACAGCCTGATGGCCTTGATCAAAAGAGCAACATTCGGAGTCGATAACAAGATGTTCAAACCAAATGTTCTTAAAATACATTTAAGGCTTAGTGTGACGTTTTGATTATTTATTAAATATATATATTATATTATATTATTTTATTATTATATAATTGATTGTATATTAATTAAATATGCGATTAGTTTAAGTGGGGACCACGCTAGACTTAAGTTTGGTGAGTTAGGCTTGTTGGATAGGTGTCCTAACCCATAGCTAACCCAGGCCCAATTTAGTGGTATAATTCTTTTCTAATCCAAACTCCTATCTTTTTAGAAAAGAAACTCTATTATTTTTAGACTTTAAGTCAGATTACAATTCCTATTCCTATTTCCTATTTATACACCACACTCTTTTATTTTCACACACAATTCTCTCTCTTCCAATTTTTCTCTGGGGTAGCACCTTGGGCTTTGGCAATAGGAGTTTTAGACCGTCTCCATCAACCGTGGACATCAGGCAAGTACCTAACCATAATTTGTAGATTTAATACTTGTGTTCCTCATTGATTTTCGTGTGTGTGCATATAGAAACCCTACCCTTGTTTTTGATGTAATCTGTTTTTGTGATGAGATCGGAGTTTTGGGATGACTCAATCAATTTTCTCATATTGATATTACAGTTGCATGTTTCAAACTGCACGGCACTTTTTCTTGGATTTCAAAATCTTTTTCTGTACAGGGCCCGGCAACATGGTGTGGGCGTTGTGCCTGGGTATTTGATCACGAGGGCCCACTATCCGAGTGGTCCACTTCCTGTGGGCGTTGTGCTTCATCACAGCAACCAACGAGTTCTGTGCGTTGAGACCTTTAGCTTTAGTGGAGAGAAAAGAAAGAAATAAAAGGGGGGTGCTGGTGACTTGTGATGATGTCACCTCATTGTTACATGAGTACAGGACCTATGTGGTGGGATTATAGGAGAGATGTGATGATGTCACCTCATTGTTATGGGATTATAGGAGAGATGTCAAGATGTCACCTCATTGTTACATGAGTACAGAACCTATTACATGAGTACAGAACCTATGTGGTGGGTGTGAGGACCCGTCCCTAGACATACCTGGTGGGACCCAATTTGACCAAGTCAACCATAGGTTATCCTAATTACAGATGGGCTTCCCTTGGAGAATTATGAATTTAACCTTAGGATGACCCAACTACCCGTGGCCTGACCCATTACCCATTAATTAAGAGGGCACTTTAGTCAAACCCTACCCCACCTTAATCCCATGTGAGCCCCACCTCACTCATCTCACTCTCATCACACCCCACCCATCTCATCACCCATTTCTCCATTTTTCCTTTACTTAGGTCAAACTCTCTTCCTCTCTTTTCATTCACTCCTCACCACAACAGCAGCCCCCCCCCCTTTCCTCTCTTTCTCTCATCTCTCTCGTTCTCCACTCCCTCTCCTCACTTCACTCACCGCCTCACCGAACAACGAGCACGCCGCCGGACCACGCCGCCACGACGCCGGCCACCTCTCTTCTCCTCTCTCTTCTCCTTTCTCCATTCCCTCATCTCCCTCATCCATCTCTTCTTCTCCCAACCCTTGCTGCCACTTCGCCGGACCACTCCGCCTCTGATCATCACCACTGCCGGCCGCCATCTTCTTCTCCTCTCTCATTTCGGCTCTCTCTTTCTCTCTTCTCCACTCTCTCATCTCAGCTCTCTCTTTCACCTCACCTCACCGCCCACTGCCACCGGACTCCGAGCACGGCGTCGTCGTCGTCGGCGACCTCCTCCATCACCGCCAGCCACCACTGAACCCCCAGCCCTCTCCATCTCTCTCTTTTCCCCATTTTTCCTTTCTTCTTTTTTCTCTGTTTCTCCCTTCCCTTTCTCTGTTTTCTTTCTTGTTTCTCTTCTTTCATTCATTTTCCCTCTCCCTCACTCACCTCCCTGCCGACGTGTGGTACCCCTCCCCATCTCACCATTTCCTTCTCTCTCTTATTTCCTTATTTCTCTCTCTCACTCACCTCCCCTTGCTGTCAACATGAGACACCCCACCCCCATTTCCTTTCTCTGTTTTCTCTTTATTTCTCCCTCACTGCCCACATGACTGAGCACCACCCATCTCACCATTATCTTTCTCTCTTTAATTCTTTCTCTCTGTTCTCTATTCTTTCTTTCTCCATTCCTTCTTTTTTTATTTCTGTCTTCTCCTTCTTGTATCCAATGGACCACCAAAGTCCATCATCGCCACTAATTTAGTGGGCCACAGATCAAGTGGGTCCCACAACCTCCGATCACCATCATCTTCGTGTGGACCCCGCGAGCTCCCCATCTCTAATTTGCAAGCCACCAATCCGCCCATTTGTTTGGTAAGCTATTCTTTCCCTTAGAATTGGGTTAATATACTTTGGGTTGTAGTAGTGTGTTTAGTGGCTAGAGCTTCCCATTGATTTATGTTTTAATTTAGTTTTACTTTGCTAATTATTCCTTAGGTTTGATTTGTGGGCTTTGAGCTAGTGCTTTTGGATTTGGACATCTCCAACGAAAGGCAAGTAGACATGCTTAGATTCTTTAATTAAATTGATTAACATGCTTAGATTGGTAATTACTGTCTTTTATGGATGTTGGGTATGATTTATGTATTTGGATGGTTGATTGGATGATATGATAAGTAGAATTGTTAGTCTAAGCTCTTTTTATGTGTATTTAGCCATTGATGGATGGGAATCCCCCATTTGGAAGATCAATGGCCCATTGGTGATGAGGTCATGATGTGGGAGGTGTGTCTGATGTATGGAAGTGATTAGTGAAGATCTGGGATCCATTTAATAGGATTTTGATGAGAAATGGAAGATGGCAGAATCTTAAAATATGGATTTCGTGTGTGCCCGGTCGACCCGGTCACCGACGAGGTCAACCGAGCACACAGTGGATTGACCCTCAGCTGGGAGCTGAAATCACCCACAGAGTACAGAACCCAGTGTACTCGGTCGACCGACCAAGAGGCTCGGTCGACCGAACACACTGAGAAATCCCCCCCACCTGCCAGATGTTTATTATAATGTCCGCAGTGTACTCGGTCGACCGGGGAACCATCCAGGTCGACCGGGGACACTGCAAACTGTGATTTCTGCTTCCAAGTTAACTATCCCTTTCCACAGAGTACTAGGTCGACCGTGGACCCATGATGTCGACCTGGTACACTGTAGATGATCATTTTCTCAGATTTGGACCCTTTTATCATTTGATCATGTGTGGGCCCCGTTGACCTTCCATTTGGACTATTTGGGATATGGTATACACGAGTCAAGGGCCGGGCTTAACCTTGACCCGTGTAGCCATCTAAGTAGGGTTTTGGGTTGTAAAACGGAACCTGATTCAAGGGTTATGGATGTCTTATGATGCTAAATACCTACAGGAGCACCAAGGATACTTAATAAGCATCTGGGACTCCGTGATCACTGTCTTAGGTGGAGTGGGACCTTGGACCTGAATAGAAGGGCAGCAATCATCGATGGATTTGGGATGTGTGGTATCTATGTTGATGAAACGGACACTAAGGCTGGCTGGTAGATCCGAACCTTGGATGTAGGCCTTGAGAGGTACTATAAATCAGGGCATTGCACTTAGGCTCTGATCCATGATCACGGTCCGTATTGGATGAGATGTCAGGACATGGCACTTGAAGTCCTGACCGATAATATTGGGAACTTAACGATAGATACTGATAGACGGACTGTATATTGAGATAATACTAATTAAGCGTATAGAGAAGCGGAGTTTACAAGGGTATGCATTATTAACTGTTGGGAACCACAAGGATGGACTAGCTATACCCGAACTCCGTGTCTCGTACCCTTGACTATTATCATCTCATATTAAGGATAATAAGGCTATCTAGTTCGGAGTACCCCCACCTAGTGATCTGTAGATCTGTGGTTGTACGATTGGTCTGCCGAGGGTTATGATACCGGCACGGACATTGATATTGATTAGTCTGCCGAGGGTTATGATGCCGGCATGGACATTGATATTGATTAGTCTGCCGAGGGTTATGATGCCGGCATGGACTTGGATATTGTGATGTGATTGACACAGTAGGTACCAGGTGTGGGTGGGGTACTGAGACCGCCGGCGCTCGGACCGGGTGTATGGATGGACGGTGATATTGATCTAGCACGTGAGTCCAATGACTGGGACTTGGCCGTAGCTATGGATATTGTTGGTTGAGATAGCACGTAAGACCAATGGCTGTGACTTGGCTGTAGCTATGGACATTGATGGATTCTTGTACGCTCTTATTCGACGTGACGGCAACTGTGGATGGCTATGACCCCCATGGTTGGTGTCCATCGACAGTTGTTGGGACGATGACGATGGGATGGCTCTGACCCCCACGTCCTTGGTACTTCAACTGTGGACGTACCTTTGTGTGCTTCTATGTATGTGAATTGGATGTATGAATATCATATATTATGGATATCATTGTTTATTGTCTTTAACTGCCGCCTTTGATACGGTTGGATCTGAATGCGATGGTTATGACTATGGTAATGCTACTTCCTCTATTTACTTCTGTTACTGATGACTCTGATGTGCTTGTGTGGTTTATCTGATGTTTCGATGGCTTCTCTTATCTACTTGTTATGTTGTATCAAACATCTATTATATCAATATCTCGATTATCGTTCGTGCACTACACTCTACACTATTTTATGTCGCACTCTGATATTCTATATTATTATCGAGATACTAATCATGCAGGTACAGCTGGGATCAGGTATGATCTTCTTTCATATCTAATGATATAATGTATTGCCATCTAAACATGCCTATTTGCCTGGCTCTTCGAGCCTGACCCAATCCTTGGTGTCTCCAGGTATCTTCTCTTCCGCTTTCTTGGTTTGGTTGTTTGCTTGGCGGCTGATCTGTTGCCGTAGGGTTCAGAGATTGATGCAGTTGGTGCATCGTGAGGCGTCTATCATATAGGTTTATATTCTTTCCTTTTCTTATAGCTGGCCGTGTTGGCCTAGGATTGAATAGTTAGTTTAATTATGGAAAGTACCTTGTAATTCCTTAAAATGAAATAAAATTTTAGGGCTTGTCCAATTACTTGCTCATATGAGATTCACAATTGATTATATCATTGGATTTTTCGCATCTCTTGGGTACTTTCTCGTAGCGCCCCGAGATTCGAGGCGCCCGGATTTTGGGGCGTTACATTTTGGTATCAGAGCTTTTACGGTTCTCGGACAACTAAAATACTTAGCAACTCTTAGGATTCGATGTGAGGATTGGGTAGACTTAGACTGGTAACGCGATGATGGTTTGTTGTTTGTCTTTGTCATTTGTGTTTTGTTTGTTCTAAAAATGTTTAATTGCAGATCATGTCACAGCAGCACGGTTCAGATAGGGGTAGTCAGGGCACCATAGAGGACAGATTTGAGCAGTTTGTGCAATCTCAGACCAGGATCAACACTCAGATGTCGGAGATTCTTAACCGTATGACCCAACAGCCGCAGACTTCACAGTTCCCACCGGTTGTTGCACCGCATGAGCCAGATCAGTACGAGCTATTCGAGAGGTTCCGTAAGAGGAGACCTGCAGAGTTTAGTGGATGTGGAGACCCGATGGAGGCAGATTCATGGATTATTGAGATGGAGCGGATCTTCAGGATGCTTCCGTGTACCGGCAGACAGCGAGTACAGCTAGTGACCTACATGTTCCGGGATGTAGCTGAGTTATGGTGGATGACAGTGAGAGTTCCTTATACAGACATGGACGATGCAATAGCTTGGGAGACATTCAAGGAGCAATTTCTCCGGAAGTTCATCCCAGCACCCGTCAGATCTCAGAAGCTTCGGGAGTTTGAGCAACTACTTCAGGAAGACATGACAGTTATGGAGTATGAGGCACAGTTCATCCGTTTATCACGATTTGCTGGGAGACTTATCACTGCAATATCAGAGAAGATCAGACGCTTTGTAGACGGTCTTCGAGCGGACATCCAGTTGCACATGACTCCTATAGAGCTCCCCACGTATGAGGCTTATGTGGAAAAGGCGATATGGGTGGAGAACGCTCTTCACAGGGTAGCCTTAGCCCAACAAAGAGCTTCCGAGCAGACGAAGATGTTGCAAGTGTATCCAAAAGAGGATGAAGATGAGGCAGTCCAAGGTGATGAGCAGCTGTGGATTGATTGGGAGTTTCAGCAGAGACAGCAGCGCTATCGCAGAGGTTGTGAGACCAGTGAGCATCGGAGACGGTCAGGAGCATGCTATGTGTGTGGAAGCTTTAGACACAAGGCTCGCAACTGTCCAAGGAAGAGGAACCGTACTTCAGGACACCGCCAGCAGACTCATACACTTCCATCACCTGAGATTCTCACAAGTACAGTACTCGAGGTACAGCCTATTCAGCAGTGGCCCCTATACCCGCAGACACAGGATCAGTTTCAGCCAGCTTGGGGTTATCCGGACAGTTCTGCAGCACTTCTGATTGGTGAGAGACATCAGCCTGATTTCCCTACCGAGCAGCAACTCTGAGATCAGCCTTCCTGGAGGTTTGCTTTATCTCTTATGGTTGATGTGCTTAGATCTCTTGTGGTTGTTGTGCTTAGGATCCTTGTAATGTGTGTGCTCTTAATATTGTGTGAATAATTGATTGTTGCTTCTTAGATATCCTAATGTCCCATTTAGGAGTGAGGGGTATGTAATACCCCGAGTTGTTCTTTTTAGAGTCGGGAATTATGAGACATCCCGAGATAGTTCTTTAGGAGTGAGGGGTGTGTGACACCCCTAGTTACCCTTTTAGCAGCTCAAGGTGAATGATACCTGAGCTAACCTTTTTAGTTAGTAGTGTGGAGCTGAGAGACCCCGAGCTATCATTCCTTTAGATGTGAGGGGTGTGCGACACCCCTAGTTAACCCTTGTAGTATTCGAGGAGTGAGATACCTCGGACTAGTCCTTTAGAAGTAAGGAGAGTGTGATGCACCCTAGTTGTTCCTTTGAGTTTGTGTGAGACACCCATAGTTAGTTCCTAGGAGTGAGGGGTGTGCGACACCCCTAGTCGGACCTTTTGGAGTTAAGAGTGTGAGATGCCCTGAACTGGGCAGAGTTGAGTAGCCGACCTTGTTAGAAAACTAGAATGTTAGATGTCCAGATCCCATCGACCAAATAGTTGAGGTCTAGTATTTTAGAGCGTTAGAGGGTAAACCTTGTTTGTTTTGCTAGCTGTCTGTTAGTATCCTAGAGTGTTAGAAGGCCAGATTCTCCAATCTCACCAGTTGTTGATTGTGACTTGTATTGTTGTTTATTTAGTTGTCGATTGCAACTTGTATTGTTGTTTTACTAGTTGTTGTTTGTAGCATGTTTTGTTAGAAGAATAGTTCTAGTATCCCTCCTAGTTAAGACTAGCTATTCCGAGTGTTAGCTGGGTAGTTTAACTCTCATTCTTCATAGTTGGTTATAGTAGAGACCTTAGAAGTTTAGAAGTAGTTGTTTTCATTTGGGGACCAAATGAGTTTTAGGAGTGAGGAATGTGAGGACCCGTCCCTAGACATACCTGGTGGGACCCAATTTGACCAAGTCAACCATAGGTTATCCTAATTACAGATGGGCTTCCCTTGGAGAATTATGAATTTAACCTTAGGATGACCCAACTACCCGTGGCCTGACCCATTACCCATTAATTAAGAGGGCACTTTAGTCAAACCCTACCCCACCTTAATCCCATGTGAGCCCCACCTCACTCATCTCACTCTCATCACACCCCACCCATCTCATCACCCATTTCTCCCTTTTTCCTTTACTTAGGTCAAACTCTCTTCCTCTCTTTTCATTCACTCCTCACCACAACAGCAGCCCCCCCCCTTTCCTCTCTTTCTCTCATCTCTCTCGTTCTCCACTCCCTCTCCTCACTTCACTCACCGCCTCACCGAACAACGAGCACGCCGCCGGACCACGCCGCCACGACGCCGGCCACCTCTCTTCTCCTCTCTCTTCTCCTTTCTCCATTCCCTCATCTCCCTCATCCATCTCTTCTTCTCCCAACCCTTGCTGCCACTTCGCCGGACCACTCCGCCTCTGATCATCACCACTGCCGGCCGCCATCTTCTTCTCCTCTCTCATTTCGGCTCTCTCTTTCTCTCTTCTCCACTCTCTCATCTCAGCTCTCTCTTTCACCTCACCTCACCGCCCACTGCCACCGGACTCCGAGCACGGCGTCGTCGTCGTCGGCGACCTCCTCCATCACCGCCAGCCACCACTGAACCCCCAGCCCTCTCCATCTCTCTCTTTTCCCCATTTTTCCTTTCTTCTTTTTTTCTCTGTTTCTCCCTTCCCTTTCTCTGTTTTCTTTCTTGTTTCTCTTCTTTCATTCATTTTCCCTCTCCCTCACTCACCTCCCTGCCGACGTGTGGTACCCCTCCCCATCTCACCGTTTCCTTCTCTCTCTTATTTCCTTATTTCTCTCTCTCACTCACCTCCCCTTGCTGTCAACATGAGACACCCCACCCCCATTTCCTTTCTCTGTTTTCTCTTTATTTCTCCCTCACTCACTTCACTCACTGCCCACATGACTGAGCACCACCCATCTCACCATTATCTTTCTCTCTTTAATTCTTTCTCTCTGTTCTCTATTCTTTCTTTCTCCATTCCTTCTTTCTTTATTTCTGTCTTCTCCTTCTTGTATCCAATGGACCACCAAAGTCCATCATCGCCACTAATTTAGTGGGCCACAGATCAAGTGGGTCCCACAACCTCCGATCACCATCATCTTCGTGTGGACCCCGCGAGCTCCCCATCTCTAATTTGCAAGCCACCAATCCGCCCATTTGTTTGGTAAGCTATTCTTTCCCTTAGAATTGGGTTAATATACTTTGGGTTGTAGTAGTGTGTTTAGTGGCTAGAGCTTCCCATTGATTTATGTTTTAATTTAGTTTTACTTTGCTAATTATTCCTTAGGTTTGATTTGTGGGCTTTGAGCTAGTGCTTTTGGATTTGGACATCTCCAACGAAAGGCAAGTAGACATGCTTAGATTCTTTAATTAAATTGATTAACATGCTTAGATTGGTAATTACTGTCTTTTATGGATGTTGGGTATGATTTATGTATTTGGATGGTTGATTGGATGATATGATAAGTAGAATTGTTAGTCTAAGCTCTTTTTATGTGTATTTAGCCATTGATGGATGGGAATCCCCCATTTGGAAGATCAATGGCCCATTGGTGATGAGGTCATGATGTGGGAGGTGTGTCTGATGTATGGAAGTGATTAGTGAAGATCTGGGATCCATTTAATAGGATTTTGATGAGAAATGGAAGATGGCAGAATCTTAAAATATGGATTTCGTGTGTGCCCGGTCGACCCGGTCACCGACGAGGTCAACCGAGCACACAGTGGATTGACCCTCAGCTGGGAGCTGAAATCACCCACAGAGTACAGAACCCAGTGTACTCAGTCGACCGACCAAGAGGCTCGGTCGACCGAACACACTGAGAAATCCCCCCCACCTGCCAGATGTTTATTATAATGTCCGCAGTGTACTCGGTCGACTGGGGAACCATCCAGGTCGACCGGGGACACTGCAAACTGTGATTTCTGCTTCCAAGTTAACTATCCCTTTCCACAGAGTACTAGGTCGACCGTGGACCCATGATGTCGACCTGGTACACTGTAGATGATCATTTTCTCAGATTTGGACCCTTTTATCATTTGATCATGTGTGGGCCCCGTTGACCTTCCATTTGGACTATTTGGGATATGGTATACACGAGTCAAGGGCCGGGCTTAACCTTGACCCGTGTAGCCATCTAAGTAGGGTCTTGGGTTGTAAAACGGAACCTGATTCAAGGGTTATGGATGTCTTATGATGCTAAATACCTACAGGAGCACCAAGGATACTTAATAAGCATCTGGGACTCCGTGATCACTGTCTTAGGTGGAGTGAGACCTTGGACCTGAATAGAGGGGCAGCAATCATCGATGGATTTGGGATGTGTGGTATCTATGTTGATGAAACGGACACTAAGGCTGGCTGGTAGATCCGAACCTTGGATGTAGGCCTTGAGAGGTACTATAAATCAGGGCATTGCACTTAGGCTCTGATCCATGATCACGGTCCGTATTGGATGAGATGTCAGGACATGGCACTTGAAGTCCTGACCGATAATATTGGGAACTTAACGATAGATACTGATAGACGGACTGTATATTGAGATAATACTAATTAAGCGTATAGAGAAGCGGAGTTTACAAGGGTATGCATTATTAACTGTTGGGAACCACAAGGATGGACTAGCTATACCCGAACTCCGTGTCTCGTACCCTTGACTATTATCATCTCATATTAAGGATAATAAGGCTATCTAGTTCGGAGTACCCCCACCTAGTGATCTGTAGATTTGTGGTTGTACGATTGGTCTGCCGAGGGTTATGATACCGGCACGGACATTGATATTGATTAGTCTGCCGAGGGTTATGATGCCGGCATGGACATTGATATTGATTAGTCTGCCGAGGGTTATGATGCCGGCATGGACTTGGATATTGTGATGTGATTGACACAGTAGGTACCAGGTGTGGGTGGGGTACTGAGACCGCCGGCGCTCGGACCGGGTGTATGGATGGACGGTGATATTGATCTAGCACGTGAGTCCAATGACTGGGACTTGGCCGTAGCTATGGATATTGTTGGTTGAGATAGCACGTAAGACCAATGGCTGTGACTTGGCTGTAGCTATGGACATTGATGGATTCTTGTACGCTCTTATTCGACGTGACGGCAACTGTGGGTGGCTATGACCCCCATGGTTGGTGTCCATCGACAGTTGTTGGGACGATGACGATGGGATGGCTCTGACCCCCACGTCCTTGGTACTTCAACTGTGGACGTACCTTTGTGTGCTTCTATGTATGTGAATTGGATGTATGAATATCATATATTATGGATATCATTGTTTATTGTCTTTAACTGCCGCCTTTGATACGGTTGGATCTGAATGCGATGGTTATGACTATGGTAATGCTACTTCCTCTATTTACTTCTGTTACTGATGACTCTGATGTGCTTGTGTGGTTTATCTGATGTTTCGATGGCTTCTCTTATCTACTTGTTATGTTGTATCAAACATCTATTATATCAATATCTCGATTATCGTTCGTGCACTACACTCTACACTATTTTATGTCGCACTCTGATATTCTATATTATTATCGAGATACTAATCATGTAGGTACAGCTGGGATCAGGTATGATCTTCTTTCCTATCTAATGATATAATGTATTGCCATCTAAACATGCCTATTTGCCTGGCTCTTCGAGCCTGACCCAATCCTTGGTGTCTCCAGGTATCTTCTCTTCCGCTTTCTTGGTTTGGTTGTTTGCTTGGCGGCTGATCTGTTGCCGCAGGGTTCAGAGATTGATGCAGTTGGTGCATCGTGAGGCTTCTATCATATAGGTTTATATTCTTTCCTTTTCTTATAGCTGGCCGTGTTGGCCTAGGATTGAATAGTTAGTTTAATTATGGAAAGTACCTTATAATTCCTTAAAATGAAATAAAATTTTAGGGCTTGTCCAATTACTTGCTCATATGAGATTCACAATTGATTATATCATTGGATTTTCCGCATCTCTTGGGTACTTTCTCGTAGTGCCCCGAGATTCGAGGCGCCCGGATTTTGGGGCGTTACGGTGGGATTATGGGAGAGATGTGGTGATGTCATCCCATATGACCATAAGTTTCATAAATTAATAATAAAGACCTTAGTTTATTTATAAACCCAACTTAGACCTTTTGGTTTATTTTGAATGTGAAAAATGTTTTGGATGGGATCCTCATATTTTTCTAAAATTATAAATTAAGATTGTGATTTATCATTATTATTTGCAAATTAAATATTAAATGATATCTTTGATTTTTAATATGTTAAATTATATTTTTGTACCTTATTAATTGGATCATTGGACCTGAGTAAATACCGGATGTGCACGCGGTATCTTACTAATGTGGGGTTTAGTACCTGGTATGACCTCGGAGAAATCCTAATGGATTCGAGCTCAACTCATCTTTATTGGAAAACCCTTAATTGGGTCTATGCAGCATTGATTGAGAAGGGATGTGTTGATCTTTTATCTATTTAGAGATTCATGTGGTTGTTAGGTACAAGACCTTATGTTTGACCTTAGGATTGGCTTGTGATTATTCATTGACCATCGGGTTTGCATATATGATTGTGATTGATGTTGGTCTATTAGCTGCATACCCTATGTGGATTGGATATGGACTGTGATGTGGCTTGGTATTTGATTGAGATATTGTAGAAGTTTATTCGAATGATTTGATTGGTATTCGATTGTGAAGCTTCCTGAGCCCCATTTTTTCTCGGTGGCTCAAAACTACAAAAAAGTCAAGTTCTTTAAAAATCATTTCTTTCGTGTTTAACATTGCATCTCAACTTTAAAATCAAAAAAAGATTTCTCCCTAAGAACCTCACAGTAGCCTACCCACCATCTAAAACTGTAACGCCCCAATTCCGGATACCGAGAAAATCGTCAAAGTACCGAAATTGGCGCGCTACTTCCCGGAAAATCCGAGAACTTCCAAGATCGTAGGTCCGCAGTGAGGTCCAATTTAAAACTTTTTCATCAACATAATAACAATGGTTAATTGCGGAATCATGATAGTATAGCGGAAGCAATATCAGAGATAGCGGAAGTATAAGGTATCATCGTATATATGTCAAATGTAGATGGGCTGAAGTCCAGCCTAAATGTATAGAGATAACAAATCAAAGTTTAATTACATATTTTTCATTACTACCCAACTCACAACAAAAGTCTCTCAAAACCCAGACAAAAGAACACTCAAACCCCTGCAGCTAGTGTCGGCTCTCCACCTTCCGGCTCGACCTCATGGTCGGCCGGCCCCCATCCGTAGTCGCCTACTACGGGCACCTCAACGAGTGCGAACGCGTCGCCCTCGAACTCTGGGTCAAGACCTAAGCACCAAGAGTGGGTCAGATCTAAAGATCTGGCAAGTCACAATATGCAGATAATATAGAATGTATGCATCAAAATGAGTAAAGACATGTATAAAGTTAAGAGAGTAACAAAGGTACATATGCTATGCAGTCGTGCAAGATAACAATGTAGAATCATAATAAGCGTAACAGTAATAAACCTACACAATATGGCACATCCACATAAGCTGGTCACCGCGGGATATTATGCCGCGGCCCTCCCATACTGAACACAGTCGCGGTAGGGATCCTAAGCTAATGCTAGGGATTACTAACCCTGCAAAATATCATCAACATCAACCACAACGACTGGAACCGGCATCACACCGTCCGTCCCAACAGTGCTCATCATGATAGCCACACAACAAATCTCAATAGCTCCTACCAGTGATGATCAGTCCAACTGGCTGAGCTTAAATCAACTCAGTGAATGTCTATGCCGACTCGGAAACAATAAAGGTCTGTGTCTGTCTAGGCTTTGCCTTGCGTGAACAAGGTCCTAACAAAAGTCCCTAAGAGGTCCAAGTACTCAATATAAACTGTGGATCATAGTCCACGTCCAATCCCATCATTGGATCCATACCAAGGCCCACCAAATACATGGCCTGATCTATAACAGTCCATATGAGATACAAGTCCATATTCAATGACATATGATCCATTTACAACCTTAATGGGTCACAAGCCCATACAATCTAACCTCTCCATTCTAGGGTAATTCACATCCAACTTAGGCCATAAAAAGGGCCCGCCTAGCCACAGACACGGGTCAATGATCCACCAAATCAGATTACCGGGTCACCTCTACGTATTCCTAGGTTTAGGTCCTCCATTTTCCATTTAATTAACAGGTATGAGCAATAATAAGGGCAATAGAGTGATAATCGTAGTATGAGGGAGATGAATCTCCAAGTACACGAATCATAGGGAGATAGCAACAGTCCAACCTAGGTAAATGGTCCACTTTCGGATACAGGTCCATCTCAGGTAATTCGATCTTTAAGTGAAACCACAGATGCTAAGGAATATTGTGTTTGGTGCTTAGAAGTTATGTGCATCATTTGGTAACGTATAAAGGTCGAATCATCTAAGATTACATAACCTGGACTTTAATTAGTGGACCCCACGAGTCAAGGTTGAGCCGTACCATTGACTCGTGGCTGGCACAGTGATGGAAGTCTATTTGAATGGTCAATGGGCCCTACATATGATTGCAACAATAGAAATTAGAATCTGGGGATCGTCACTGTACACAGTGTGCTCAACCGACCTCCTGGCCTGGGCGGTCAGCTCGGCACACTGGGACCAGAGAAGGAAAAACACCCTACAGGCAAAGCCTGTTTGTCCAGAACTTCCTGTGAGTTCGGCTAACTCCCTGGCCTGGGTAGTTGGCCGTGCACACTAAGAATTCTGGCTAAAGGGAATGTCCCAGGTTCTAGTCTCCTTTGTTGAAATCCCGCCTTTTTGGAAGTCCATCTCGGAGTTCGGCTAAGCAATGGAGCTCAATTGAATACTCAGTTCGGCCACCCATATCAGCTCGGCAAAGGGCCTAGCTCAGTTCGGCCACCCAACTGAGTTCAGAAATGCATTGAGTTCGGCTCGGCATTGAGATTGGTTTAGCTCTCAGCTCGGTTAAGCACTGAGTTCGGCTAAGCTCGAAGTCCGGTCTGGCACGGAACCCGGTCTGGCGCTGAGCTCAGTAACACTGAGTTCGGCCATAACACTGAGTTCGGCCGTAACACTGAACTCGGCCTTGAGCACTGAGCTCGGCCTAGACACTTAGCTCAGCTAAACGCGGATCTCATCGACCATTATGCTCGGCAGAACTCTGAGTTCAGCTAGTGTCGAATCCAGCCATCGCTGAGTCCGGCCAGTACTGAGCTCGGCAGTTACTGAGCTGCGCTAACGCTGAGCTCGGCAACCGCTGGGCTCTGCAAGTGCTGAGTTCGGCAGTTGCTGAGCTGCACTAATGCTGAGCTCGGCAACCGCTGGGCTCTGCAGGTGCGGAGCTCGGCCATCGCTGGACTCTGTCCATCTCTCCTATCAGTGTTGTGTTCTGTTACAGAACCCAGTTCTGCGACAGGACACAACTTCTCTTCATTAAGCACAGGAATGGTGGTCCACCTCTGATCAGAATCCAGATCAAGTAGCACCCCATGGTCGCACAGGGCCCCTCACATAGACGTAGGGTCCTGATCTACCAAGGGTGGTCCTACTTCGATTCCGATCACAACACAACGAGGTGGGTTCTCGTCATTCCATCTCCGGAAACTCATTCCCGTGACCCAATTCTTCTGGGATTCTCCATAGACCATTACAGAAACAAAACAAATCATTCCTACATCATCCATCCATCATCAACCGGCCATTGATCATCCAAATGAGGTAATCCCATCCATCAATGGCCAAAGGAACCAAACAAACATGCTCAAGGATCGATCTAAACATATATATTACAAATTGAAATTCTACTGCCAATCAAAGGAAGGAAACATGCAATCTAAACTACCAGCACAGTGCACTTGCCTTGATCAATTGAAGGTAGAAGGAAAAGAGAGAGAAAACCACAGGGAAAAGAGAAAAGGTCTCGACAGTAGTTCTTATGGTGCAGGTCGATCTCGGCTGGCCTTCTGTCAAGGGATTTCTGGGGCGAGGAAGAGAAAAGAGAGATTGGAGGGGGAGACGAGGGTTCGTTGCAGGGAATTGGGGAAGAAGAAGAAGAAAAGAGAAGAGATTGAAACTTGAGAGAAAGGAAAAAGGAGATGAACAGTAGTTGTTAGGGCAGGGGGAGGGTTTTGTTTATATAGGTTGGGTTTTTGGGTTAGGGACAAAATTGCCCTTAGGGTTAAAATAGGATTAGGGTTAGGGTAAAGGGTATTTAGGTCTTTAGGTGGGCTTCTAGAAGATTCTTTGGTGCAAACCCCCTATGGTAAATACGAAACTCTAGCTAGGGCTTCTAACAAACTAACTAACTCTAAGAATAACAAAAGACACCCTATTGACTCTACTAATTACACCACTAGACTAACCCTAGGAAAATACATAACTACCCTCACTAAGCCCTATAATTAATATAATTAAAATACTTAAGCTAATATATAGTATTCAAATTCACAATGAGGGCCCACCAGGGGTGGGGTCTCACAAAAACCGTAACATCTTCTCCATTTCTCAAGTCACACCAAACAATAGAATATTGACCCAGATAAAAACTGAAAGTACCAAATCTACTTCGTGTTTCATCTCAACCAGTTCATCAAATCAAAGGCTCAGAGCTTCAAGCCACGCTACACCAAACCCAAATATGCTCGGGGCAAAAAAAAAAAAAATACTTCAACTCAAACCCCAACCCTAATCACCCACTTCTGTAAGGCACATGCAAAACTGACACAGCCACTGAATGTGAACTACAGACACTAGAGTCCGATATTTATCATTTTTTTAACTAGATGATCTAGAGTGACATTTTGACACATTTCAGTTCAAACTTGCAACAAAATACAAAAAACAGGGACAATCGAATCACATCAGAATTCGAAACATCATTAAAAAAACCAAAACCGGCAACTCCAGAGATCAAAATCAATGAATCTCAACCAACATTCAAAACCCAAACTTTAAAAATATCTAAAGGACGTCTTACCTTTAAGAATAAAATAAATAAAAACACAAACAAACTTGGATCTGGCGAATGAGGCGAGAGAGAGTGGCGTCTTCTTCTTCGTGCGTCAAGAGAGAGAGGCGAGAAAAGGGCTGACCGACTGGGGGTTGAGAGGAAGAGGTGTAACGCCCCAATTCCGGATACCGAGAAAATCGTCAAAGTACCGAAATTGGCGCGCTACTTCCCGAAAAATTCGAGAACTTCCAAGATCATAGGTCCGCAGTGAGGTCCAATTTAAAACTTTTTGAATAATTTTATAACAACAGTTAATATTGCGGAAGCATAAAGAAATAAGCGGAAGCAATACAGAGATAGCGGAAGCACAATGTATCATCAAAATCATATCATGTATATCGGGCTTGTCCAGCCTAATATGAAAAGTGATAAAAATCAAAGTTTAATTACATAATTTCAACATTACCCAGCTCACTACAAAAATCTCTCAAAATCCCAAATAAATAGACACTCAAGCCCCTGCCACTAGTGTCGGCTCTCCACCTTCCGGCTCGACCTCTTGGTCGGCCGGTCCCCATCCGTAGTCACCTACTACGGGCACCTCTACGAGTGTGTACGCATCGCCCTCGAACTCGGGGTCAAGACCTAAGCACCAAGAGTGGATCTAAAGATCTAGCAAGTCACAATATGCTAATAATATAGAATGTATGCATCAAATGAGTAGAGACAGTAATAAAGTTAGGAGAATAGCAATGGTACAGATCCTAAGCAGTTGAGCAAGATAAACAAATAGAATCAAGATAAACATAATATAATAAACCTACACAAAATGGCACACTCACACAAGCTGGCTACCGAGGGATATTATGTCGCGGCCCTCCCATACTAAACACAGTCGCGGTGGAGAAAATCTCACAGTGCTGGGGATTATCTAGCCCCGCAAATAATCATCATCCATCAACACACACTGAGACCAGACTCGGTATCGCACCGTCAATCTCCAACAATGCTCATCATGATAGCCACACAACACTCTCAGTAGCTCCTACCAGTGATGATCAGTCGACCAACTGGCTGAGCTTAGATCAACTGAGTGAATGTCTATGCCGACTCAGCAAACAATAAAGGTCTGTGTCTGTCTAGGCTTTGCCTTGTGTGAACAAGGTCCTAACAAAGTCCCTAAGAGGTCTAAGCATCCATTGATCATAATCCAGGTCCAAGTCCAGTCAACGGATCCATACCAAGGCCCACCAAATACATAGCCTGGTCTATAATAGTCCATATGAGTTACAAGTCCATGTTCAATAACATATGATCCATTTACATCCATAATGGGTCACAAGCCCATACAATCTAACCTCTCCAGTCTAGGGTAATTCTCATCCAAACTTAGGCCAAAAAGGGCCCGCCTAGCCACAGACACGGGCCAATGTTCACCCAATCATATTACCGGGTCACCTCTAAGTAGTCTTAGGTTCGGGTCCTCCATTTTCCATCTAATTAACAGGTATAAGCAATAATAAGGACAATAGAGTGATAGTAATAATTTGAGGGAGATGAATCTCCAAGTACAAGGATCAATGGGCCGGAGATATCAACAGTCCAACCTAAGTAAATGATCCACTGCAGATTCAGGTCTATCTCAGGTAATTCGATCTTTAAGTGAAACCACAGATGCTAAAGAATACTGTGTTTGGTGCTCAGAAGTTATGTGCATCACTTGGTATCGTATAAAGGTCGAATCATCTTAGATTACATAACCTGGACCTTAATTAGTAGACCCCACGAGTCAAGGTAGAGCCACACCATTGACTCGTGGTTGGCACAGTGATGGAAGTCTATTTGGATGGTCGATGGGCCCCACATATGATTACAACAATAGAAATTAGAATCTGAAAAATGTCATTGTACATAGTGTGCTCAGCCGACCTCCTGGCCTGGGCGGTCAGCTCGGCACACTGGGATCAGAGAAGTAAACACCCTGCAGGCAAAGCCTGATTGTCCAGAACTTCCTGTGAGTTCGGCTAACCCCCTGGCCTGGGTAGTTGGCCGTGCACACTAAGAATTCTGGCTGAAGGGAATGTCCCAGGTTCTAGTCTCCCTTGTTGGAATCCGGCCTTTTCAAAATCTAGCTCGGAGTTCGGCTAGGCACTTGAGCTCAATTGAACACTCAGCTCGGTCACCCAGCTCAGCTCGGCAAAGCGCCTAGCTCAGTTCGGTCACCCAGCTGAGTTCGGTAAAGCGTTGAGCTCGGTCAAGCATTGAAGTCGGTCAAGCTCTTAGCTCGGTCAAGCGCTGAGCTCTGTTAAGTACGGAGCCCGGTCTGGCACGGAGCTCGGTAAAACACTGAGCTCGGCCATAACACTGGGCTCGGCCAAGACACTGAGCTCGGCCTAGACACTGAGCTCGGCCTAAACACTGAGCTCGGCTAAACGCGGATCTCAACTTGAGCACTGTGCTCGGCAGAACACTGAGTTCGGTCAACACTGAGCTCGGCTAGTGTTGAATCCAGCCATCGCTGAGCTCGGCCAGTACTGAGCTCGGCCATCGCTGAGCTCGACCAGTGCTGAGCTCGGCCATCGCCGAGTTCGGTCAAATGCTGAGCTCTGGGTTTGAGGAGAATTTCATGATCCTATATCTGGACCAGGTCTGAAATCAGGGATCTACCTGGGCCCCTCCATCAGATGTGGGGTCTTGATTTTCCAAAGGTGGTCCCACCTCGGTCCCGGTCTCAACGCAGCAAGACGGGTTTTTACAATTCCACCTCTGGGAATTTGGTACAGTGACCCCAATCCTGGTCTCAGTGTCATAATCAGTGCTGTCATAACCAGCAGAGCTATTCACCAGAGGATGAAGAGTTACATAGTAAGTTCTAGATTATATCCAAGACACTTTCCTTTTGAACACGCCAAGCGTTTTTAGTTTTTACTAAATATTGGTGACATTACTTGTTTTGGGTCTTCTGACTTGCAGACATATGCAGTCTCCATCAGCATCCGTTTTGTTGTACGTATAGATGCAGCCTCATCATTTGTCTAGTTTTATTTATTCTTACTCACGTACTAATTGTTCTGTTTGATTATTTTATTCGCAATATTGCAGCTTGGTTTTTTGCTTATTGCTCTCATCTAGAAGTTTGACTTCTCTCCCTTCATGGTTTTGATAATAGCGATTCTCAATGACGGTGAGATATTAGAAATTGGTACAAAAGCTGATCCTTTCCCCATTTTCTACTTTTTAGAATCAACTTATTTATGTTTGCTTGTGATGCTACCATTGATTTAGGAACAATCATGACAATCTCAAAGGATCAAGTTAAGCCATCTCCTATGCCGGACAGTTGGAAGCTAAGGGAAATCTTTTTGACCGGTTTGGTGCTGGGAAGTTATTTAGCTTGATGACAGTGATCTTCTTCTGGGCTATGATTGATACTGATTATTTTTCGGTACGCCTAAGATAGATACATCCTAACTAGTAAAAAGGAAGAATGAATTCTATCTTCTTCTATTGATTTTCTTTATTAAGTTATAGTCTTTCATCGGCACATTGTGATTGGTCATATTGAATTTTAACTTTTGACACTAGGAGTATTAAACATCATATTTATTCTGATACAGGACAAATTTGGGGTTAGATCGCTAAGGAAAGAACCTCACGGAATGATGGCTGCCTTATACCTTCAGGTAAGTATTGTGAGCCAAGCCCTCATTTTCGTCACCCGATCTCGTAGCTGGTCCTTTGCAGAGTGTCCGGCACTCATCTTGGTCACATCCTTTATTGCCGCTCAGCTGGTAAGGCTCACTACTTAATCCATCGGACTAATTTGATATCTGTAATGCCCTTAGTTTTGTTCATGTTGCTTGCACAAGTTGTTGAACCTTTATTCTTTACCATCTAACCCAAAATGGGAAATAACAAGCTCTTGTTAAGAACCCCCATAAAGTTTGCTATTGGTGAATATTGATCGAGATCAGATATTAATGGGAAGTGGACCTTGAACCCACTTACATTGAAATGTTTTGAGGAACTCCTCTTTCGGTAATTTGATCTTTGTTTTATAATGGTAATGTTTGTTCATAATTAGTACAATTTTATTCATGAGTCCAGTTTTTCCAGGTAGCAACTCTCATAGCCGTCTATGCCAGCTGGGTTTTGCCAGGATCGAAGGAGTGGGGTGGGGTTGGGCTGGAGTCATCTGGCTTTACAGTATGGTGATCTATCTTCCCCTTGATTTAATCAAAATTTCGGTTCGGTATGCACTAAGTGGAAAGGCTGGGGATACCATAACAGGAGGAGAGGTAATAAACTTTTAATAAGTATTATTCATTTTGATGTTGAATCTGCTGGGTCCTTGACATTACTAGCCAATACAAACTAGTTTTGGCTTTCTGTTCCATTGCGTCCTTTGGTGGCGTTTTCAATCTCGTAGACTGCCCTCACTAGCAAGAAGGATTATGGGAGACAGGAAAGAGAAGAGGCGAGCTGAAGTTGCAAGGTACATTGCGAAATTATTTGACCTAAAGCAATCGAGATTCGAAGCACTAAAAAATCAGTCGTTAATCATCAAATTCCTTTTCTTTTCCAATCTTGTAACACTGGCTGTGGTTGTTTCCAGTTTCAGGCTTCATGAGCTGCACACACTTGAAGGACATGTGGAGTCAGTAGTGGATGGGAAAGGGCTTGACATTATTGATACCATCCAGCAGCACTATACAGTGTGATAGAACAAAGGAAGTCCTCCATCAGTGTTCAAGATGGAGCTTGGTACTAAGTAGAACGAATCAAACATTATTAGATGAAAGCTCTGAGTACTAAATCTACTATTTCTTTAACTTTATATCTTGTAATTATCGTTATTTTCCTTTTACACCGAACATGTAAGATAAAATACAATGTATGACCACCAAAACAAGCCATCAACAAACTGAAATAAATACAAAGAAATCATCCACAGACAACATGTATCGGCATCAAATATAACAACCCATCTACATTCCATCCACGTCTTGTAACAAGCACGACAAACTTTGATTTAGTTTACTCTTCGGTTCACACAACCTCGCCAAACTCATGAGAAGGTTTTGCAAGTCTGATTCAGTAAAGCTTGATTTTGGGAGCTACAAGTTCATTTTTGGCTTTGTTCTATTGCTCTGAAAACCAGCTGATTATAAATGAAGGGAAAAAAAAATCTAAAATTGAAGACTGAATAAAAAATTACTCAAAGATGGTAAGGGTTGTTAGGTATTTTTTGTATTGGCTAAATTCATGTTGGACAAAACTTTAGGAGTCTTTACGTTGTATGTTTTATTTAGAAAAGGTCTCCAAAGATAGAAGAGGGAAGGACTCTAAGAAGAAGAAAGCTGGAAGAAAAAGAGTGCTGAATTTCCACAACAAACAATCCCAGCAGAGTCCGCTCGAGCGACCATGACTTCGCTCGAGCGAAGGCGAGACAGAGGCATGTCCGCTCGAGCGAAGTAAGAGTCCGCTCGAGCGAACAGTGCGCAGAATTTTGGGAAAGTCTCCTTTTTGCACGAAACTGTTTCCTTTTGAGACTCTGTTTTCCCAGTTTGAGTCCTACTTGTGTTCTAAGTGTTAGGCACGAAATTGGGGCTATATATAGAGTGTTACTCTCAACCCTATAGAGATCACCACCACTCTCATTAATCTAAGTCAGAGAGATCATAAGAGAGAGTTTATTATCTAGAGCCATTGAGAGATCGTTCTGAAGGCTGCTCTAGAAGGTTGTTGCTGCTTTTACTTTTCGAAGGAGAAGATTGTTCATCTTGTGCTTGCAAGGTGTGAGGAGATCAAGTAAGGAGAATGGGACACGTGGATTCGTGTTAGTGGATTCTTTGCAAGAATAACTATAGTCCTGAGGTCGAGGTACAGACTGAGGTACAGGAGCTAATGAGTATATATTGTAACTGTTCGTGAACTCTTGATTTCTGGTTCGTGGTTTTTCTCCCTGGATAGGGTTTCCACGCTATATTTTGTGTCTGCCTTCTTGTGGTGTGTGATTGGTAGATTTAATTGCTAGTTCGTCTGATTGTTTATTTCCGCTGTGCATTGTTTGTTAATTTGAGAACTAGTAGTAATCCATTCTAGTAGCCCATAAATTTGGACTTTCAATTGGTATCAGAGCGGGTTGCACTATTTTATTGTGTTGATCCATATTTGCTAGAATGGATATCTACCGTGAAGGCACTTCAACCAATAAGCCTCCTTTATTGGATGGTAGCAATTATGCTTATTGGAAAGTCAGGATGGTTGCCTTCTTGAAAGCCATAGATCTGAAAGTTTGGAAATCTGCTGTGAATGGCTATTCCTTGCCCACTATTACTGTTGATGGGTTAACTGATCTCAAACCTGAAGATAAGTGGACTAAGGAAGAAGAGTTGGCTGCCACTTATAACTCTAAAGCATTGAATGCTATTTATAATGGAGTTAATATGTCTGAGTTTCGTAGAATTTCTACTTGCACTACTGCGAAAGAAGCATGGGATATTCTGCAGACTGTGCATGAAGGCACTGAAACTGTTAAACAGTCGAAACTTCAGAAATTGTATACAGCATTCGAAACCATAAAGATGGAAGAAGATGAAACTTTTGATGATTTCAATTCAAAGCTGAATGCAATTGTGAATGATACCTTTACTCTGGGAGAGCCAATTCCTGAAAATAGAATTGTGAAAAAGATTTTGCGGTCTCTTCCTGAAAGGTTTGATGCAAAGGTTGTGGCTATTGAGGAGAATAAAAATTTGAATATTCTCAAAGCTGAGGAATTAGTTGGCAACCTTCAGACTTTTGAAGCAAACCTAAGGACTAATGTGAAGACAAAATCTCAAGGTATTGCTTTGAAAGCGTTCAAAGAATCATTCAAGAAAGCGTCCAATGAATCATATAAGAAAGCTGCAAGTGATTCAGATTCCGATTCAGAGGAAATTGATCCCCAAGTTGCTGTACAATTCATGAAGCAATTCAAGCTTTTTATGAAGGGGCAGAAAACCAATGTGAAGATCCCTAAAAATTCTGGAAAGAAGAAATCTTTTAAAGGGATTCAATGTTATGAGTGTCAAGGCTATGGACATATTGCTAATGATTGCGGAAACAAAAAATCTCAAAAGAAGGCCTTGAACACTACTTGGGAAGATGACACTTCTGATGAGAATGATGAAAATCCTGAGTCTGACAAGTCTGACACTGGCAAGGGGAAGTTTATTGCTTTCATGGCAACTTCTAGTTCTGTTGCTTCCCATGTTTCTTCTGAAGCTGAGACTGATCAAGATACTGATTTACAGGAAGAACCAGATTGGAAAGCTGAATATGAAACACTTTTCAAGAAAACCATGAAGATGGTTAAAGTGAATGAAAAAGTTGCTATTAATTGGCAAATGTCTGAAGAACAGAATTCCTCCTTAAAAGCTGAACTTGCAGATTCACTTGAAAAATTACAAAAACTGGAGGATGACAATAACAAGTTGGCTGACAAATTGACTGCAGAATCACAAAAGTGTGTCTTACTTGATTCTGATATGAAGACTTTGAAAGCAGAGAATTCTGATCTGAATGGAAGACTCAAGATAGTTTTATCTGAGTTAGACACTGCAAAAGCTTCATTGAACAAGATGAATATCGGGTCTAAAAAATTAGATGACATCTTGTGCAGTCAAAAGGCAAACACTGACAAGCATGGCATTGGCTACACTAACGAGGCATCTACATCTAAAGCCAAAGGTATAAACTGTTTGAATCCAAATTCAGTTGTTACTAATCCTGTTGTTCATGTTGCAAATACAGTCGCCAAGAAGAAACATGTGCCACGTCCTGAAAGAATTCCCACTTGTCATCATTGTGGAATTAAAGGGCACATTAGACCTCATTGCAATAAGCTGCGAAAGTCACCAAATAGAATGCAATGGAAAACACAGAAGACTGCTCTGAATAAGGAAACCAAAGCTGTTTGGGTCAAGAAAGAAGACTTATCTTCTGTGTTGGTACATACTTTGCTGAAATATCTGAATATGCAAGTGTGTGTGCCAAAGCTTCATCACCCCTGATCTACAGGAGCAAGCCCCCACCCCAGTGCTGATACGAAGATTTTTCTAAGGGGGAGTAAAATTTGAGGGGGAGGTACAGAATCCAAATTGACAGAAGCTGCTTCAGGATACTATTTGTCAATTATGGACAAAAAGGGGGAGAATACTGAAGCCAGGGGGAGACAACAGACAAAGATCTACCCAGGGGGAGACAACAGACAAAGATCTAAAGGAGCTGATAATTTTTTTTGTGCTGAAAATTCAATGTATTTTGGTTTTTCTTTTGAGTAGATCTTTTGTAAAAGTTTTGTCCATGAATTGCCAAAGGGGGAGATTGTTAGGTATTTTTTGTATTGGCTAAATTCATGTTGGACAAAACTTTAGGAGTCTTTACGTTGTATGTTTTATTTAGAAAAGGTCTCCAAAGATAGAAGAGGGAAGGACTCTAAGAAGAAGAAAGCTGGAAGAAAAAGAGTGCTGAATTTCCACAACAAACAATCCCAGCAGAGTCCGCTCGAGCGACCATGACTTCGCTCGAGCGAAGGCGAGACAGAGGCATGTCCGCTCGAGCGAAGTAAGAGTCCGCTCGAGCGAACAGTGCGCAGAATTTTGGGAAAGTCTCCTTTTTGCACGAAACTGTTTCCTTTTGAGACTCTGTTTTCCCAGTTTGAGTCCTACTTGTGTTCTAAGTGTTAGGCACGAAATTGGGGCTATATATAGAGTGTTACTCTCAACCCTATAGAGATCACCACCACTCTCATTAATCTAAGTCAGAGAGATCATAAGAGAGAGTTTATTATCTAGAGCCATTGAGAGATCGTTCTGAAGGCTGCTCTAGAAGGTTGTTGCTGCTTCTACTTTTCGAAGGAGAAGATTGTTCATCTTGTGCTTGCAAGGTGTGAGGAGATCAAGTAAGGAGAACGGGACACGTGGATTCGTGTTAGTGGATTCTTTGCAAGAATAACTATAGTCCTGAGGTCGAGGTACAGACTGAGGTACAGGAGCTAGTGAGTATATCTTGTAACTGTTCGTGAACTCTTGATTTCTGGTTCGTGGTTTTTCTCCCTGGATAGGGTTTCCACGCTATATTTTGTGTCTGCCTTCTTGTGGTGTGTGATTGGTAGATTTAATTGCTAGTTCGTCTGATTGTTTATTTCCGCTGTGCATTGTTTGTTAATTTGAGAACTAGTAGTAATCCATTCTAGTAGCCCATAAATTTGGACTTTCAAGGGTGAAGGAAATATTTTCAAGACCTAGTCTCCTAGAAAAATTTCAGATGATTATCATCAAATGCAACCACCTGCTTGAGGAACAATTCCTTTAAAAATGTAAGGGACCTTCTTACTCTGACTAATAAAAAGAATTGCATAGAACATACAAATGCAATAAGATCTTTCAAGGAAACTACAAGAAACAAATACGAGAGGTTCTTTTAAGTAAACTGCAAGAAAAGGCTACGCACAAAAGGACTATGTAGCTTTCAAACTCTCCCTTTAATATGCATATAAGGTGCTGATAAAACTCGGACTAATGATGGATAAAATATGCAATATTTAACACATCAATTAACTTCTTTTTTTTTCTAATTTTTTGTGAGAAAAATGTCACACCAAAGAACACAATAGTGGGCTGCAAGAAAAACCAAATTAATTTTCACATAAACGCACTTGTAATGCATTAGATGAGAGAGTTAGACCATTTTTCATCAAACTATGGCCATGTTTGAGAAGAGATCATTGATGGTTTTGACCATTTTTTTGATCAAACTATGGCCATATTTGCGGAGCAACAACTATTTAAATGAAAAAGAAATTGAAATCAGTGATGGTTTTGGCCATTTCTCATCAAACCATGGGCATGTTTGTGGAGCAACAACTATGTAAACGAACAAAAATTGAACCTTTCGATGGATATGTATGTGCTAATTCAACCATCTTCATTATCAAAGTCTTGTCCCCTCTATATTAGGATCGTTTGCAAGAATCCAACTTTTCCATTACGGTATATGTTGGTCTAAATGGTAGGATAGGTTGCAGTTGCACTTCTTTAGGTCTAATATTTCTACTTCTATCCATATTTTCTTCGTCTTCCTCGGCCTTTCCTTTTGCCATGGTGAGCCATCAACTTGCATATAAATACTTTTCTTCACTGATGCCTAGGGGTGTTCATGGGCCGGGCCGGGCCGGGCTGAGGAATATTGTGACGTTTTGGGTATTATATATATTATATTATTTATTTTATTATGATTTAATTGATTGTATATTAATTAAATACGCGATTAGTCTAAGTGGGGACCACGTTAGGCTTAGGTTTGGTGAGTTAGGCTTGTTGGATAGGTGTTATAACCCATAGTTAACCCAGGCCCAATTTAGTGGTATAATTCTTTTCTAATACAAACTCTTATCTTTTTAGAAAACAAACACTATTATTTTTTAGACTTTAAGTCAGATTACAATTCCTACTCTTATTTCCTATTTATACACCACACTCTTTTATTTTTACACACAATTCTCTCTTTTCCAATTTTCCTTTGGGATTGCACCTTGGGTTTTAGGAATTTTAGATCGTCTCCATCAACCGCGGACATCAGGCAAGTGCTTAACCATAATTTGTAAATTTAATGCTTGTGTTTCTCGTTGATTCAAGTTTTGATGCATGTAGAAATCATTTTTATGCCCTAAGGTTTGCTTCTCTCTACTTGTTTTTGTGATGAGACCTTGCATCTAGATCGACACTGTGATATTGGTTCTAATATTAAGGGCGTGAGTCTTCTTGGGTTTCTTTATTTTATTTAATTTTGATGTGGGACCCAAGGGATGATTGGATCGTGGATCTGGTCGGGACATCGGTCTTACATGGCTGGGCTACGTTGCTTGTGTGGGTGATCATGGGTTGTGATCTATGTGGCCCATTATCCAGTCACTCGGTTGCTACAGGCGTGGAACGAGGTACTGTGTGTATGGCTGGACTTGCATGTGTTTTGAAAAGAACAAAAAATAATATAAGGGGAAGATCTCTAGTTGCAGAATACGAAGACAACTAGACAAGTGTATCTTTTCATATATTCTGGTGAGGCCCATTATCAATGGAACTTTGACATACATGGGGTAGGGGAGGTTTGACCTTTACATGCATTAAAAGAAAGAAAAACAAAAGGACACTAGGGAGGGACAAGTGCAGAACGTTGGACACTTTTGAGGCTTCTTTTTTTTATGGACTTAATCATGTGCTGGGGCCAAGGAGAATGAATTGATGATCAATCCGGACCATAGATCTATTAGTGGGGCCTTGTTGTTTTATGAAACCAAATTAAATCCTTGGGCCCATTTTATAAAGAGTTGAATTTAGAAAATATTTTGGATGGAATTCTCAAGTTTTCTAAAATTATAAAATTAAGATTGTGATTTTATCATTATTATTTGCAAATTAATTATTAAATGATATCTTTGATTTTTTTAATGTATTAAAATTATATTTTTGTACCTTATTAATTGGATCATTGGACCTGAGTAAATATCGTCCGGGCAAACGGTATATTACTAACGTGGGGTTTAGTACCTTGTATGACATCGAGGAAATCCTAATGGATATGAGCTCAACCCATCTTTATTGGAAAACCCTTAATTGGGTCTATGCACCATTGATTGTGAAAGGATGCGTTGATCTTCTATCTATCAGAGATTCTTGTGGTTGTTGGGTATGAGACCTTATGTTTGACCTTAGGATTGGCTTGTGATTATTCCTTGACCATCGGGTTTGCATACATGATTGAGATTGATGTTGGTCTATTAGCTGCATACCCTATATTGATTGGATATAGACCGTGATGTGGCTTGGCAAGCGATTGAGAAATTATAGAGATTTATTCGAATGATTTATCGATATTGATTGTGGATTGTTGTGCAGCCAGCCATTCACTTTGACTTAGATTTCTGTGTCAGAGTTATACAAATCACTAGGTTTATTTTATTATGATATATATATATATGTACAACGATTGGGTCATAATTGAACGACTGCAGTTGTAATTGGACGGCTGATCACCGATGTGTGCGGACACTGTAATATCCGAATTGATTGACCGGTATTCCGGATTATTGATCGGTCTATGACCACCGACGTGATTGATATAGTTAGGGCTGACCACCCAAGACAGTGGCATTGCTTCTGTGTGATTATTGTATTGCTCTATTGTGTAGGTTGGATTTAGGATATTCGTTCTTTTCGTCATTGATACATTCTTATTCTCTTATAATCATTACCTGTCATTACTCACTTTGTTCTGGTGTTTTATTTATAGATTATGCTTTTGTGCTTGCTGTTTACTTTGTTTATTGGTGCATAGGTACCGAACCCTACCTTGCCGAGGAGACGGAGGAGGGTCAAACGTTTCAAGCGTTTGAGCCAGTTAACGAACCCGAGTGGAGTGCCGATGATGGCTACGAAGCTGTCTGAGTCCGCACGGGAGTGACTTTCATCATAGAGATTATTTTAGTAGCAAACTTTTCATAATGAACCTAAATTTTATTTAGTTATTTTGTTTAAATTATTTTGGAAACTTTAACCTTAAATATCCAACTAGTTATGTGTTGGTTTGATTTTTAATATTGATACCAATTGATTTAATGCTTCCGCAAATGTTTTATTATGACTCACCATGTTTCGAAACTTTTGTGGGTCCATATTTGGGAGCTTGTGTTGCATTAAACACAGGAAATTGAATATTTATTCTTATTTTTCACGTTTTCCCCTGGTTGTATTTTGGGGACGTGACAGTTGGTATCAGAGCCAGCACGTTTCTCGGAACTTAAAGCTGGATAAAAATAATTAGGACGTGGTGAGGATTTCGATCTCGTTAGACAGGCTTTACGTGCTAACGGCAAAGTCTATAGTGTTGTTTGTTAGATTATTATTAGGAATCAACTACTAACACTCTTTTGCAGGAAATGGCACACCAAGAAACTCAATCGCTAGATAATAATGGAAGTGGGTCGAGCTCTAATGATGACCGTTTCAATCGACTCTTGGAAGCCTTTATGCAGTCGCAGGCTGACCAGATTGAGCAAAGACAGCGAGAAAAAGAAGAACGAGCCGCTGAAAGAGCACAAGCTGATCAAGATAGGGCAGTCACCAAGCCAGAACAATCAGAATAACTCAAAGCGGCAGAAATTGCAAACTCAACCCCTAGCTAGTCAGAATCATCAGTGTGAGCGATGTGGTAGGAGGAATCACACAACAGAGCAATGTTACAGACATACTGGAGCATGTCTTCACTGTGGACAGCTTGGACATAGAGTCCGAGATTGTCCTGGAAAAGGCGGTCAGATCGTGACATCTCAGACAGCTGGGCATCTTGCGTCTTCACAACAGTATTGGAGGACAGCACCTCAGCAGGGATCACAGCAAACAGGTCAGCAGTTTCCTCAAGCGCCGCAGCAGCAACAACAACAATTTAGGGCTCCTCAGAATCAACAGTTTAGGGGACAAGCTCCACAGCAAAGGCAAGTTCAAGGTCAGCAAAGGTAGCAGCAAGGGGGTCAACAGAAGCCACTTAGGCTCATTCAAGGACAGCAGAACCAAACCCAGCAAGGCAAGGTGTATGCATTAACTCACGAGGATGCAAATGCTTCGACGGACGTTGTGGAAGGTACTATTCTAATCTCAAGTGTAGAAGCTAAGACTATTTTTGATCCTGGATCCACGCATTCTTTTGTTTCGCATGTATTTGCTAGAAATATTGATGGTGGTGTAGCAAGATTAGAACTTGCCTTAATAGTACGGACCCCGGTAGGTACACAGGTCCGTTGTCACCAATATTTTCCGAATACCCAAGTTCAGGTTGGAAATTTTATACTACCCGCCAATTTGATTCTTTTATCAATGAAAGACTTTGATGTCATACTGGATATGGACTGGCTAGCAACCTATAGGGCAGTGATGGATTGTTTCAATAAAACCATTAAGTTGACGTTGCAGTCGGATACAATCGAATTTGTGAGACAGAGGAAATCGATCCAGACTGGCCATATCTCCGCATTGAAAGCGGAAAGATTATTGAAATCCGGTTGTGAAGGATATTTGGCGTTTATCACGGAGGATAAACAGTCTAAAGGGGTGGAGGGCATCCCAGTGGTCAGTGAGTTCCCAGATGTTTTCCCGGATGAAATTCCAGGCTTACCACCAGTGAGAGAGATAGATTTTTCGATTGAATTGGCTCCAGGGACAGCCCCAATTTCGAAGGCACCATATAGAATGGCTCCAGCAGAGCTCAGAGAGTTGAAGACACAATTGGAAGAATTGTTAGACAAAGGGTTCGTGAGACCGAGTGTATCACCTTGGGGTGCGCCGGTGTTATTTGTTAAAAAGAAAGATGGCTCAATGAGAATGTGTATAGATTATAGACAACTCAATCAGGTCACGATCAAGAATAAGTACCCTCTTCCCAGGATTGACGAGTTGTTTGATCAATTGCAGGGAGCTGAGTTTTTCTCCAAGATAGATCTGAGATCAGGGTATCATCAGCTCAGAGTAAGAGACCAAGACATTCAGAAGACAACATTTAGGACCAGATATGGCCACTATGAATTTCTGGTGATGCCGTTTGGGTTAACCAATGCCCCAGGAGTATTTATGGCTTTAATGAACAAGATATTTGCACCTTTCCTCGACCAGTTTATTGTTGTTTTTATAGATGATGTACTAGTATATTCTCGGTCTCGAGAGGATCACGAGCAACATTTGAGGTTGGCGTTACAAACTTTGAGGGATCAGCAGTTGTATGCCAAGTTAAGCAAGTGTGAATTTTGGTTAGATCAAGTGGTTTTCTTAGGCCATATCATCAGCAAAGAAGGTTTGGCTGTAGATTCAGCAAAGATAGAAGCAGTGGTTAAGTGGCAGAGACCCATGTCAGTGACAGAGGTCCGTAGTTTCTTGGGATTGGTTGGCTACTATAGGAGATTCGTGAAAGGATTTTCATCTATTGCAGCTCCATTGACCAGGTTAACAAGGAAGGATGCACCATTTGTGTGGACTGATGAGTGTGAAACAAGTTTTCAGGAGTTGAAAAACAGATTGACTACAGCTCCAGTACTCACTTTGCCTAAGGAGAACGGCAGATTTGTGATTTATACAGATGCCTCGAGAGTTGGTTTGGGATGTGTACTTATGCAGGATGGAAAGGTTGTGGCTTATGGTTCCAGACAATTGAAAGAACATGAGAAGAAGTATGCCACTCATGATTTGGAACTTGCAGCAGTGGTCATGGCTTTGAAAATGTGGCGACATTACCTTTATGGTGAGAAATTCGAGATTCATTCAGACCACAGAAGCCTTCAATACTTGTTTACTCAACCTGAGTTGAACATGAGACAGACACGGTGGATGGAGTACATAAAGGATTTTGACTTCCCAATCAAATACCATCCCGAAAAAGCTAATGTAGTAGCGGATGCACTAAGTCGAAGAACGACAACTAATGCATGTTTAAGGGCAGAATGGTCATGGGCAGAGACTTTTCTCGATATGGGAGTAGCTTTGGAGTCAATTAGTGACAAAGTCATGTTAGCTAGCATGTTTGTCTGGGAACCAGAGATTTTAGGCAAGATTAAAAGCAGACAGTCAGAAGATCCAGAGTTAGTAAAGGTGATTGAGCAGATCGATAGCAGGCCAGATTTCAGGGTATTGGAGGGTGTGCTGTATTTTCAAGATCGGTTGTGTGTGCCGAATATAGAAGAATTGAAGAATGAGATTATGACCGAAGCACATCATTCAAGATACACCATACATCCAGGAAGTACGAAGATGTATAAGAATCTACACAATCATTATTGGTGGAATAATATGAAGAAAGAAGTGGCAGGATTTGTGGCAAGATGTCTTACATGCCAACAAGTTAAAGCCGAACGAAAACAACCGCCAGGTCTTTTAAAGCAGTTAGAAGTACCTGAATGGAAATGGGAGCACATAACGATGGATTTCATTTCAGGATTGCCATCAATGCATAACAAGGATAGTATCTGGGTGATAGTCGATAGGTTAACAAAAGTGGCGCATTTCTTACCAATGAACATGAGGACACCTAGAGATGAGTTAGCAAGAATGTATATGGAGAAGGTTGTCGTAATTCACGGCGTTCCCAAATCGATCGTATCAGACAGAGACCCTAGATTTTTGGGAAAGTTTTGGACTACACTGCAGGAAGCATTAGGCACGACATTGAATTTCAGTACGGCGTACCATCCTCAGACTGACGGACAAATAGAAAGAACTAATCAGACACTGGAAGATATATTGCGAGCCTGCATATTAGATTTCGGTAAGGACTGGCAGAAAAGTTTACCGTTATGCGAGTTTGCATATAACAACAGCTACCACTCGAGTATCGGCATGGCACCATTTGAAGCATTGTATGGACGACGTTGCAGAACTCCAATCTGCTGGGAAGAAATAGGTGTCAGGAGTTTCCATGGACCATCTATCGTTAGCGACACCAGTGAGAAAGTCAAGCAGATCCATGATCGATTAAAGATTGCTAGAAGCCGACAAAAAAGTTATGCAGATCAAAAGCGAAGAGATCTTCAGTTCGAAGTGGGTGACCATGTGTTCCTAAAGGTTTCACCAACCCGCGGAACATTAAGATTTGGGCAGAAAGGGAAGTTATCCAGAAGGTATATTGGACCATTTGAGATCTTGGAGAGAATTGGAGAAGTTGCATATAGATTGGCACTTCCAACGAAATTGTCAGGGGTACACAATGTCTTTCACGTTTCAATGTTAAAGAAATATATCTCAGACCCATTGCATGTTCTTCAGTATGAGCCGTTAGAGTTGCAGTCAGATGCTACATATGTCGAACGGCCTAAACAGATTATCGACACTAAGGAACAAGTTTTGCGAACCCGAACGATTCATTGGGTGAAAGTGCAGTGGGAACATCATAGTCCTCGAGAAGCTACTTGGGAACTCAGGGATCAAGTGAAGAAGTTATACCCGCATCTCCTTCCAGAGGTATACTGGTCATTTGGAGGACCAAATGTTCTAAGGGGGAGAGAATGTGACGTTTTGGGTATTATATATATTATATTATTTATTTTATTATGATTTAATTGATTGTATATTAATTAAATACGCGATTAGTCTAAGTGGGGACCACGTTAGGCTTAGGTTTGGTGAGTTAGGCTTGTTGGATAGGTGTTATAACCCATAGTTAACCCAGGCCCAATTTAGTGGTATAATTCTTTTCTAATACAAACTCTTATCTTTTTAGAAAACAAACACTATTATTTTTTAGACTTTAAGTCAGATTACAATTCCTACTCTTATTTCCTATTTATACACCACACTCTTTTATTTTTACACACAATTCTCTCTTTTTCAATTTTCCTCTGGGATTGCACCTTGGGTTTTAGGAATTTTAGATCGTCTCCATCAACCGCGGACATCAGGCAAGTGCTTAACCATAATTTGTAAATTTAATGCTTGTGTTTCTCGTTGATTCAAGTTTTGATGTATGTAGAAACCCTTTTTATGTCCTAAGGTTTGCTTCTCTCTACTTGTTTTTGTGATGAGACCTTGCATCTAGATCGACACTGTGATATTGGTTCTAATATTAAGGGCGTGAGTCTTCTTGGGCTTCTTTATTTTATTTAATTTTGATGTGGGACCCAAGGGATGATTGGATCGTGGATCTGGTCGGGACATCGCTCATAC
The DNA here is from genome assembly GCA_012931725.1 of Litsea cubeba. Lineage (NCBI taxonomy): Eukaryota > Viridiplantae > Streptophyta > Magnoliopsida > Laurales > Lauraceae > Litsea > Litsea cubeba. The sequence continues at coordinate 47,826,926 of CM022954.1, forward strand.
ATGGCTGGGCTACGTTGCTTGTGTGGGTGATCAGGGGTTGTGATCTATGTGGCCCATTATCCAGTCACTCGGTTGCTACAGGCGTGGAACGAGGTACTGTGTGTATGGCTGGACTTGCATGTGTTTTGAAAAGAACAAAAAATAATATAAGGGGAAGATCTCTAGTTGCAGAATACGAAGACAACTAGACAAGTGTATCTTTTCATATAATCTGGTGAGGCCCATTATCAATGGAACTTTGACATACATGGGGTAGGGGAGGTTTGACCTTTACATGCATTAAAAGAAAGAAAAACAAAAGGACATTAGGGAGGGACAAGTGCAGAACGTTGAACACTTTTGAGGCTTCTTTTTTTTATGGACTTAATCATGTGCTGGGGCCAAGGAGAATGAATTGATGATCAATCCGGACCATAGATCTATTAGTGGGGCCTTATTGTTTTATGAAACCAAATTAAATCCTTGGGCCCATTTTATAAAGAGTTGAATTTAGAAAATATTTTGGATGGAATTCTCAAGTTTTCTAAAATTATAAAATTAAGATTGTGATTTTATCATTATTATTTGCAAATTAATTATTAAATGATATCTTTGATTTTTTTTAATGTATTAAAATTATATTTTTGTACCTTATTAATTGGATCATTGGACCTGAGTAAATACCGTCCGGGCAAACGGTATATTATTAACGTGGGGTTTAGTACCTTGTATGACATCGAGGAAATCCTAATGGATATGAGCTCAACCCATCTTTATTGGAAAACCCTTAATTGGGTCTATGCACCATTGATTGTGAAAGGATGCGTTGATCTTCTATCTATCAGAGATTCTTGTGGTTGTTGGGTATGAGACCTTATGTTTGACCTTAGGATTGGCTTGTGATTATTCCTTGACCATCGGGTTTGCATACATGATTGAGATTGATGTTGGTCTATTAGCTGCATACCCTATATTGATTGGATATAGACCGTGATGTGGCTTGGCAAGCGATTGAGAAATTATAGAGATTTATTCGAATGATTTATCGATATTGATTGTGGATTGTTGTGCAGCCAGCCATTCACTTTGACTTAGGTTTCTGTGTCAGAGCTTTACAAATCACTAGGTTTATTTTATTATGATATATATATGTACAACGATTGGGTCATAATTGAACGACTGCAGTTGTAATTGGACGGCTGATCACCGATGTGTGCGGACACTGTAATATCAGAATTGATTGACCGGTATTCCGGATTATTGATCGGTCTATGACCACCGACGTGATTGAGATAGTTAGGGCTGACCACCCAAGACAGTGGCATTGCTTCTGTGTGATTATTGTATTGCTCTATTGTGTAGGTTGGATTTAGGATATTCGTTCTTTTCGTCATTGATACATTGTTATTCTCTTATAATCATTACCTGTCATTACTCACTTTGTTCTGGTGTTTTATTTATAGATTATGCTTTTGTGCTTGCTGTTTACTTTGTTTATTGGTGCATAGGTACCGAACCCTACCTTGCCGAGGAGACGGAGGAGGGTCAAACGTTTCAAGCATTTGAGCCAGTTAACGAACCCGAGTGGAGTGCCGATGATGGCTACGAAGCTGTCTGAGTCCGCACGGGAGTGACTTTCATCATAGAGATTATTTTAGTAGCAAACTATTCATAATGAACCTAAATTTTATTTAGTTATTTTGTTTAAATTATTTTGGAAACTTTAACCTTAAATATCCAACTAGTTATGTGTTGGTTTGATTTTTAATATTGATACCAATTGATTTAATGCTTCCGCAAATGTTTTATTATGACTCACCATGTTTCGAAACTTTTGTGGGTCCATATTTGGGAGCTTGTGTTGCATTAAACACAGGAAATTAAATATTTATTCTTATTTTTCACGTTTTCCCCTGGTTGTATTTTGGGGACGTGACAAATATCCAGCTGGAATTGAGCTCTAAGGAATTGGCCCAATCTCGGCCTGCTTGGAAATGTGTAAGCCCGAGCCCAGCCAAGATTAATATATACTTAAAAAAGAGAGCAAAACTACAGAGTGTTAAGTGTAGTTCAAGTGGTTTGGACTTGGCCATTAATGGGAAAGGCCACAGTTTGAAACCCCCTATCTTTACCCATTTAGATTTTTCCAATCTGCCGGGCCGAGCTTTGGGCTCTCTACAACTGAGTCCAAGCCAAGCCCATCTATTAAAGTGGTTGAAATAAGTAGCCCGACCACAGCCTGAGTGCTAAAACAGAGGTCCCAAGCCCGGCCCAAATCTGGCTGGGCCATGGCCAGGTTCAGGCCAGGCCGATCCATGAAAACCCCTACTGTTGAGTCTAAATAATCTCTAACGAAAATCTCTTAATTCATCATTCATTGATTTTACTCTTAATGCTCCTACATGCCCTCATTTCTAATTTTATGTTTCTTAGTTTTACTATATATCCATCTAAATATTCTCATCTCTACTCCACTCATTTTGTGCATTGATAGACCGATGCCCGCTGATCTAATGACTTCCTAATCTCATTAGTTTAAGCTTTGCCAGTTTTTACTGATTGCCCCAAGCCCTAATCGACAAAAGCCCTTTTCAACTCATTCTAGCTCCCACATCATATACACAACCCGGACGGGTTTATAATTTGTGTTCCAAATCCAAGACCTCTTGTTTCAATTCTTTGAAACGACTGCACTACACACAATTTTTGTAACAAACCCATTAGAAAATATCTAAAATAATGAGACAAAAGTAGAAAACGAGGCGGGGTTACCAAAATAAATCCATCCTTGGAACTCCTCCACAGAGACCCAATCTATAATAAAAACCCATATTCATCCAAATGCGAAAAAACCAATAATAAACCTACCCCTATTTGGAGAAACAAGGACAAGTCACCCATTTAACCCCGACACATTGCCATCCCTAGTAATTGACATTTTTCTAAAAATATTTTTCCGAATCATTAAATTTGAATAACCCCCTCGAAAAACTTTTCTTTTCTTGCTAATTAGAGGGGGCCAAGCAAGCAAAGCCATCGATGAACGGTCTATAGCAAATTACATCAAGCCCCTCTTATGCTTTGAACTTTTTTTTTTTTTTGGGTAGAAGTATGATTTGAACTTGATATACCTGGTTAGGCCTAGCTGATGGACGTAACTAATTAAATGATTTTGAATGCATGTTGTGAAAAAGTGTAATATTTACTCATTAAAAACTTATTAACAATTAGAATAAAAATATAGGGGGTGTTCTGAAAACTCCTTTCTCCATGGGAGGGACCACAAAATGATTGCCGTTGGGTTTTAGCTTTTCAAAATGAGGTCCTCAATTATGTCCACGGACCATTAATATAGTGGTCCCCACCGCAGGCCCATTCAAACAAGGAAAAAAAAAATCTCCACTTGGGCGATTGTAGTATCCAAAGAGGCAAAGACTAATTGCATCATTTCCATGTAGGATGATGCGTCTCAGTTTCGAATAACCTAAAAGTGAAATTTGGGTTGGGCTTATTCAAGTAAGAGTTTAATTTAGGTCTATTAAAATTCACAAGGAAGTGACAAAAATTTGAAGTTTTACCTTTTGGTGTTTGAATTCAACCTTGAGATTTCAACTACACTTGGATAGGAAATTTATAATTGGTCTTGGTTTTATGTTGGGGATATTTTCAGGTTTCATTAGGACTAATTTCTAGTTTAATTTACTTGTACATAGTTTGAGAGTCCGGATCTCTTGTTTCAATGTAACGAGAAGATTCTGTTTTATCCTATCAAACTTCGCTTACCGTATAAAATTAACAGGGAGTTGAAACAGGAGATACGGACTCATCATTTGGATTAGACTAGGGTTGAGAAAAACCCCTACTTGACCTACTAAACTTTCTCTTATGTCGTTCCAATGTGTACGTGCGGTAAAAAGTTCCTCCATAGGCCACATATGTCACATGTCACACCCATGTGTATGCGTATGTGGTTCTAAATGCTTCATGCCCACAAAACTAAATCTGAATCACATAATTTGCACAGTTTATAAATATCATAAATGGGCCCCAGTGATGCACCCATGAGGCTTATTATATGATCATCACCTCAGTGGTGGTGCTTATCGCAGAACTAGGGGGCCCCACTCGCAAAAACCAAAACCCCCCAAACAAACTTTTAACATGTTCAATGCCCAAGGATGGTATACTACATCTTTTGATAAATCTAAAGCTGAGATGGTGAGATTCCAAGTTGGTAGAAGAAAAGGACTGTTGATTGGTGACCATGGTGGGGTCCTTGTTGAGGACCAGGACCCATAACCAATACATTTGTCTGCGTGTGGACATCCATCAACATCCAGTATGGAAAAACAAAGGAGGCCCATGACCCTGTCTAAACTGCATGGCTCAAGGGTCAGTCAAGTGGACAAAGAAACAATGGGGAAGGTGGTCCACCCCAGCACCAATCATTGTCATCTCCACCGTCATATCTCATAACATTTCAACCCATAGCTGTAGAGAGAGAGAGAGAGAGAGAGAGAGTTTTGGTTGGTAGAAGAAGATGGCCAGCTGCAATGGACAGCTGCAAGATGGTTTAAATTAAACCCACAACTTTAGCAAGCTGATGTTAACATTGTAAGAGTTGGATGTGGCTGACGGTAACCTTGCAGCTCTTGGATTCAGGCAAGAGCCACACAGCTTTTTATATGACTTAAGTGACACATTACTAGTCAAAATATCTTAACACATACATCATGTCATGTTGATGTATTTGACCTTAAGCTTTTAATTATAAATCAAGCATAGTTGAGTAAAGTTTTTTATTTTTTCAGTCTACTTTTTTCTATTTTTTGATGTAAATATCAATGTTCAAATTTTCGTATTATTTCTCGTGATAGGGGCATCTCCTTACCACTATTCCAAAGGTGTTTTAGCAATTTAACCCAGTTTTTATGTAAAGCTATGATTCATAAAAACTGTAAGCTCAAAAAAAAAAAAAAAAAAAAAACTTTTTGACTTCTTGTTGCATCTCTCTTTTAGTCCAGCCAAAAAGGTCAACTAATTGGGCTTTTTGGATATCCCTACTCTCCACTACACAATGTACTTAAAAATATCATCCTTTGAACTTGAAATGAAAACTTTCACCTCTCATGAATAAAAAGAGGAAATATGCAACCAATTTCAAACTATACTTTAAAGTGATCTCAAACTACTAACATCAAATTTTATAAGCCCTCTCTCGTCAAGCCGACATTTGCTAAAGAAGTTCTTCCACTCGGCTTTATGTGGAGTTATGTCATTTGTCCCTTCACACGATCAGATACATTTTGCTCGCTAGCTTATAAATTGTCTTCGTCGCTCTCTCCTTTATTGTGGTTGCTTTTCAAATTGATCTCCAATGGCAAATGTTTGTTTTGTTATTTTATTAAACTTTTGTATTTGTGTGGCCAACAAAATTTTACAGGTCTTGCTTTGTCGCTCTAAATTTGCAACCAAGGTTGTAAATAGAACTGAGCTTGGTCCAAAATTGCTTTGGCACTAATTCAATAATATCAAGTTTGTATCATTGGAAGAAGAGCACACTGATGTAACCCCAAGAGGAAGCCACCATGAAGGTCCAAGCCCAAAAACGGCATTAAGTCCATAGGGACACTGTGGGACTCAACCAGGGTTTATTTTCGCGTTTTTAACTAATGGTTGTATTTCCACTAGTGTTACATCACTTACATCACAAAGGCTCTTGCATTCATTTATAATATCAATTCCAAACCTTGGTACACCCATAATAACCCTACTCCTAATCCCATAGAACAAGAGCGGTGCAGGGTCCGATTAACCGAGATTATTAACCTATGCACCCAAGACCACCGGCTTCTATTGAACCATATAAGTCAACAATTATTAACTTTCCAAGGAATAAAAGAAAAGGCATGTAGACTCTAAACTCAAGAGCAAACAACTTAATGTCTTGCAAAATCGGATCAATCAACCAAATCAAGGACCTGTTGATAGCTCAAAATACTTTTAAGGCATCAGACAAAATATGGATTCTACGAAAGCCATATGCTTTGTTTTCAATCAAGGCAACAAAAAAATCACCCTTGCCTCAGTTCCTTTGGAGAAGAGACCTTCAGGCGTTTAAAGAATCTACACTCGCCAAAGAACCATTAATTGTGGGTTTGGGGTAAAGGTTTGATTTGTTCCTGTTTTATGTTGTTTATATTTTACCCAAAACAATGAACTAATGGTTATATTTAATGTAGGAAATTGATATTGACACTTACATTTAATGTAGGAAATTGATATTGACACTCATTTTTTTGATGGAGGCACTCCAATTCAAGCCAATTTCCTTCTCACCAGTTACCTTGGAAAGAAGTGCCTTTATAAAAAAAAGGAGTGCCAATATCAATTTTCTTAATGTATTATATGATGTCTGAACCATCAGAAATTGATTAGCTGGATGGGTTATTGATTTATCTTTCCAATGAGTCTTTAAGTTTGTACCACTTTTTACTTTGTTTGAAAAAGTTGTGAGCATGTTTTAAGAGGTTGTAAGATAGTGATGAATATAGGGTAAATTATAATAATAATTATTTTGTTATATTATGTTTAATAGGTTAGGATTAAAACATGGATATGGTGGTTTTATAATTAAGATTATGTTCAAGAATCTTTCTTTGGCCATGTTTATTTGCATTAAAATAAATAGGAACTGAATGCATAGGGTGGTTAAAAATGAAGATTAAAGGTGAATTTTCAAAAATGAACATTAAAAAACATCTTCTTTTGATTCTATTATCTTAAAAGAAAATGTTATTTGATGATCATTTGTGGAAATTAACCTTTAATCTTCATTTTTAACCACCTATATATTTAAATATACTCAATCTGGTGACACTTGTAAGGATTATTAAGGTATATGTTTTTGCTTTTTGTTTTTTGCTTAGATGCTGGTTCGTTGGCATTAGGCATGAATTTGCTCCCCAAGTTGTGTATTTGACCACTACCAGATTTACCCGGTTCACATGTGTTGCGGGGTTGGTGCCTGTGCCTAGGGCTGGATTAGTCCTATTAGATTAAATACCACGGGAAACCACCGTGAGCCTAAAAAAATACTTTAATTGAAACCTTTGCAATCTAGATCAGTCTACGCATTGACCCAAGATACCCTTATTAGATTTTGATGCCCAACTCTTTTCAGATTTGGACTTTTATAGGTGCTCAATTCCTAATTATACAGAATCACACCCCAAATAACCTTTTTACCGGGTAGGGATGAATTTGATTCTTTGGATGTGTTTGTGTTGAGCCTTCCATTTCCGACGTAGGGAGGTGGGAACTCAAAATCAGTTGTAGAGAGGAAAATAAGCACAAATTGGTGGATCCCACTTAGATTTTATTGTTACACTGAATAACATGGAGAGGACGCCGAATTTTTCGGTGCATTGTCTGCCGCTCGTTTATGTGGAAAACCCGTTCTTACAAACACGCCCAAGGGTTTGTGTCGTACCCAGACATGAATTGAGCCCTCATTATCTTTAATGGGAATGGACTTTCGCCTATCGAGTTTGGGCCAGATCGGGCCCGACTACCGACGGTGGCTTTTCTTTAAAATTGGTTTTCCCAAATGAGAAAGTGGAGTTGCTGATACTTTGTACAATTCCAATCATCACATATTCACATTCACTCAGAAAGGAAAGTGGAAGGAAATATTAGGGAGGAATTTCCAAATAGACCCTACTTTTTGGCCTAATATCCAAAAGGGTACAATATGCCAATTATATCCTAGGTCCTCAAGTTTTTCTAAGGTGGCTTTTAAAAAGATTCTTATCTTTCAATTAGTCCAACATTGGCAGCAAACGGAGAAACAAAATCCATTAAATTGACCTCAACATAGTTGGGACGAGTCTTTAATATTTAAATTAGCCCAATTGATACAAGCATTTACCAAAAAAAAATATCTTTTTTATACGAACTGGCAAATCTCATTAACAATTACCTATCTAACCCAACCACATTCGTTTTTCTCAACCAACTTGTATACTTAACCTTCCATCAAACATCGATCCCTCCATTTCTCTACATCTCCTAATTCATATTAGAGCTTCTTCATCCTTCACTTTAACAACAATGACGTCAAAGGTGGACTTTGGCTAATTCTTATATATTCACATATCATTTTCTTTCTTTCTTTCTTTCTTTTTTTCTCTTTCATGGATGATGAGGAGCGTGGAATTTCAATAGTTTAAAGTTATTTCTCAAGTGGACTTGATGAAAGTTTGGTGGTCAATTTGGGCAAACAAATAAACTAAAATGCTTTTGTTTTTCGAGTAATCGCGGAGATGAGAGCGTGCGCGAGGTTGTTCTATGTAGATGATAATAAAGATGAAACATGCCCTATTGAGCATTTTTATTGAGGAAAGACCGTATTTGGAGTACAGAAGGATTATATTTGTGAAAGTGAAAATCAGCTTTCTAAGGAATTTTGAACATGGTTGATTCTAGGTGGAAAATGGACTGAAATAGAATTGAGTGTGTTAATAACACCCATTCAATATACAATAATTGGTTTGGGCGCATTTAAGTTTTTTATTTGGTGAAAAACTAGAACTCCAATTATTTGAATTTCTATCTAAAGATCATGAAGAAGAGGCATTTAAGTCACTTTCCATCTTCGGTTACTAATATGTTTGACCAGATATTGACCTAACTTAATGGCAAACTTAAGAGTTACCTTTTTTAAAATAATGGGTTCATCGAACCCTTTATTGATATTTAGGCGAAACTTAGGAACAACTTTGAAAGTTTTCCAACATTAGACTCTCTGCAATTATGGCATTATCCCATGCCTCCTTGTCTTTTCTCTTTCATTTGGTGAAAAAAGTCTATTTGGTTTGGTTTTCGTCTTTTATCTCTAGGATGAGATATTAATGGCTTCAAGATTCCATTTTCTTCCTTTTAACCAAATTGAAGCCTTTTGATCCCAGCCGTCGTAATCCATGTTGCAACTTGCAGCCGTGATGGGACCTACTGTTATGGCGGATTTCTAGAACAACCCATAAGGACCATATAAATTTCAGACCTGCCCCTGTAGAAAAAAACTGAGTTTTGGGACTTCTTTCTGCACGGTAGAGAAAATCTTACTTTTGGGCCATTGTTCAATCTTACTTTTACCTTTACCTTTTTCATTTTTTTTCTTTTTTAAAATTTTGTGTGGTATTTATCGGACAAACACCCTCCTTGTGAAATTGAGAGTAGGAGTCTAACACAAGATCCTCCAGAGCAACCCAAGTCTTATGCCAATAATGCGTTATTAAATCTCGTATTAATTTGTTATCTGTTATTTTTAACATTTACCTTTCTTAGCTGTGCTTTTGAGATTTTAGCTGATTTTGGGTTTACTTTACTTTGAAAAAAAGTTCTTATTTTTGGGTTTTTTTAAAGTCCATCTAGGTTTTGAATATTTAGCTAATTTGACTTTATGGGTTTATCTTTTCAGGATTTGGATCATCTGGGTGGGATTTTGTTTTTGAAGTTCTGAACTTTCTTACAGGTTTACATTTATTTCTTAAAAAATGGACCTTTTGGTTTACTATTATTTAATTTTAGGTTGTTTTGAAATCATTTGGGTTTTTTGGAGTTTAGAAATTCTGTGTAGGAAGTCAGAAATGTAAGAAGCTGGGCCCAAGAAAGCTACTGATTTTGTGGTCAAAATGATGACCAACTACATAATATACCCACTTGCACATGCTTCTTTCCGCTTCTCTTATCTTCTTTTCTTTTATTTATTCATTTATTTTCAATCTTTTCAAGTGAGGACAAAACATGAGAAAGTGAACAGGATCTTATTGAAGGTTTGGTCTTGCTTGTACTGTTTGGTTTTTATTTTTTATTTTTTATTTTATAGAACAAGATTCTAAATATTACTGAATTTTGCTTTTTGGATTCTCAGTGTGAAAAGATTTTCTATTCCCTTCTCTGCATATTTCATAATTTTCAGAGGAAATCTGTGAAGAGGGGAAAGAACCTGCTGGTTGGTTGGTTCTCACTGTCATCATTGTTAAAAACCAAGCTATCTCAGTTTACCCAAAAAAGACCCAGGTGCCAAAGAAGTGGATTTTACTGTTGGAGGGTCTTAATCAATGAAAACAAGGGTAGAAGTAGAAGCCAGAAGGAGGTGGTTTTTGCTGTTGGGGTTTTAACAGTAGGAAAAAAACATATCATGAGCTGGACTGTTAGTGTTTGGGTTTGGGAAAAGACAAGGATGGAGGTGTGAGTTTTACTCTTATGTAAAAAAGAAATGGGGGTTTACTGTATATGGGGGCGGTGGGTATTTTCCTGTCAAAATTGGATTGGAGGGGAAAACAAGGTTTTGGGGCTGAGACTTTGATGGTAGGTTTCCGGAGTCAGGAATTTTTTTGGGTTTCTAAGGTTGATTTCTGTGGGTATTTGCTGTTGTTAAAACAATGCTAATCAAGTAGCTGGATTAAGCTTGATTTCTCATCTGAAAGCCCTATTTTTTGGATGCCCTTTTCACCTTACACAGACATATGGCTCTTTGGCTGGTTGTTCTGGTCTCTTTCATCTCACAATCCAAACCCTAATTCCCTCCTTTTGCCTATTTCTCCTCCTCACTCAGAACCACTTTTATTAACTTCCTTTTTGGCAATTGGGTGTTTCTCATCATCTATTTCCATGTTCCTTTCCAGTAATGTATTGGAATTCTCAGCTTTCTTGATTTTAATGGTGCTTCCAGAAAGTCCCATTTCTGTTGCGCAGTAGGCAGCTTTAATCCTTCTTTTTCTTGGTGGGTATTCAGGGGTCTCTGTTGTGGTTCTCTTGGCTCTTTGTGGGTTTGTCGGGGTTCCTCCTTACCTCTAATCTGACACATCTGCCCTTCTTCATCTTCCCTCTATTATTTTACAAGTCTTTCTGTGCAAAATTCCTATCTACCAATTGGCCATCACGTCATGATATACTTGAGAAAGTTATCTGGATCCAAATTCCAAGAGCTATTCTAAGATTTCTGGTTGAGGGAAGAAGCATTCAAAGAGGAATCCATACTCGGCGGAGAACGGTCATCTGTGATTGAATATATAGTACTGGGGTGGCTTTCTTTGGATCAATTTCACATTCTCTTGTGTAGATTATGCTCTTTGATTAAAACAAGAGCCAGATGACCACAGATGAGTCGGGCAACAGCTCCTTGTGGAGTAGGGAGCAGGAAAAGTTATTTGAGAATGCCCTTGCTACTCACACAGAGGATAGTAGTGACAGGTGGGAGAAGATTGCGGCTGATGTGCCTGGAAAGACCATAGCTGAAATCAAACACCATTATGAACTTCTTGTGGAAGACATCAATGGCATTGAGTCTGGCCGCGTGCCTTTGCCTGCTTATGTTTCCTCATCAGAGGGTTCGGGCGACCATGGGAGCGAGGGTGGGGCGGGTAAGAAAGGCACGCATTTTGGGCAATATCAGGGCGATTCGAATCATGGTGGGAAGGCATCAAGGTCGGATCAAGAACGTCGAAAGGGAATAGCTTGGACTGAAGATGAACACAGGTTAACTCATACTAGTCTTTGCTTTTCCTTTCTTTTGTATAAATATGCTATGAGAAAATGTTGTAACTGTTTGTGGATATGGATTGGTTACTGTTGGATTACTTTATTGAGTAGTGGGTATGCACATTTCTGATTAAATATTTCAGTATTGTGAAAAGTGGACACCTCATTGAAATGCTTACCTTGTAAATTCAAGTTGCCTTATATGAATTTTTATATCTGAACCCATTTTTTATTTGAGAATTTTCTTTAGTGTAACATGAATATTTCTACTAGAGTGCTTATGAGTTGGAGATTGTTCTTTGAAGATGCTTGTATTTGTTAGATGCTTTTGAATCATATATCTTCTTTCCTTCCTTTTCTGTTCTCGGTTATGCTTCTGCTCCTTTTCTGCTTCAATGGCTGTTTTTTTCCACATGCCTGATTTTTCCATGATTTTTCTCATGCTTGGACTTATTCATTGTTATGACGTATCTATTCTGATTTTACTTGATTTTGTTTTAAGATTTGAGAGTGACTTCCTGCTGCGTACCATTTTTGATGTGCCTGTTTGGAAGATATTGTTTGTTAAACTCGAGGAAAAGAGAAAAGAGTAACAGCGTTACTTCACATGGGAAGGAAAATATGCACACATCTGTTTCAACCATACCGAACATGACTGTTTCAGACATACTGTAATGGAAATGGTCAGACAGAAGTCGCAGAACTCCTCTAGCTACTTTATTTGTCAAAAACTCAAAATGAATGAGCAAAAATCCATTCACTTTTAGAGGTGACGAAATTTGTTCCTCCTCACAGGCTTTGTCCATGTGGTTAACAGGCTTGTTGTCAAAATGGTGTGTAAATGGATTTGCATCTTTCCAGCCTATTCCTTTTTCCTTCAGTGCACCCCTTGACAGACCATCCCATTATCTGTCTCTTCTTTGTGATAACCAAGCGAACCCAGTGGTTTCTTGGTCACGACCGGCTAAAGCTAAAGTTCCATTAAAGAGCGTTTCCACGGGGTAGAACCTCCTCAGGGAATATAAGATTTTCATGAGGCTGATCCTGAGCCGCCATCCAAGCACGAATACCTTCGTTTAAGAGAATATTTTTGGTGTAGAAAGTCTCAAATTCAGGATCTTCCGCTGCACGGATTTCCTGGGACTCCACTAGCACTCATCCATAAACCGGTTACTGGTACAAATAACAAAACTTCACTGTTCCATCGTATATGGCAGTATTTTAAGACATGAGGTGCTCTCTTCAGATGAATTTGACATCATTGGATCTAGTCTTGATCACACCCATAAAATAATTGTGTCAGATTGTGTACGGATATCATACAGGCTGTTCACGGCATGGTCACTTATTTGGTCATGGGCACTTATTTGGTTCACTGTTGTTGTATAGTAGTAAAACTGGCAGAAGTTAAATTCCCACTGTCCTGTTGAGATTCACGCATTATCCTGTACAATAATGCAGTTGATAGAGATCTTCATCTTAAAGAAATGACTTCCGACTGTATCATGGTTGAAACAGGAATCCAAATGTATCCTTTGTCTATTTCATCATTAATATTGAAGCCTTGTCCCATCCAGGGTTGACTTTATGAGATATACTTTCCCACCTAGCCCTATTTGAATCAATGTTGTTAACTCAACATATCATGTCTTTTCTCACTACTTCATTCTTAGTCTTTTTTGGCTGCTGTGTTTTCTTAGTTATGGGAATTCTTAACACCTTAATACTCTATATGACACTGTTTCTGATCTTTCTATGTGCCTGCCCAAACCATCGGGAACAGATTACTTGATTTTGTCTCATTTGGGGCTACCATAGGTTTCCTGCCTGCATAATTCTATTGATCTTGTAATTCCACACATACTGAAAATAAGCGTCTCAGCTATATATACTTGCTTCTTCTTGTCTCTTAGTTGCCCAACGATACATTCAACTCCACACAGCAAGGTAAGTCTCACATCTCATCTTGCAAAATTGAGTTGTTGAGTGTGACTTTGAAGCGAATATAAGCGGATCGAGCCTAATTGAATGCAAAATGGCTTGTTCCAAATCTAACTTGATCAAGCCTGGATTGACTCGGGTCAAATCTGACCGAAATCTGAATGTGGGCCATTTAAGTTGAGCAGTCACCAACAAATTTTAACGATAACAGCGATCAGTTCAGAACCAGTTCCCTTGTACTTCAAAATGGGGTTGTGAATATCAATACAAAATAAAATGCAAATATGTCAGGGATTTTCCATGACAATGGATTTTGCATTAAAAAACGGAGACAGCAATGTATTGATTTCGTTTTTTAAAAATACAGCTCTTGGACGTCAGGGACAATGCATTACTGTGGTACCATCAATCCAAACCGAGGGTTGAATCTGTGAGAGATATACTCGAATCACTTTTTGTATGCATGGACAGAATATAGGCTGATCATGCCTTTTAATATTTAACATTCAGATTGCTGCAAATGAAATTTCAATAGCAATAGAATATCATATGAAAAGGTTCTTGTAACTCGATCATTTCTTCCCCTCCCCTCTGGATAATACAAATAAGTTATCATGTAACTTGATCATGATGATGATGATAGTGACAGTAACTTAGTAATAACAAATAAGTTTGTTTCTTTTGATAGAAACAAGCCTTTTCCTTGGTAAGAGAGGGGGCAATGGCAGTGTCAAACTTTAAATTGTTAATGCGCACACTTAAGATTTTTAATGTGGGGAAGAATATTGTTTTTCGTTGTATTTATTTTTGGAGTGAGTACAGGCACTGAGCAACAGGTACACTGTTTACTGATGAAAAAGAGCCCATTCAGGTGCCATAAACTGTCACATTTATAGCATTTATGTGCATCACTGTCGAAACCTGAAGGAACAGGATCTGGATGAGACATTTTGGCAGCCTTGACGCCGGCAGCGTCAGGGTTCATCCCCCTTTGGGCAATGTAGAGCCTGATTCTAGGATCATTTTGATCCAAGTGTGGTCCCATTTCGATGTTTACAGTTTCCAAATTAGTGCTTCTTGTTAATGGGAATTTTGAGAGGTCATGATTGACAAAAACTCGTTAATCCCAATGAGAAGAGATAAACATGCCATCCCCTGCTGAGTGAGGACCCACTGTTGTGTACATTAGTGAGAGAGATCAACTTATTTGAAACGGAGCCAATAAGTGAAACTGGTAGAGGAGTGGCATCTGCAGTATGGATGGTGAGAGAGCTAGCAGGAGTATAACAATTATGAAGTATGGAAACATCATTTGTCATATGATAAGATGCACCAGAATAAAAAAATACAGGTAGTATCATGTGTACTTGAAGGACCAGAAATGGTCATGGCAGAACCAGAGGTTGAGGGGGTAGTGGCCATCTGAGAAGCAGAACCAGTGGAGGAAGCCAGAAATAACTGTTGCATGCGCTCATCAACCATAGCCTGGATCTGAGAGGCAAGATCCACTTGTGGTGGCACAAAACTATCATCTTCAGTAACATTGGCATCATAGGATCGATGTGAAGAAGATTGCATGAGACCATGGTTGGGCTGGTGAACAGATTGTTTGTTCTTGTTGTTTGGCCTTTGAGGTCTGGTGGAGCAGTCCCGTTTCCAGTGTCCTTTCTTCGTACAATAATTGCAAAAGTCATTGGTACCAGAAGGAAAAGAGCGACCATTTTATGGGGTACTAACATTTGCTGACAGTACATATGTGGGCTCCACATGTTTCTTCCTTGTAAGAGAAAGTTGAGTTTGTTCTTCTGCCAGAAGTTTTGAGAGTGCCGTATCAACGAAAGCAATGATGACCGATGTAATAAGAGACCGCGAACATGTTCAAAGTCAGGGCGGAGTGCCATAAGAAACTGAACCAGGCAAGTCTGCTGCCGATAGACTTCGAAGGTATGGGCATCATCAGTGGTTTTAAAAATGGGTTCCATTAGAGCCAGTTGATCCCATAAAGCAGTCATTTTGATAAAAAAAAGTCATGAATGGAGTCATTTCCGTGGTCAGCATTTATGATTTCCCATTCTAACTGATACCGGCGAGCAGCATTGGACTAAGTATACAAGTTAGCTAAATAATCCCAAGCATCCTTAGGATAATTGAATTTAGCCAATTGGTTGCCAATAGATGGATTGACCAAATTGGCAGTCCAAGAGTTTATTTTCCCTACTGAAGCTTCCCATTCCTCGAATGTGGTGTCTTTACTATATGGTGTAGGGATCTGCTTAGCAATATATTTCCGTAGTTTTTGTCCTTCGAGGAAATTTTGCATTAGATGGGACCAATAGGGATAATTTGTCCCATCGAGTATAACATTAATCCCCGAAGTGCGATCAGAAGACATCTTAACCAAAAATTGCACAGATATGAAGTAAAAGCGCAAAAGAAATTGGAACAAGATGCACACAGATTGTATAGATGGGAAATCCAGGCCCAGAAACCAAGTCAGATCTGAAATCCATCCACAAAAACTAACCAGATCTGAAAACTCCAAGGAATTAGGTCCAGGTTACCTTGAATCTGAGCACGAATCAGTGCTATGGGGCCACTGGTTGATCAGATGGAAGATCACGGCCACAAAGTGAAATCAGATCAGAAAATGCCAAAAAAAGGGTCCAGGCGACCTTGAATCTGAGCACAGATATGATCTGTGGGGCCCACTGGATGATCAAAAGAAAGATCAGATCACACAAGGATCTCTGTCTCAAAAAGCCGAAACACCTCTAACTAGTATTTCGAAGAAAGCTTGAGAATCCGGAATTTTGAACGGTCTTGATGAAATCTATTTGCACAAAAAAGACAAGTGCAGATCTATTTGCACAAAAAAGACAAGTGCAGATGGGAGAGAAAGGCCTACCTCATATGATCAGAAAATCTCCAAAAAATATTCAGAATTCCTAGGATAAGTGGTCGACCAGAATGGAGAGATTTCGCTGATGCAAGGTGATCAACAGGTGGGCCACCTTTGATCACAGTAGTGTGCAGTGCTTCTCACAGCCATAAAAAATAGAACTCCTCTTATCAGTTGACCAGGGCTCCTCTTATGCTTGAGATTGGGCTCTGATACCATGTAAATAACCAGCAACACCAAAAGCTTGAGCTGTTAGTGAATGGCATAACAATTTATATGAAATCCAACAAATAGACGGAACAGACAGACCAGATAGACAGATGGAGGTAACATGCGTCCCAGGGGTTTCGAACTCGTGACCTTTGGCTCTGATACCATGTAAGAATATCCAGAACACAAACCAGAAGCATACAAGAGAGAGAGTTTGCAAGAGAATTTCGTATAGAGCTTGTATTGACGATGGGTATTTGTAATACAATGTTGCCTAGTTTAACAGATCTAATTACAAGATTACACTAGTGTTTAAGGAAGCTAATATCTACAATTAGATGTACAATCATAAGACAACTCATATAATCTTTTGACTTGTGGGCTGGCCCAATACATGGGTTGTGGGCTGACCCATTAGGTCAAGCTGACCTATATCTTTACAGTGTTTACATGAAGACCAGAAGGCAAAGCTCGGAAAGAGAAGTGCACTAAAGATTAGGCACACAAGAAGAAAGAATCAGTCTAGTACAAAGTGAGAATTCCTTAATTCCTTCAGGTTTTAGTCCGTTTCCAGTTTTGGTTATAGTTTTTAGCACGCTTCTTACTTCTCTATCAGATCTCATCACTTTCTTACTTTTTATTCAGCAACTTTTCTCCGATAGAGCTAAGTCCTTCCTCTAAAATGAACTTTAGCAGTCATACAAAAGGAAAAAGAATTACGATAAATTGGGGGAATGATGAAAACACACTTTCATTTACAGGCATGATATTATATAAAAAAAAAAAATCCAGCGGATTGGAAAACATGTCTAGACTCTACAATGATTATCAAGGTGATAATAAAGCTTAGAAACAATAGGAAGAATGTGTTAGCCAATGATTTTTAAGGTGATCATAAAGCTTAGAAACAATAGGAAGATTGTGTCCGCCATATGCTATGCAAATCAACTCTTATAAAAATAGGAGATAAAATTCCTCGACTGAAGTAGATCATAAGTCTTGACTGAACATTCAAACAAACTCAACAGAAACTTCACAAAGTAGTTCAGTTCAATGTTTCAGAACTTCAGGAGGCTGCATTTTTTTGGGTTGATTTAGCTAAGCATCAACATTTTCAAAATATGGGCAACGTGGTCATCCAACCCTGACTTTGCTGAGCTTTGCCTTCTGGCCTTCATGTAAACACAACAGTGGGTCCTTACTCCTTACTCAGGAGGGGATGGCATGTTTATCTTTTCTCATGGGGATTCATGAGTTTTTGCCAATATGATCTCTCGAAATTCCTGTGTAAAATCACTAATTTGGAAAATGTAAAGATTGAAATGGGACCAGACTTGAATCAAAATGATCCTGGATTCAGGCTCTACATCGCCCAAAGGGGGATAAACCCGGACTCCGCCAGCGTCAAGGCTGCCAGAAAGTCTCATCTAGATCCTGTTCCTTAAAGGTTTCGACAGTGATGCACATAAATGTGACAGTTCTTTGTAGGAGAAAGATCCTTCCAAGACCTTGATGTATCTACATCACTTGTGTCTCTATCTGGGCGTATATGTGATTTTTGGCATTTTGTCTATTTCCACTTCATACATGCCTTAAAGCTCTTTTGGAAGCTTCATATGTTCCTACTTGTCCATCCAATTCTGATGACATACATGTCATTGTCTGCTGGTTTGAGCGCTACTGCATGCATATCCCATTGCTTCTTTACTCATACATATCTCCAAGCATACAAAGGAAAGTTATAATGTTTCGTGGTACCACACTTGATCAATGAATCGGCCAGTAGATGAGGCGTTCAATTTTCTAAGCAGAATGAGTATAGCCGTATAGGTATGTGTCAGAATCTGATACTGGCATGAGGTGTTTGATTCGGCAAATCCTAAAGCACATTATTCACGAATCAGCATAATATTCTGTTAGATTAAATAAATGGTCATCTTTAAACAAAGAGAAAATGCAAAAATAACACCTAGAAAGAATGATATACAAAATCTTACACTAAATAGTCAAGTAAGCATTTTCAATATTTTAGTTAAATTCCAAAGGAATAAAACATGTAATAATATTCTATTATCTATGAAGAATGTTTAAGTTAGTAATGAAAGAATCCGTGAACAGGCTAAAATGGTGTCGTGTCTGATATTTGTCTGACTTAGGTATTGCTAATTTCAAAAGGTCCATGTGACATAACCTGTTTGTTTCTGACCTTGGATTGTATTCAAGTGTGAAGAAGTCAAGATATTCTTTGTGCAAGCTATTGGTTAGATGTGTGGCTAGTATGTGTACAACACCAAGTGCCTTTATACTCTTTAAGTTTTTAGGCGCCTAACGAGTGGCTACTCTTGTAGACCCTTCTGAACCTCAAGTATAGAGCATCCGGGATTTACTTGTCCTTTTACTGATTGGTTGATCTTACATGACTGCAGGCTGTGTGACCTCTGTCAACTTATGATCTCACTCATCATTATGCCTCCACTTTTGGCCTTGATCTGTGATGACCTACATATGGATGCTGAAATAAAGATATGAATATAGACATAGAAATGAAATAAAGAACAAGAGGATTCGACTTGCTACTTGGAATATAGGATCTTTGATAGGCAAGAGAATGGAGTTGGACGATGCCATGAAAAGAAGAAGAGTTAATGTAGCATGTCTATAAGAGATAAAGTGGAAGAAGGATAAAGCTATGGAGCTCACTGATGGCTATAAATTCTATTATGCAGGAAAAGAACAATGCAAGAAATGGAGTAGGTATAGTAGTACATAAGGATTTGAAACAAAAGATTGTAGGGGTAAAGAGGTTGGGTGATATAATTATAGCAATTAAACTAGTGTTAGAGGAAGACATAATGCATACCATTAGTGCCTGTGCAGCAATGCACCCCAAGCAAACTTAGATGACAGTGTTAAAAACAATTTTGGTAGGAGATGGATGGTTTAATTTGAGAATTTTCAACAAGTGAATATTTTCCGAGGAGGGGGACTTAAATGAGCATGTAGGAAATGATAATAGAGGGTATGGGAGTTTGCATGGAGGAACATGCTTTGACTAAAGGAATGAGTTAGGAGACACTATCTTGGGTTTTACATTAGCATTTGACCTTGTAATATCAAACACCTATTTTAAAAAGAAATAAGATCATTTAATTACATTCACTGATAAGAGTAGAACTATAGCAGCCAAGTTTCTAGTTAGAAGCAAGACCGACTAGCTTGTAATGACTATAAGGTTTCAAGGAGAGAGTTTGACCAATGACCACACAACAAATGATAGTTTTTTTAGATATTTGCATTAGAAGTAAAAAGAGGGGTGATAAATAAAATGTGCCCTAAACAAGGTGGAGGGATTTGAAAGGAAAAGGAGAAACAATAATCAAGGATAAAGTGAGGGAGGAGAATGGAATTTGAAGGGAGAAACTATGGTGATATAGAATCAAATGATTGGTTGTATTAAGATGGTTGCAAAAGAGGTGCTTGGAAAGGTGAAAGGGAAAGATTAAGAAACCTAGTGGTGGCGTGTAAAGGTTTAGGAAGCTATTATAGAGAAAAGAAGTTGCTTCAAAGTTTGGCAGGAGACTAGGAATATGGAAAGTTATGAAATGTACACGAAAACAACGAAAGAAGTTAAAGAAGTATTAAGTAATGTAAACTTTAAAGTATATGATGACCTATATAATAAGCTGGGAACAAGATAAGGATAGAAGGGTATTTTTAAGCTTGCAAAAGTCATGGAAAGGAAAAATAGGGAACTAGATCATGTCAAATGTATAAAGAGCAAGGACCAAAAGGTTTTAGTAAAGGACATCTTTATTAATGAAGGTAGAGAAAATTTTAACAAACTTTTAAATGGAGATTTTATAGGAGGCATTAGAACAAGGGAAGATACTTCATTAACAAGACATACCTTGTATCGCAGAATTAGGTTAGTAGAAGTGAAGAAAACATTGACAAGGAAATTTTTATTAGACAACGATTATACTAGTTATGACCTATGGAGCAAAATGTTGGCCAAACAAGAAGCAAGACATGCAAAAGATAAGTGTAGCAGAGATGAGAATGTCGATGTGGATGTGTGGTAAAACTCGAAAGGATAGAATTAGAAATGAGTGCTTTCTAGAGCATTTAGGGTAGCATCAATGATTGATAAAAATAAGAGAAATTTCTTGAGATGGTTTGGACATGTTTAACGCAGCAATGGCGCCGATGAGGAAACTTTTTTCTATGTAGGTTGATGGCCTAGGCTAAAGAGGATGTGGATGGAAATAGTAACAATAGATTTGAAGAAGTGCTACCCATATGAGGATTTGGCTTAGGATAGATCATAATGGAGATATAGAATTCATGTAGCTGATCCAACATGGTTGGGAAAATGCTTGATGGTGATGATGATGCTCATATTTTTCAAGAACGATATTGGAACTAGATATGAACCAATATATATATATATATATAGTAAGTTTGAAATTAAAGACTTAAGTATTTTATGGAATTGAAGTTCCTATAGAAAATTAAGGGATTACATCTTGCCAAATTTGATGTAGTAATTTTATTACGAATAGCCAATGGCCATTTATAAGAATACAATAAGAGATATTGACTCAAACTAGCAAACTTACTCACACTCAACCGGAAATCTTAACCACATCATAACTCTAACCTCAAATAATATAAACCTAATCTAATACTAATCTAAGGTGAACTCATCCTTCTTATTACATATCAAACTTTCTTTAGGATATTCTCTATTACTCCCCCGCAATTGCATGGTCCTTTCAAGAAAGGACATGTTATATGTTACAATAAATATAATCTTTGATCTTGGTTTGTCTTGCCAAAACGTTTATCATGCTTTGCTGGTGATCGTCGTCTATTATAAAGTCCATTATTGCTGCATCTCGCTCCTTTTGAGTTTGTCGACGAGATTGAGATGGATCATGATGCTTGATGAAAAAGACTAGATTGAGAAAATTAATGAATATGTCGATGATTACAAAGGGTACTTTTTTAAATTGTTGGATTGTCCTGATTTGTCTTTTGAGTTAGTAGATCTCACATTCACGTGTGCACAGACAAAAGCATATTAATGATAGGAGTTCAAATGAGTATATAAAGATAAAAGGAATGAATGTGCTTTAAATGAGTTGGATTGGTGGACAAATATATTAAAATTGAAATTTCGTAAATTAAAAGACTTTTTGCCAGAAAACTTGGAATGGCATTCTCATAAATCAGAGGAATGTTTTGCCTTGCCCAAAAACTTGGAGTGACAATTAGAGGAAAATACCTACCACCCCCCACCCCCCCCCCCCCCCCCCCCCCCCCCCCCCCCCGTTTTTTTTTTTTTTTTTTGCTCTGTACTCTCTTCTCTTCTTCATTCTCTTTCTTTCCCCCCCCGTTTTTTTTTTTTTTTTTTGCTCTGTACTCTCTTCTCTTCTTCATTCTCTTTCTTTCTGTAAACAGGAAGTGAAAATGGGTTTTGTTAGGGTGGGTTTAAGATGGGTTGGGCGAAGAAAGAGGTATAAAATTTTGAGAACATTTCCTAAGATTAGAGATTTGGATGTGAGTTATTGAGTTGCGTCTGTCCAGAAATTTATACAAAGAAGGGGCTGGTCCTCTAAGCAATAAACAGGCATGTGTGAATTTGGTATTGAATTTAGGAGATGAGTTTTCAGTAATTTCTGCCTAACCTCATTGTTTCATCATCCATTAGTTCTCCAAAAAAAAAAAAAGCTTGGGTGTGATCGCCAGCCCAAACAATCAACAATGGGTTACAGTGGCAGTGGCATCAAGATGAATGATAGCAAGAAAGCGAGGGTCAAGGTCATAGCTCACCATGTCCCATGAAGGCCTTTCGGATTGCTGCCGAGCGCAAAGTTCCCAAGCTCAGATCACAAGGCAGCCACTTGGATCTCTCTCGTCTAATTATCATTTATTATTTCTTTGTTTTAGCGAGAGTCCCAATCATGGCAGTGATTTATGAGATGAAATAGACCTTGTTGGTTCGTTGTGTAACGTTGTGATGGTCACGGCCCACCTGACCTGATATGTGTACAGAAAGAAAGAGAGACGGAATGCAGTGGAGATGCAATGGAATGAGAAGCGGAAGGAATCCAAGACCATGACCAGCCTGATTGATAATCGCTATTGGTCATGACTTCGATACCATGTGAAAATTTATGGAGTGCATCTTGCCAAATGCTTTGTATTTTCAAGAATAGCCGGTGGCTATTTATAAGAATACAATCAAAGATATTGACTCAAACTAGAAAACTTAATGACACTTATAATAGGAAATTTATTAACATAATAGTTTGAAACACTAATCTCATCATATCTATAGCCTAAAATAACACAAACCTAATCTAGTACTAATCTAAGGTGTACTCATTCTTCTCATAACATAAGCAACATTCTTTAGGATATTGTCTATTAAATTAGGTTTCCTAGTTTGAGCAAATGTCTTTGATTGTATTCTTATAAATAGCCATTGGCTATTCTTAATGAAATTACTGCACAAAACTTGGTAAGATGCAATCCCTTAGTTTTCCACATGGTATCAAAGCCATGGCTGACGAGGATCCTTCCATCAGTTGACCATAGATCTTTCAGTTCTCCACATTCTTCTACTATAACCTTTTCCCTCAACTTCATTTTAAGCATCGGGCCATCTGCGGTTGGCCATGGTGCATGCCTCTGTTGCATCATTGCCAATGGGATGTGCTATTCTCGATAGTTCATCTCTTCAGGATTTTCTGAAAAAGAAAAGGCCAAGTATCTCTTTGCCAAAGGTGGATAAACAAGACACAACTTCCTATTTTTTTCTTTTTTGATATGCATGTAGGCCCTCTAATTATGTTGTGATCACAGTTTGATCACGCGCTCCTTCGATAATATTTGCTGCACTTACATCTGAGGAGCATATGAGATCAACATTACTCATTCTTCATGGAATCTACTTGCAGTGGCTGCTGCTGCCACTGCTTTCTTTCTGTCACTTCCTTATCTAACTCACAACAATCAAGGCCAAGTGCAAATCCTTCCTCCATAACAATCCTCACCGTCCGGTTCTCCATCTTGCTATGGGCATTGCAGATCCACCACCACAATACCTGTTTAACTTTCTGTTTGCAGAAAAAAAGAGAAGAAAATAAGAAAGGGGCAATTCTGATTTAGGAAATTGCCATTCCAGGATCTTAGGCATGAAGTTCTTCTAATTTTAGAGTTTACAACTCTAGTTTTTTAGGCAAAAGGTTTCTCTGATTTATGAAATTTCCATTTCAGTATGCTAATTCACCAATCGTTCCAACTCTTATCCAGCGCATCACTCTTTTTAACTTTCTACACTCATCCGGACTCTGATTGTGAATCTGTTTTTGCTTTTGTGCTTGTGAATATGAGATCTACATATTGACAGGACAAATTAGGACAATCTAACAGTTTAAAAAGGTTCTCTTCGTAATCATTGGCATATTCATCAACCCCCTCTATCTCGTCTTTTTCGTTAAGTCTCATGATACACTTGCTTCTCGAAAAATCATGACAAATTTGACCTAGTGTGCCAATGGCTCTGATAAGCTCAAAAAGAGAGAGATGCCACAATGGAGGACTCTATAGACAGATGATGATCACCAGCAAAGCATGATGAATATTTTGACAAGACATAAACCAAGACCGAAGGATTATATTTATTGTAACAAATCACATGTCCTTTCTTGAAAGGACAGTGCGATTGCAAGGGAGTAATAGAGAATATTCTAAAGAATGTTATATATGTAATGAGAAGATTAAGTTCACCTTAGATTAGTATTAGATTAGGTTTGTGTCAATTGTAGGCGAGAGTTATGGTCAGATTAGGGTTTCATATTATGAGTGTGATTGGGTTTCCTAGTTTAAGTTGATGTCTATGATTGTATTCGTATAAATAGCTATTAGCTATTCTTAATGACATTACTGCATAGAACTTGGCAAGATGTAGTCCCTTAATTTCTGTCCTTACTAGGTCAAGATGAAATATATTTTTATTCAAAGTCAAAACTTACTCTTGATGTAAGTTATGGTCTGATTAGGGTTTCATATTATGAGTGCGATTAGGTTTCCTAGTTTAAGTTGATATCTACGTAAGTTGATATCTACGATTGTATTCTTATAAATAGCTTTTAGCTATTCTTAATGAAATTGTCGCATAGAATCTGGCAAGATGTAGTCCCTTAATTTCTATACTTACTAGGTCAAGATGAAATATATTTTTTTCATAGTTAAACTTACTCTTGATGTACTCAATGAGACTTAAATGAGACTAGAAATTTCAAGTTTATGCCCATTGATACTCCACTTACATGTATATCATTGGAATGCAAAAGATGAAAAAATTAAGTCGTGGATCTAGGTATATATCTACGGTTTGCTGGCAGATTCATTTACTTTACAATTACTGGGCCCAAATGTCATACACAATTTGACGACTAAGTTATTTTATACGTGCACAATATACCACACATATAAATGTTGTTTGAAGAATCCATGGCTATATGAGGCCTACCGTCGAAAAAGGAATTCTGTATAAGGTAAATTGTCATTTAGCCATTCAAGCATTCTTAGGTACAGACTAGGATGGCTTCCCTTCCCATCACCATTTTTTCTTTGGGTATGTTGGTGGTATTTTTATGACATGGAAGAGAAGCAATTCCTCAGAATTCATTTCATTGTTGCCAAAATTGCTAGGATTTGTATCTCAAATCCTACAATTCTTATTAAAACCTAAGGAAATATGTTCCTATCTATGCAACAAATCCAATTTACAATTGAATCTTAGGATTCAGGTTTGAATCTTATCATTTGATATACTTATTTTATCAAACATTTCGGTTCAGGTGATTCATTTTGGCAAGAATAGCTACAACCAAATGGTTAATTTTATTAATTTTCTACTTTCTTTTTTCTTCAGTATTTCTATTTCCAAGAGGTTCTCTAGTGGCTAATGAAGCCTTTTAAGAAAGCATTCTTTTAGTGTTTTTTTTTTTAATATATTGCAATTCATTCTCCATAAGCCCCCCAACCATGTATGGTTGAAGATTTGGATTTTATTTGTATATTTTAATTTAAAGAGAAGAATGAGAAAAAGCATTCCAAGTCATTTATTTTTTGTAGCAATGTTGATGTTTTAAACATATTTAACTATCGACATATATTATTTATGATATACTAGTTTATGTTGTAAGATACTATGTGCCGACCCAAAAGCTTAAGTTCATAGGTGGTGTTGATATACATTGTTGTGTTGTTCACTACTAGCTCGAGCTTTTGGTGTTTCTGGTTATTAACATGGTATCAGAGCCCGTGGTTATGAGTTCGAAACCCGTGGGAGGCATGTTACCTCCATTTGTCTGTCTGGTCTATTCAGTTCCGTCCGTCATTGGGTTTCAAGTTCAAACGACCTCCCGTTCGAGGGAGAGAGAGAGGAGGGGGGGGGGGGGGTGTTGATATACATTGCTGTGCCGTTCACTACTAGCTCGAGCTTTTGGTGTTTCTGGTTATTAACAAGTGGAAGGACCAAACAAGTATATGAAGCCCTGTCAAGCCAATTACGTGGGCGATGTGGGACTTTCCTATTACTCCCCCTCACGTGCAGCCCCAATGGATTTCATGGATGGGCCTACCACGTGGGCTACACAAGATTGACAGGTACCAGCTCTCCCGGCTCTAATACCATATAAGATATCATGTGCCAACCCAAAAGCTTAAGCTGATAGATGGAAGGCCTAAATAATTATATGAAGCCTTGTCAAACTCACTACTTGGGCGATATGGGATGTGGGACTTTCCCAAAATATGTCAACCATGTTCATATAATTGTATTGTAGTCTTATTTTTTAGTGTATTGATGATGTTATGAACGGAAAATAGCTACATTTTTTTTATTTTTTTATCTTTCTATTTTATAAAAATAAAAAAAAAATACTATGATTCTTGATACGATTCAATTCACCCCCTTCAATGATTTGCAATATGATTTTGATTCTAGAACAATAGTTTGTTCAATTGTAGAAGCAAATCTTCACATTAAGATCTTTGGTCCCTTATGTGAGCATCCCACACTTCACCTACGTTATTTGGGTGAAAATGAGATTACTGCACTAGTAGATCTATTGATTTGGAAGGTGGTCGTTTGCCTCTTGAGTGTAGATTCTTGTCTCTAGTTGCCAGATTCAATAGGTTTTTTTTAATGTAAATCTTTTTATTAGAACTTAGTGGGGTGAGCACATTGATGCTGTGAAAGCTTTAAGAAGTTATTGTTATCTCTGGGTGGTGCCGCCCTCATAAAAATCATGTGTTTAGTTAAATAACTGATCATTTGAGATGTCATTGATGCATTGTCGTAAATATGATGATGATAATTTTTCATTTTTACCTCTAGGCAGGCTTTGGGACCCATCATCTACTTTGATATAGGCAATTTGTTACATTTTTCCTATAGATGCCCCAATTTTGTACGAAAAAATCTGTCCCAATTGTATCCATGATGGGGTCCTGCCATATCCATGGTTAGAGCAAGGATCAAAACAGCAGTAGCGGCCAATGCCCAAAATGCTACGCAGCAGTGTGAATAAAAAAGGTGGTTAAGAAATTTCGAGAAAATAACAAAAAAAATCTAGAATATTGGAAAATATTAGAATTGATGCTTTTTACATATAGTAAGCAAGATAGGGGGTGTAGCAGCTCCTTTAGTGTATAGAAGTTTTGTATCACTGAATGATTATAAAATAACAATATTGATATATTTTTTCCACACATGTCATGTTAGTTAGGTGTTCTACGTTAGAAACTATTATGCATTTCTAAATTCATAATTCAAACAAGAAAATTTAACACAATTGTATATAACATAGGATGTATAAATTAGAAAGTAATACCTAAATAAAGTTTAAAGTTCAAACTACATGACAAATTAACTTTCATCCAAACAAACAATGTAATTTTGTTGAGAATTGAGAAAAGAATGCTTCTACTAATGCTCAAGTGATATACTTAGAGAAGAGCCCTTGAGAGGAACTCTATGTATCGGCTTCAATTCGGCGAGATCTTGCGCCTTTTGGTGTTCTTTTAAGCTTAGAAGGGTAAAAGAGTTGCCGAGAAATTTTGTTTGGAGAGAAGAAGAGAAGAAAAAAGCGATACTATATGTTTTAAAAAAGATAGAAAGTAGCCGTCTAGTCTCAGTCCATAGAGGCCATGTAGCGGTCCGTAGCGACCGCTACAGATGAGAGCGGTGCTTAATTGCATTTAGCTTAGTGGCCTGTATTTTGATCCATGTTTTGGAGAGTGTGTGTGTGTAAGATGCTCCTATGAGAGCATCTCTCACCTTACTATGAGAGATAGGGTGGGGGCCTTCACATCCATATCCAATGCCAACAACTTAAATGTGAGGGCCCCCACTTTATCTCTCATAATAAGGTGAGAGATGCTCTCATAAGAGCATCTCCCTTATATATATATATACATACATACAGCGCTAGGGTGTTTTTTAGGAGAAAAACACTCATCCTAGTTGGGCCCACTGGGATGCATGATGATCATGGAAGTACATTGGATGGAAAGATCCATATGAGACCTATCCCCTATCTAAGTGGGCACCATGACCAAAAAAAGAGGGGCGGAAAAAGGGGCGTTATGGAGAATTACCATATATATATATATATATAAGGAGATGCTCCTATGAGAGCATCTCTCACCTTATTATGAGAGATAAGGTGGGGCCCTCACATTGATATCCAATGCCAACAACTTAAATGTGAGGGCCCCCACCTTATCTCTCATAAAAAGGTGAGAGATGCTCTCGTAGGAGCATCTCCCATATATATGCTAAGGGCTACCTCTCACATTATGTGAGAGGTTACTTTTTTGCCCCCATATGGGATCCCTTACGACAAATCCAACCCTCTCACACTTACACCTAAGAATTAGCACTCACCCTAATTTGACACTAATCTAAACTATGCTCACCATTGGATTAAATTTCATAGAAAATGTAAGTTCAGGAAACCTTAAATTTTAAGGCCCCTAAGTCAATGGTTGTGATGATCATTTCCCGAAATCATATCCATAATGTGATCTTTCTATCAGTGGTTGTGCGGGCCCCATGCTGACTTCTAAAAGAAGTTCTCCAAAAGGCAACATCTTGTGGTGGCTCTCCTTTTTAGCATCTATCTGGTCTATTTGCAAGGAAAGAAACCTAAGTAACTTTGAAGGTTTACCTAGCAATAGGTTAGAGATCATTTATAGAATGAGATTTTGTGTCAGCTTCGTGGGCCTCTATTTCCCCTAGTTCTAGGGTTTTTCCTTAGACACCATTCTTCTCTATTGGAGTGAAGTGGCTCTCGTTTAGTTTGCGATCCTTCTTTGTTTCTGGGCTCTTTAGGAGCCTTTTAGATTTTCTGCTCCTTTGTTGCTTGTGTTTTGCTCTTTGTGGTGTGGCTTCTCTTTTGAGTGGTGGCTCTTTTTTTTAACCCTATTTTCTCTTCGGCACGGTCCTTTGTTTTGTTAAGCTTTTGATCAATACATGTTACCATTGAAAAAAATGAATCTCATGGAATATGCAAACCCCACAGTAGGGTGGATTCTTGGTGTTTCATAAATTGTTATGGCTCTTTAACAGTTACATATCATTTAGGATTTACTTTCCTCTTTCTTTTGTGTTTTTCATTTAGGATTCTTTAAAATTAGAAGTGGATTAAAACATCTTCAACTTTGGGATAAGATTAGCAAGTGATTAAGTTTGTTTCTCAATTCAGCTTAAATACCCATGTAAACCAATTAGCCAAATCCATAAATTTGTTTAGAGGATAATGAATAATGAGTTGGTTTTTATTGTGAGGAATTTCATTCATTTCTATGTAAAGTTGGGTGTGAGATTATTCATCTCTTTGGATACAGTCCGATCCAAGGGCTGGCATGAGGACCTTGATCTTGCCTACATCATCTGTTATCAGTGCAAGTTCTGATCTCATTTAGGTGATAGAAAAAAAAAATGTTTGCGTTCGATGATTGGGAGAATCCATCTACAAGACAATTATTTGGGTGATCGAACAAATCCTTCATCCATTTGGATCCACTCATATCCTAGGGTTGGTGTGACAACCTTCATCTTTCTTACTACATAACTTATTGAGAACATCCTATTTTGTTCTTGGGAATTTATGAGAAGATGTGTAGAAACTTGAGAGTGTAAAATTTATGTTGTTGTATGAATTAGCACCAAGGAATTTCTGTCCCTATATGGAGCATAGCAAGACAGATCCAGGTTGTAACGATCATGAATCAGAAAAATGGTTTTAGGTTGTAGAATGTATGAATTATCATAAAGGAATTGCTACCCTAGATGGAGGATAGCACAGCAGGTCCGGGTTGTAATGATCATGAATTTTTGTTAACTGGAAACATATGAAGATCTTGCAGTTCATTTTGATAATCTATGCATGTAGTTTTCAATAATTATCTCCAGTTGAGTTCTAAGTGTTCAAAGATTCCCGTTGTTGTCAGTATCCTGACGCGTGACTTTTTGGTGTTTTAACTGCCTGGTTTTGATGAAACAGGTTGTTTCTACTCGGACTAGATAAATATGGGAAAGGTGACTGGCGAAGCATATCTAGAAACTTTGTGGTGTCAAGGACTCCTACTCAAGTGGCCAGCCATGCGCAGAAGTACTTCATTCGCTTGAACTCAATGAACAAAGACAGGCGGCGATCGAGCATTCATGATATTACCAGTGTGGGAAATGGAGACATCTCGACGCCCCAAGGGCCCATCACTGGTCAAACAAATGGCCCTGCTGGAGCTGCTGTGAAATCTGTTAAACAATCTTCTCAGTCCCCGCCCGTTGCTCCTGGAGGTGTGTATGGGGGGACTACTATAGGCCAGCCCATTGGAGGACCCCTCGTTTCTGCAGTCGGCACCCCAGTAAACCTTCCTGCCCCACCACACATGGCCTATGGTGTCCGCGCCCCTGTTACTGGGACCATAGTTCCTGGGGCTCCAATGAACATGCCTCCTCCAATGACATATCCAATGCCACATGCATCTGCCCACAGATAATCGCTTTCTTATCAGTTGACTGAAGAAAGAAAATTGGTTACATTGGTCAGGTTCTTCTGGTCTTATTGCGTCAGTGGAATAAGATAATTGTGTCAAGCGCAGAGCATCTATCCAGTGCATGCAACAATCTGGACTTCATCAATTCATATCATGTCTGAATAAGCCATAGGAAGGAATTACAGTTCTGTGTATATGCAACCTGTGCAAGTAAAAAGGTGGCAGCTTAAAGGATAGAGCATCCTTTTTCTAGGTTCTTTTATTTCTGATGGGGTGTAAATCCTTTAGCTTCACCCATCAGTTTGTAGATGCATAGAGACAGGATCCTTAGGCAAAGTTGTAAAGAACCCATTAGCATGTTTTGACATTTGAGTAGTGCTTGTGCACATATTGTGCCAAACTTTGTTAGTTGATTCTATCCGGTGTCTTTGTTTTATTAGAGCAACCTTCTGATTTCCTACTGCTTTCTGAGATGATTATTCCATGTAATGACCTGGTTCATGGTATGCAATTTTGCTCTTTGTTAACAAACTAAACCCTGTAATCCAAGGTCAGTGGACTTTGGTGGCTGATGTGGTGATGCTGCCAAAGTGGTACTGGTATCTTCTGGGGCAAATGTGTTGGCCACTCAATTCCACTATTCAAATCCATGGATGAGCTTGAACTTACCGAACTTTTGGAGAGGGATCTGATGTGGCTGAGTGGTGATGCTTGGCCATTTTGTGGTGGACCGTTGTTTTCTCATTCATGTTCAAGCAATTTCTTTAGTCATTCACGTTCAAGCAATTAAAGGAGCAGCGGTTCCAAGTAGTGTCTAGATTGCATTTAAGTGGATGCTTAAAAAAGGGTTGAATCATCTTGGGCTGCCTGACGGCCTGAAAAGGGGGAAAAGATTCTCCTACATATTAAGCACAGTGTTGGTATATATCATTTTTATTCAGTCCAATCCAGTGTGCTTTTCTTCAATGCTTATCCTTCTAGTGGACAAGACACTGATGTGAAGAACTCCACTCCATAGAATGCTGTCTGTAGAAAAAATTGGGAACAACATCAACATATGTTCCTTTCTCTTTGTTGTGGTGTAACCAACATAGCAGATTCCTTAGCTCTCTCTAATGTAATATCAACGCAAAACTAATCAAGGTAATAAAAAGAATGTTTAATACAGAACTGTCAATTATGTAGAAGATTTCCGCGGAAAGGGGAAATTGCCACGTCAGCAAATTTCATAAAAATGAAAACCTTGGAAAAAGATTTCCGTAGAATTTAGAAATTTATGTTTGGTGAAAAAAAAATTTCCTTGTTGAATTGGTGCTAATGTTGTTTGGTGCGACTGTGGATTCCTTATAGAAAATGAAAATTTCTTATTTGGTGAAATAACTTTTTGAAGAAAAATAACATAACATGTATATTATTTATTCAATATTAAATAATAATTTATTTAAAGAAATAAAAAATGAAAGAGTTGAAGAGTTTTGGATTGAAATGGACAAGAGTGAGGAAAAGTGGGAGGAGTTTTCCGAGGAAATCCATTTTCCATACCCCCATAGGAAATCCATTTCCACAATTATCAAGGAAAATGCTGACGAGGCAGGAAAGCGTTTCCATGGAATTGTTCCACACCAAACGCCTGAAAACTGAGTTTTCCGCAGAAAACCACGCACTTTTTTCCTTTCCGCGGAAAAGTATGTGTACACAAACATGCCCTTAGTGTATGTCTGATAACAAGGAAATATGAGTTGAGTAATGCCTTACAAAAACTCGGATTAGAACTTTGTTTGATTAAAAGACAAATAAACAATGGTGTATCTGCTTTCTTGTAGTCCAGAAAATCATAAACTTTAGCAGTAGTGCATAAGGAATAGTTTTTAGCTTTCTGAAAAGCTATGGTCACCCAGCATTGATGACTTTTTTTTTTTTTATAATTCCATGATGGTGCCTTTATTCTTGATGAGCTGGAAATGATACTGCAGCAGAAAGTTGTCATGCAAAACAAACTTTATACCTTTGAATACATCTACAGATCCAGGGGTGCTTAAGATTTAAAAGGCCCTGGTTGATCTGTTGCAGTAGGGAAGAAGTTTGAGAGGTGCCTGACCCAAGTGTGAACTAAGGTCTGTTGAATATGAACTCGCTTCACAATCAGGTTGTAAGAATTCCAATCAGTTCTGGTACGTATGATGATGGATCACTAGAGAGATCAGCTTCTGTTATTGAGCCTGCAAACCCATTTATCCTCCCCCCCAAATGGGACTCCCCAATTTAAACAAAGTAATCTCTCTCTCTCTCTCTTGTAGTTGTTTTTGCAATTTCCGATCACTAATTGGTTTTGGGATTACTGGCCAGTAACTCTATCATCTATATATATATATATATAATTGGTTTTCAATAATAACAAATTTAAGTTTTGATCATGAAACTGCAGACAAAGTTGATTCGGTCATGGACTGGATGAGCAAGGTCGGGAAGAAGGCAGACAACTTTGCACAAGGTGTACGTGAACATGGTAATTGTCTCATTACTAAGAGATGAAAAAAATGAAAAAAGAAAAAAGAACAGAAATAAATATTTGTGAAAATTTTCTGAGGAAATCCTAAAGCATTGACAAGCATTTAACTAGTAACACCAAAAGCTCTAGCTGTTAGTGAACGACATAACAATGTATATCAATAGTTTTTTCCTGAATCATTTGGTGGATCTCTAACTTGTTCTTCCGTTTTTCCATGCTTTGGGAAATTTCAGATTTTTCACCTGTGGAAAGTTTACTCTCAAACTTTTTTCATGGAAGAAACCCAGAATTTTCGATGAAGATTTTAACCATTTTCCACCAAAACATGTCACGGCAGTATTTTTTTTTTTAAATTAACAATGATTTCATTGAGAAATCAAATACAAGGGAAGCACTGAACAGAAAGATTGGGCCTCAAAAGGTATAAAAGCATTATACAAGAAAAACACAAAAATTACACAGGAACTACAATGAAAGGTGAAATCCTTCTTTGGTGAGTGGCATGGCAGTATATCTTCGCACATGATGACTGATGCCATTATAAGTATTGACAATAAAGCTTTTTTTTTTTATATGTACGAGTTCCTTTTCCATAGATTTGAAATATCAATACAAAAAAAAAAAAAAAAAAAGGTCATCACCTAATGCGGTCACGCTGAAACAGGGACTTGGAAGGGTCCATACTTAAGACAGACCTAATCTTTGGTAATTTTTGTACAAAGTGGCTGCTCTCAAGTTTCGAACCTACACTAATACCATATATTTACCAAACTGGATTTGAAATACCAATACCATATATTTTAAAAATCACTCAATCAAGTAACTCTTTCCTTATCAATTAAGTCTTAATCTGTGTCTGATTCTATTTGATGGAAAATGCAGTGAGGCTGGCCCCCAACTTATGTGATTCTATGATAGGTAAGCTGAGCTTGGGGGCAAGGATCCTTGAAAGTGGGGGTGTTGAGAATGTCTTTAGACAGAATTTTAATGTTGGGGAAATAGAGTTGCTGCTGAAGGCTTGCCCGTGTTACTTGTCCACCACATCTGGTCCTATTGCAGGATTGCTTTTTATATCAACTGAAAAGATTGCATTCTGCAGTGAAAGATCTCTCCCATTCACTTCTCCATCTGGAGGAATGGAAGGAACTCCCTACAAGGTCTTATGAATTATGAAAAACTTTCATCCATAGTCCATCCTTCAATTTCTCATTGCTATCTTAGATTTTTGATGAAATTGACACCCAAAAGAATTAGTGTTGTACAAAAGGGTATCTTATTAAACATTGGTGGGAAAGAAACATTCACAGCAACAACTTGGAGTAGATTGTGAGCAACTCAGAAGTTCAAACATTCTGTTCAATCATTTACGTTAGTGACCAAAAATAAGAGAAAAAGACAAGGAAATCATACATTTCTCACAAACTTTAGATGGTAGATTTTCAATGAGAACACAACTATGGAATTTAATGGAATTTATTTTTGAACTTTTTGGTGGACTGCAAATCCATTTAGTAAACATCTAATAAAATCTGTACCATAAAATGTGTGCAGTCATGTATGTACCCCCTCAGGAATAGTACTTGCTCATCAGAATCAAGTAAACCCCGGGCCCAAGAACAAAGGTTTAAAGGCTGCGCTGGAGAGGGATACCCTTGGTCATCAAAAAAAAGAAAAGGAAAACATCTCATATCTTCTCATTTAGTCCTTATGATCCAGTTGACTCTATAAAAATTGCTTCTAGTCACATGATATCTTACAATTCAGAATCGAATCATATTAGTCTTCAAGAACTCTTCTTGACTAAGATTCTCATGTCCACCTTTCATTCTTGCAGGTCTTGATTCCCCTTGCACAGATAATTATAGCTGATCCAATGGATAATGTGATGAGGCCCACAGAAAAGTACATTCACATAATTACAGCAGATAATTTTGATTTCTGGTTCATGGGTTTTGTCAATTACCATGAAGCTTTCAAGTATATCCAAGGGGCCATCCATCAGCGTAAAGTACTTCCTCCTCGGTGAAGAGATTCAAAGACAACCTCATAAACTACCATCACTTTTGTTAAGTAATTTTCATATATGAAGAGACAAAAGCCTTATAAACTAGTATCACTCTTATTTTACATAATAACGTTAGTCATGTTCAAGCAATAAAAGGAGCACCAGTTCTATGTAGTTTCTAGATGGCACTGATGTGGATGCTTCGAAAAGGGGCTAATCATCTTTAGCTGCCTGACCTATCCTTCCATATCAGCCTGAAGAACAAGGGGAAAAGCTTAGTGTTTGTATGTGATAATTTTTTCAGTCTAATCCAGTATGCTCTGTCTTCACTGCTTATCCTTCTCATAGATTACATGTTATTGGTCCTTGTAGACATACTTAACTTGATAGTGATATCAGTTACTTAATGTGGTGCATTTGGTCTTACAACCGTTTCCTTTCTTTAATGTAATAAGAAGAGAAGAATTTGTTAAAAAGTCCATAGGCCAGGCCAGAACTCCATTCCAATGTGATCCAGTTTTGATTTGATGCAATCGGAAAAGATGCAATCGGAAAAAAGGCCCAAATAAACTAAACCGGAAAAATGATTCGGATCAATTCAGTAGTTGATGGTATCAATAAAATCAATAATTAGACGCTTGTGATCGGGCCTATGTGATGCGGCCACACTTATCAGTGGGCCAAAGGACCAATTGTGCTGCAAACATTACCCATATACTTAATGAAACTTAATGATGGGCTGTTTTGGAGAAATAAAGAAAGGCAGGGGTTTTGTGCAGATTTTCTGAAGTTCAATTCACAAGCATGTTCAACTTTGGACCTGTCGTTGGTGTGCCAAATATCAACTGATCGTGTAGGTGGTTTCACCAAAAGGTGGCCAATGTAGCTGGGCGGACCTACATATATGGTCTTGGGGCGGTCCCTACATTGGAGATAGGTCCGCTTCCAAAACCCATATGAAAATTCTAGGTCGACTATCAAAATCCACATGTAAATCGTAGGTCCGCCTCCAAAATCCACGTGAGAGTTCGAGGTTTGGCCCCAAAACCTGACTACGGATATTTTGGAAACTTGTTTATTATATTTAGTAATCTTTTTTATTATACTAATCTATAAATTTATGTTCTTGTTTGGCATCATATATATACCAATGGGAACATTCCCATGTTCCCACAACATAAGAATATGGAAAAGGTGTTTGGATAGTTAGTGTAATCAACCATCCCTAAAAACTTGGCCCACTGTGAGAAGGAAATAAGAAAAGATTCAAACTCTGCTTTCTAAAACAACCTTCCGGGCACAATCCGAATTAGAAAAACTCTATACAAATAGGACTCTCTTCTCCCGCGTTCGGCATCTTCTCCTTCGTGCAGTCTCCACAAGCTCTTCTGGTACACCTCTCTCTCTCTCTCTCTCTCTCTCTCTCTCTCTCCAGACCAGACCCGAATTAGATCTGTGTATAATTCTTAGTTCGATGGGTTTTTTTAGATCAATGTATAATCTTAGTTAGATGATTTCATGTTGATTTAACTAACCTATGACCAATGATCACACCAATGATGCGCATGATTTTGTTAAACTTGGTATCTAAATAAGATTTGCTTCATGACAGCTTAATGTATAATTATAGTATGTAGCAAACATAATTAATTTGGGTTGAATGGTGGAAGTATTTAATTATGTAATACCAAGTTTGATCATCAAGATCAAAAGTGACAGTGCTGGTTCAATTTTGAGGCTTGTGCATGTTATGTATGTACACATACTGACATACATGGTTATATTAGGCTTGCTAAATTGATCATTCCAGTTTTAATCTAACCCATCCAATACATGATCTCTAAGATTAGAGGATGCATATCGCACTGATGTTAAGATATATGTGGACATTCAATAAAAGAAGGTACAACAATATTAGATTTAAGTTCAACAGTGTTGCAAAACATGATTCTTTTGAATATATTAGTTCCAACAAGATTGTTTTAATGTTACCAAACTAAGTTCCACAGTGACATAAGTTTGCCAAACATGATGGAAGCTGAGGTTTTAGCTATTCTGGAATCTCTTCGATGTTTTCCAAGGTACTACCATGGCAATCTTATTGTGGAGAGTGATTCTTCTAATGCAGTGAGTTGGGTTTCGAACCAGAAAGCTTATCCATGGAAGTTTCAGTTTCTCTTCAATGAAATCCGGGTATTATCCACCACCATTAATGTTAGCTTTCAGCATAAGAGTAGGTCATCAAACATGATGGCGGATGCTTTAGCCAAGCAAGGTGTTGAGAGAGTTTCCCCTTGGGAGGGTTTTATTATGTAGTTGTGGTGTGAGGGGGTACATTACTCTTGTACCTCTGTGTTTCTTTCCCCCTTTTATTTTCTTTTCTTCTTGTTCTCTTTGTTTGTATTCTATTATCTTTTAATATAAGTTACTGGTACCGATAAAAAAATAAATAAATAACTTTGCCGAACAAAGTTTTCCAACAGCATAGTCTCAGCACAGTCTGATTCCATCATAGTACTGGGAATAACACAAGAATGATGCCAAATGGGGCTTATGTTTAAGACTTCATAATAGGAAAGAAATCTAGATAAGAAATTAGTGTTAAAGGCATTTTACGCCTTATATATACTGTTTAGACAAGTGCAAATCTCTTTCTTTCTTTTTCGGCAAGCTAATCTTGATTAGGGAAAGCGGAGTTGTAATAGGAGTCTTTGGAAAGAGTTTTAGGGTTTCTTTTGTTTGTTGTAAAACACTAGGATGGAGGTTACGGCCAATATATTAAATGAAAGGCAGCAGTGCTTTGTTCTTGGTTTCCTCTCTCTTTTGGCCTTGTGTGTGTGCCTGAATAGAGATTGAGAAGGCAGTAAGATTAGTTTGTGGTTGATTTTGGTTCCTAGTTAATTTCTGGGTTTCTCTACAATTCTTTGTGACATCGTTATTTTCTGGATATGTTTTGATTTTGGTTAATTGGGTTCTCCACAGTCTGATTGTGTCAAATGGAGACGGCATCGGAATGTAGTCTCTAAAAAAATTATGAGCCATGTTGACATATGTTCCTCACTGATTTTTTTTTGGGTAAAGGATGGTCTTCAACTGCATATTCCTGAGCTCTCTTCAACATCATATTATCTGAAAACTAACCCAGATGATGATATAGAATAAAATAGATGCTTACTATGGATATATCAATTATCATGCCCAGGTTGGAATAATGCCACTAATGGAATGATATCTAAAAACTCAGATTTGAACTTGATTTTACTAAACTAATAAACCATGGTGTATTTGCTTTCTTTTACTTGAGATATCATAAATTTAGCACTAGTATGAAAGGAATAGTTTCTAGCTTTCTGGAAAGCTATGGTGACCCAGCATTGATACCTTATTTTATAATTCCATGACTGTGTCCTTATGCTTGTTGAGATGAAAATGGCAATGCTGCATAAAATTGTGATGCAAAACCAACTTTATACCTTTGAATAAATCTACAGATCCAAGGGCGCTTCAGATTCAAAAAGATTTGGTTGATCTGGTTGCAGTAGGGAAGAAGTTTGAGAGGTACCTAAACCAAGTGTGGACTAAGCTCTGAAGAATATGAGCTTGCTACAAGATCAGTTTGTAGAAATTCCGATCAACTCAGGTACATATGATGATAAATCACGAGGGAGACCAGCTTCTGTTCCTGAACCTGTAGATTCCTTCATCCTCTCACCGCTGGGGACTCCCCAATTTAAAAAGAGTAATGTCAGCTCTCTCTATCTATCCATCCATCCATCCATCCATCTATCTTTTTATTTTTTAAGAATAACCACAGTAAATTATGATCATCAAAATGCAGAAAAAGTTAATTCGGTTATTGAATGGATGAGCAAGGTCAGCAAGAAGACAGACAGCTTTGCACATGGTGTATGCGAACATGGTAATTGTCTAGAGATGGTAAAAAGGAAAAAAAAAATCCAACAATAATGTAAATATTTCTGGGTTATATTTCTGATGTATTTTTAAAGCTGGAGTTGCAATGTTGGACTGTGACAGGCGTTTTCTATTGAATCATATGGCGGGTCTCTAATTTGTTCTGTTTTTCATGCTTGGAGAAATTTCAGTTTCTTCACCTACAGAAAGTTTACTCACAAACTTCATGGAACAAGCCCAGAAGATCTTGTGAAAAATTTTAACCATTTTCCACCAGAACTCCTTATTTGGCTCACCACATGGCCATATATCTTCCTACATGATGGTTGATGCCATTGGAAGTACTGGCAATAGTTCTACCTTTATTTATATATTGTACATCCATTAGTTCCTTTTACATGGATTTGAAATATCAGTAACATATATTTACAAAATCACTCAATTAACTAATTCTTTTCTTATAAACTATGTCTCAACATGTATCTGATTCTATTTGATGGAAAATGCAGTGAAGCTGGCACCCAACTTGTCTCAAACAATGATTGGTAAGCTGAGGTTGGGGGCAAGAATCCTTCTAAGTGGGGGTGTTAAGAATGTCTTCAGACAGAATTTTAGTGTTGAGGAAAGAGAGTTGCTGCTGAAGGTTTGCCAGTGTTACCTGTCCACCGCAGCTGGTCCTATTGCAGGATTGCTGTTTATATCAACCGAAAAGATTGCATTTCACAGTGAAAGATCTTTGAAACTTACTTCTCCTTCTGGAGTACATAGAGTTCCCTACAAGGTCATTTTAATTATGGAAAACTTTCATCCGTAGCCCATCAACTTAAGAGTAGATTGTGCAAATCAAACCCAGAAGTTCAAACTTCAAACATACTGTTCAATCATTTGTGTTCGTGATAAAAAATAAGATAAAAGAAATTCATTCATTTCTCAAAACTCTAGATTATAGGTTTTCATTGCAAACCCAACTACGGAATCTAATGGAATTTATTTTTAATCTTTTTGGATGGACTGCAAATCTGTTTAGTAGACTACACCATAAAAAGGAAAGCATCTGGTGTACTCTCGTTTTGTCCAAATTGGTTCGAGTCTCATGATATCTTTGAAATTCTGATGTAATCGAATCCAATTGTCTTCAATAACTCTTCTTGACTAATATTCTCATGTACATCTTGCATTCTTGCAGGTCTTGATTCCACTTAGACAGATAAGCAGAGCTGATCCAACTGAGAATGCGGTAAGGCCCACAGAGAAGTACATTCACATAGTTACAGAGGATAATTCTGAGTTCTGGTTTATGGGTTTTGTCAGTTATCGTAAAGCTTTCAAGTGTCTCCAAGGGGCCATCTCCCAGTGTAAAGTAAATCACCCTCGGTGAAGAAATTCAAAGGACAATCTGATCATAAACTACCATCACTGGTTTAGTAGGTGATAGTTCAGCATACTTTCACTTTTGTAATAGATTCAAAGTATCTTCTTCATGTTCTAAATTTCATGATCATGAAAGGGGTCTGGTTGGTGGTGGCAAGCATTTTATGTGCACATGGCACACCAGCACCATGTTACAGGCCAAGCGAATTCACTTGATTCTAGCTCATGTGGCGCTTGTCCATGCCTCATGCGTGGTGGGTCAGCCTTATCCCATAGCAGTCTAATCCTTGTACCAAATTCACCTAAAGCTATTATACATAAAAGTAGGGAGAAGACAGTCATCATGAACATCACTCTAGTGTCTTAGATATTGGGAAGGTGTGCAATGAACCAGGAGCATGCAACAACCACAGATCATAGAGACTGATGCATAAGGATAGGGATGTAAATGGGTCGGTTTGGTCTTGGTCCAAGGTCCGAACTGGAACAGTTAATGAGAAGATGGAACCAGAACCAAAACCGAAACCGGTTCCATATATGGGACGGGTCCGATCCAGGTCTAGATAGAGAATGATTTGGATAAAGAAAACTAATTTTTAAGAGGAATTCTTAGAAAATTGAGGTAATATGTTGATACCCGGACCCATTTACTTATCGGGACCTAAAAAAGGACCCAACCTCTGGGACTCATTTACATCCCTAGATAAGGATGCTCCTGGGCTGGGTCGGTTTGAGCCATAGCTTGTACAAGCCTAGCCTGTTAGTCATCGGCCTAATTTTAAGGCCCACATCAGTCCACAGGTCTCATAGTGAGGGCTTGACCTGCCCACTTGCAAAGTATGTACAGCACTTTGTAGTTTGCAGTAAATATGTCAGCCTAACATGGAAGCATTCATAGGCACTTGCCTGGCCCAATTAGAAAATTAGGCTCAGCTGCAGTCCATGGCCCTATAAACACAGCACCAATCCTGCCCACGCCAGACTTTCTTGGGCTGGCCCAGTCCATCAACACCCTTACAAGATAAAGAACTTTTCCCCACTTGATATTGACATTTGCCAAGACATGTTCCTGGCTATCCATCCTTTTGCCTTCATAAATCCTCCTATTGGGAATTAAGAACAGCCAGACTCACTAATATATATGCATTCCTAATCCGCGAGGGTGTGAGGCTGGTGATCTCTAGCATTGACTGATATTTTCGAGACCTGAGAAAATCTGGCTCCTTTCAGTCAAGAAGATGGACTTGGTCAATAGCTGTTGAGGCTTTGTAATGTCACAACTGATGGGCCCAAATGGGCCCACACACCAATACAGACTAGATCAACGGTCTGATTCGAGAACGCATAGTTGCTCCGTTGGTTTGCAACCACATTTCTCACCTTGCTGTCTAGGGTTCGAATCCTGGGTCACCCACCGGTTGTGCGAGCTCTCTCTTGGACCCCAACCCCCTAAGTTGGAGTAAAACGGTCTGATCCTATGCGCGATCAACGTGTAAAGGAGAAAGGTGATCATTATCTAAGGGTAATTTTTGTTCAGTTGGATTCAGTTGTTGGGTGAGTAGGATGCACCTAATGGAGATAATAAAAGGGTATGTCCCCACAAGTTAACTAGAGACTTTTTAGTGTTGGTTGCTTTTTTAAATGGTGCTGGCTGCATGTGATAGAAAAAGAACCCATTTCTTGTAATGTTCTTGTTTAGATATCTATTATTTTAAAAAAACGAGTCTTAACAGGGAAGAAATAACTTTTCATGTTATAGTTGGAAAAGAAATATTGAAATAAGGGCCTTGCCTAATTCCTACTTGCTCAGCCTGCTTGCCCATGAATTCCCAGG
Source organism: Litsea cubeba (assembly GCA_012931725.1). Classification (NCBI taxonomy): domain Eukaryota; kingdom Viridiplantae; phylum Streptophyta; class Magnoliopsida; order Laurales; family Lauraceae; genus Litsea; species Litsea cubeba. The sequence goes on from CM022954.1 coordinate 47,869,218, forward strand.
AATTCATCAAAAAAATCTATAATTCATTCGGTATTGAAAGTGGTGAAGAGTAAGAGGGGAAATCTAGAGGGTCCGCAATAGAGATGAAAATTGGCTTGATGTTCTTTGAAGCCCACTCTTTATTGCGGCTGCAACAGTTTTTCTAAGAAGAAAAAAAAATAAAAAACTGATTTTCTTCATCAAAGTGGATTTCAATTTTCTACGAGAATGATTGGATTACTCAGTTTCTCTTTACAACAGAAATGAAAATCTCTGCAGAGTGTAAAATCCTCTCATCCCACAAACACACTCAAATGAAGGGTGTCATCCCTTTCCTAAGAAGGGTGAATGTTCTTAAGATTTTGTGTAGTTTCACCCATCATCCTTTCTTCTTTAAGATCCGATTGTCTGATTCACATCAAATTCTTAGAAGTTGATAGGAAAGACACTGGTCAAGGATGGAGAGCTGGACGGACTTATCAATTTCCTAAGAACTAATTTATTAGGTTAACAGGTGAGAAATCACGTTTGGGCAGATATTTTGTTTTTGTTTATTATTATTATTTGTAAGAAGGGCAGATATTTTTGCTTTTTTTTTAATTTTCATTGCTTTTTAACTTTTTTTAGGCCTTTGGATTTGATGTAGATTTAATGACTTGTATTTCTTACTCTCATAATAATGTGAGAGTTACTATCGTAGGAGTATTTTTTAAATAAATACACAATTAAAAAAGTAAGGGCCCATTTGTTGCAACAAACTACCATGACTCTCCTAGGATTTAAGTTATCTTCCATCTCCATGGGGGGGGGGGGGGGGGGGGGGGGGGGGGGGATAAGTTTTTTAGGATGAATGCCTAGATATTCTATCTTCCATCTCCCCTCAACTCATTTTCCATCGAAGGGGGGGATAATCCATGGGCATTTATGGATCTTCTTCACCTTTGATTCTTCAATTTAGTTACTTGGAAGACATTTGTTAAATCCTTTTTAGAAATTCATGGCTAGAATTCAAATATGAACTGAGCTATGCCATGAAAACAAAACAACAACATTCTGTACAATGTTTATGAGGAAGTTTGAAATAAATTCACAGGTAGTGAAAATACACTTTCAAGTGTCGGCCAGCTCGAAAACGGGCCCCACAAGGGATGTTTGGACAAGGACAACCATCTACTCCATCATGAATACTAGTATTAAGATGTGTTCACACACACACACACAGCCTTGCATGTCTCACACACATACATTATAGAATCTTAAAACTTCAAGGTCCCATGTCTCCCAATCCTAAATCGATTATTTTCTTTGTTTCCCACTCCAAACCCAATTGTTTCCCGGTGGACCGACCCGACGACCCTCGGAACCTCCGATGGTCTCATTGACCTCCATTGTCTCATGGTCCAGTGCCTCTACGTCCCTATCAACTGGATAAATATTTTTGAGCTTTCCATGCATTTATTTTTTTTTTTTCTTGTGTGCCTCTTTGAAGGAAAGGTGTCATTCAAGAATGGCCATCTAGTACCAGACTAGCAGTTCTCACCGGCTGCTTAGGATTCAAACTTGGACAGTCACCTCATTTCACCCAGTGATTGACGCGGGATTTTCGGGGCCGGTGGTGGTCAAATAAAAAGACCAATCATTATTTTATTGTAGTTTCTTCACATTACTAGTGGCAAAACAGAAAACAAATCAATTGTGTATTTACAGCATAATCATTTAAGAACTTGGGTAAAGCACTGTGCAAATAAGTAAATTGTGTATTTATATCTATTCATATAATACGAGAGTAATCCTAAGGGCCTATTCATTTGTATGAGAAATAGAATAAAATAAAATTAAGGTTCAATTTAAAGAGGAGATTGGAAACAAACTTTGAACAAAAAACAGCACTAGGTTCTCTCAACCTATGATCTTCATTCATTTATTATTTGTTCAAATCAAATTCAAAACTACTTCCTAAAAACTCATTCTAAAACTATTTCCTAAAAGCCCAACACAAATTACAACTACAAAAAAACCAAATGTTGCATTAAAGTTAAATAAAAGGGGTTTTGACAGTACAGGGTATAAAATACCCTGTATTCCTTGAAATGGTGTTGACCAAAAGTATATCATACAGAAAGCCTCTTTTTTTTCCACTTTTACCATTTTTGTGCGATATCGCATAAACTGAAGAGTCGTTATATGAGCTGCTCGTTTTTCCTCCATTTTTTTCCTCTGTTTGCAGCAAAAAGCAAGTTGTTTTCCCTCATTGTTTTCATGTGGTTGTCTTCATCTTTCATATCTTTTGTTCATCTAATACAATCAAACAAAAAAAATTTAAGAATAAATTCCAAAGTATCTCCATGACCATAAGTTTTTGGTCTCTCAATGCCCAACCATTTTTAACATAACATTTGACAGAGTATACAAAAAACTCCAAACATGTCCAAATATTGTGTAAAAAGAATCATCTGAATGCATTTGGAGAAATAAAAGAGCGATTGCTACAGCAAATACATTTTTAGGACGTTTCATATCTTTTGTTCATCTAATACAATCAAATAAAAAAAATTAAGAATAAATTCCAAAGTATCTCCATGACCATAAGTTTTTGGTGTCTCAATGCCCAACCATTTTTAACATAACATTTGACAGAGTATACAAAAAATTCCAAACATGTCCAAATATTGTGTAAGAAGAAACATATGAATGCCTTTGGAGAAATGAAAGAGCGATTGCTTCATTCTCTTGAGAACCTCCTCTAAAAATGAAGACAGCCACAGGAAAATAATGAGGGAAAACGACTTGCTTTTTGCTACAAAGGGAGGAAAAACGAGCAGCTTCTATAATGACTCTTCAGTTTATGCGATATCGCAAATATTTGCGATATCGCACAAAAAGGGTAAAAGTGGAAAAAAAAAAGAGGCTTTCTGTATGATACCCATATTTGGGATATACTTTTGGTCAACACCATTTCAAGGAATACAGGGTATTTTATACCCTGTACGGTCAAAACTCCTTAAAATTAGTTAACAATCAATAACAACAGTAGTTAAAAATCTATAATGACTGATTGGATACATCTCTCTGCCTCGTCTCTAGTTTGAATATTTGTCAATTTTTTTCTGTTGAAATCAAATCCAACTCCATCAAGAGAATCCATTTCAGTAGTGGAGATTTTTAAAAAGGTTAGGTTTTTAGGGAAATCCCATGTTTCTTGAAAATCTTTCATAATCAAGAGAACCCATTTCAAACATGGGGTATTTTAGAAGATGGTAGATTTTCAAGAATCCCCTATTTCTAACATCACCATTTTTAAAAAATATTTTTGAGACCAAACACCTACCAAAACAGCCCCTTCAACACCTTAAAATTGTTTAAAACTTATACACAGAGAATGAGAGAGAGATAGCAATGCACGCAAGAGCTGGAGGGGATTAGGACCAAGAGAGTAATTGCATAAATTAACCATGTTTGCCAAAAGCTCATATATATCTTGAGCTCAACACTTCTATTATGTTCAATTGGGGAGTGGCTTGTTTGGTGGTTATGTGGGGAGAGTGACAGTGACGCATGGAAGTTACAGGCATTTTAGTGTCGATAGAGGTAAACGTGGATGGATCCCATTAAATCACTTCCTAACTCAATTAAGATTTTCTGGGATTCAAAATTCAAATAGTATTAATGAGTTTCTAAGTCCAAATTCATTTCCCTTGCTAAAATCAGTCAATGAATCTAATTTGATATGAATTATATGGATACATTTCTGTCACATACCATATCATGATGATGATGATGCCAATAAGCACCTCGGCTGGCTCAGCACCCTCTACATAGGGGTTCCAACCTTGGTCTGGTCAGGTTTTGGGCCGACCCAAGCCTGGCCCAAAATCTAGAAGAGCTAACCCTAACCTGATTTGGCTAACTCCAAAAACCTTGACCCGACTTTTAGAAGAGCCAACCCAGAGCTGACTTATCTTAACCAATTGACCCAAGTTTTGGAAGGCCTAACCACCTGACTAGACCCATGTTACACCACTAGGTTAGACTGTCGCTACATTATTAAAATGAGAAACGGTCTTGTGTTGTAAGTTGTAACCCCACCTCTTTTCATCAGTGATATATATAAACCTTTTTCTAATTATAATATATTAAACGAGCAGGTTTTGGATTTTAATTTTGACATACAGTTATAATTTTGACTGATAGATAACCTTCTTTATTAAAATATTTAAAAAAAAAAAAGACTACATACTTATATTTTTATCTCATCAAACCACCCACTACTCTCCACTTTAACTCCACTTCTTTTTTTTTTTAAGTCTCCTGTGCCCCATCTCCTCTACTCCCTTTTTGTCCAATTTTTTTATTTTCATTTATGCAACTTACTCATTGATGGAAAGAGCTGGTACTCCATACAACCTTTTTAATGTAAGAATTTAAATTGATAATGCAAGTGGTTGTGCTAGTCTATTATTGTACAAAACTACAAGACTATAATATTCATCAATGTAATGAATATATAATATTGAGTATAATCGTATGTATATATAGCTAGAGTAGATAGAAATTGAGATACCGACCCCACTAAACTTGGATTCGAACCTGGAGTTTTTTTGTGTCAAAACCTGTGGGCAACCGAGTAACCAAGGTCCATTGATGTGGGCATTTGTTTAGCACAAACAATGGTAAAGATGGAATTAAAGTGGGCATGTAATGTGTCATTTTTTACTTAATGTTTAGGTGAAAAAAATGGAGTAGAGAAGTAAAGTCACGATTTTATTCTTCCATAATCCTTATTGTTTTTACCACTAAAAAAGTATGATAAAATATGGTGTAGTAAACTTTATGACAAAAGGTTCTTTTTAATCTACACTCCCTCTCTCACCATCAAAATAAGAATTTTACTACACCCCTACTTTTATTTTTAACATGCCTTACCTTCACCTTTTCCATAATTTGACATCCATCTCACATTAACTTCTCCACACATCTAAACAAATGGATGGTTTACTTGTTATATGAATTGCTTATATGAAACAAAGTTTGTCCCACACATACTATTTTTTATTTTTCTTTATAACGGAGGGTGTCCCAACCATTTGGGCCAGAATAATCCTTAAGGGTCCAGGGAAAGCCTGGTAAATCTCCTGTGGCCCCAATGTGGTAGTGCAGTTTTGAACCCTCAACTTCTGAATGTAAAGCGTGGTCCTAGACCAATTAAGCTAGCCCTTAAAATCCCACACATACTAAATTAGGTTGTTATACCAAGCAGCAAAACTCTGCTAGTTGTCGTAATGGTTGTTCCTAAGTCTGGAGTGTGCCGTTTTCAAACACCAATGGAGTGGGCCGTTTGGTTGGACCATATGATTTAACACTATTCAGCTGTAACTGGAATTGATAAGAATATTTAAACATATTTAAAATATTAATGTTTGTCGAATCGGTTCAACCACTAGCTTTTGACAGTTTTGACCATTTCATCACTAGTGCCTGATTTTTATCTAACCACAGTTCTTATTTGTGTCTCGTTCGATTTTTAAACACCGATTATTATTGAGCTTGAATATCAGTGATATTCAAGGGGTAACATGAGGGTTTGTCCAAGATTCATGCCAAAAAATACGTCCATGTAGCATTACTCTTTGTATATAACCCCTAAGGTTTGTAGGATTTATAAATTAATCTCTGAAGTTTCAGTATTTGCCAATAGGCTCCTTCATTTTCATTTTAATACATTCGGTATCCCCATAATCAATATTCTTCCAACCACCATAGGTTATTATAGTGAGATGACACTTTTGCCCATCTCTTTTATCTTTGTATGCATAATTTCATAAGCTTGAACTCAACTTTCTTTTTGTAAAGCATGTAACATTAACAATTGCACTTAATGGGAGAGAATAACCTTGCATAAATCCATTTATTTAATAATTAAAGGGCTCATTTCATTAAATCCAAATTGATCAGGACGATAATCAACACCTATACTTATAACCGATTATGATTTATCCAATCATGACCCTCCATTGGATTGATGAAAAGTTTCAAAATACATGAATATGCTTCATGTGTAGGGGGTTGTAGAAGAAATATTGGGGGAACAGGCAAATGTAAAAAAATATGAATTTTTAGAGAATTTACGGGGGGCATTAAACTTTTCTCAAATATGGGTGAAGACTTCAGTCCCCAGGCCCATGTACCTGGGTCCACCCCTAGTCATATGCATAAAAGAGTTATTGAGAGAAACCATTGGGACTTGAGATAAAATAATGGTGCTTTTTAAAGTAGTAATATACTCATTTTTGTTTAATGGATGTAAGGGCAAAGCTGTCATTTATATAAAAATCCAATGCAAATCTCATGGTGGCTGCCCATTCTTGTTAGGAATATTGATTTTGGGGACATGAAAGGTATTAAGAAGAAGAAGCAAGGGCCTATTTACAAATACTAAAACCTTTGGGTCATATTCACAAATCCTATAAACCTTAGGGGGGTATATAAAAAAAAAAAACTCTTTATTATTCCAATCCTATGTGATATTGCCGTATGATAGTTGAGCCGAAACACATGTACAAGTTCTAGTACCAACTAAGGTTGGAAAACACATGACTCGGACTCGACTTGTCTAACGCAAAAAAATTGACTTTGATATAGAGTCAATGTGGAGACTCAAGAGAGTCATATTTTATTAAGAATAATTTAAAATTACTAAAAAAAAGCATCCATTACTTATAAAATACGAAAATATATTTATTTACATCCATTCATAATAATCAATTCAAATTAATAAATTTGTATATGCAAGAAAAGCACAACAAAAAAATAAAAGAAAAATATTACATACTACATAATTTGTTAGTCCAAATATCGAATGTAAAAGATCGAGTATAAGCTTCAAATTACATTCTAGTAATCGTTTTTAAATTACTGGCTCCAAACCTCATGCATAATTACTTATTAAATAGTTCGTAATGCAAACAACTTATTAAAATTAGATGATTCGGCCGAGTCTCCCCTACTTTTTACTCTATTCTTACAAAATAAGATAACCCGGAAGAGTCAAAAGTCAATTTGGAGAGTTTTCCAACCATAGTACTAAGTCATTCGGCTTAGATATGCAATCAGCATTCATTGGACCCACAAGATCTCTATCTTCACACCAATGTTTATGAAACAATAAACTGCGAATGAGCTTGAAATGACTATGACTAACGATATTTTGAAAAATAACTAGAAAATCATGAAAACATGAGAAAATTAAAAAAAAAAGTCTACAAAATGTCTTCTAATAGTATTTTGTATTTATTTATTAGTTTTTCTTAGACATTTTTTTGAAAGATAAGGTTTACAAAAGAATTAATATGTACAAAGAATAGAGATAGCTACTTAAAACACAGTTAACCTCCAATGGGGCATACCCCATTAATTACAAGCCCACAGCCTAGGCTAAGCAACACTACACATTAAATAATTCATTGAGGGTCTCACATGAAATGCGGTCAAAATGCTTAAACATATTATTCAAAGTCCTGCTAAAAACACAATGATCTGGGAGAATTGCCATGAAATTAAACATTCTGAGATTGAGCAAGCTGGCAAAGCACTTTCCTCACTTTAAAATGATCAACCCATGCTAATTGAGCAGGATCCTTAAGAATTTTGAGTAATCGGCTATTCCCTTAATTTAAAATACATGTTACTCCTTCTAGAATTATTTGAAGTAAAGAAGAAATGCCCAATTAAAAATCTAAATCAGATTCAATAATGCCATCTTCTGGTTTGTCTCTATCTCTCTAGAAGATTCCCACTACAGATTGATTTAAATGAACAATGGAGAGGCAACAACCTTCAGGAGCTTTAGGAAGATCAGAGTCCTTGTTTTCATAGAAGAAGTGAAGGATGCAGGTTCAACTGACTTGCAAAGTTACTAGGCAAAGGAACACCAACATACACAACATCACTCCTTACTTTGCTTCGAATATTATGTAAAATTGCTGAGGGGTGAGAAGTCTTGTTCTTAAAAATACTAGCATTCCTCTCCTTCCATATATATTCCAAACATAAGCTGGAAAGATCAACTTGCCCAAGTATTGAAGTCGATGAGCATCTAATCATCCTAAAATTGACAAAACCATATATGATGGAGAAGCACAAGGAATCATATGTACGATTTTTTTTTTTGAAGAAGCTCACTCCAAACCGTCAAAGAGAAAGGGCATTGGGAAAAGAGGTGAGTCGTTGTTGTTAGTTTTATGGACTCAATCAGTACATGATTTAATAAATTGATTAATTTCTTTATTTATCAATATATTCATACTATCATTTCATGAGATGAATGGTGTTTTATTATATATTTGCACATAACCAATACGAATGACATGATGGTCCATGAGATGAACCGGAGTCCATAAGTATATTAGATGTAACACATGTGTATGGATGAGATCCACATACGGGAGATATGTGTAGCAAATCTTATACTTAAATATCTTCACAACCAGTGATGAGACTGGACATCTCATACTGACAAGGTTGCAGTACTTTGATCACTATGAAATAGTGTGATTTGTCTCGATCATCATAATGGAAGATTCTGTATCATAGTGCTGGTATATTGGATGTATTGAAGGACCATGAGAAACACCTTATGAACATTGTCTTTACTTTAAGGTTTGCTCTCATAATTTCCTAGCAATAGGCTCTCATTCCTGAAACATTAATGAACTCAAGCTTCTATCTATTCATTTGCTTTGAGTCACCAATGAGTGAGGCCAACTGTAGGTCAACACCTCGGTGATTTGGGTACGTGGTAGTAGAGCTGTGGGAACATTCAAAAGTCAAGATTGAATCTATCTCTAATATCCCCTTGTGCCAATTAATGGATTTATCATTGGTAAGTGCGCACTCATTTTGATTAAGAGTTAATTGGAAAGGTACATATGATCATTATAATTAATTGGGGCTCAAGGATAATAAGATATGGATCTAGTTTGGAAGACAGGTCCAATTGATCTATGGATATTAATAGAGGGGCCTACTTGTGGTAATGTGAAAGTTTAGGATCTTCTATGTAATATTCCTAAGACTGGAGTTCAATTTCATTTATATAGTAGAGTTATTTGCAATTAACTATGGGCCCGGATTGCACATGAGATATGGGGTCGCGAGTCCCAGTTGGAGCCAACTTTCTAAGGAATCCCTAGTGGTCCCCACACTGGCCCAATTATTAAGATACTAATTCTGGTTGAACTTTAAAATGAAAGTTACTATTTCTATTTGAAGTGAGACTTCTAATAGCGGTAATAGTAAACTTACTAATTTTAGTAGAAGTGAGACTTTTATTTTAATTATAAAGGAATTATAAAATTACTAATCATATTTGAAGTGAAACTTCTAATTGTGATTTAGTGAGTTGCCAATTCTTAATTGAAGTGAGATTTCTATTTTAATTGATAAATAAGATAAACTTATTAATTCTTATGGAAGTGAGACTTCTAATAGAAATTAGTAAGTAGGGCTTGCAAAAGCTATAAAAAAGGAGAAGAGGAGGTGTTGCACATCGGATACTAATTTTCCATCATTGGAATTCACGCCCAGGGGTCTTCAAGTCCAAGAGTTGGACGTCTCATACCTTTGTGCAAGAGTTGCACATGGTCTTTCTCCTCTCCCTCTTCTAGTTCTCTTTCTAGTTCCTCCCTAGAGTTCCTAGTAGTTTTCTCTTGGAGATCCCACCATCTGCTTGAGAAAAAGAGAATCTGATACGGGTCATAGCATGGAAGATCAAGAGGTCTTGGAGATTCCTATTTGATTAGTGAAAGCGTTTCATCATCAAAGAAAGACGCAAATTCTCCATTAGAGCACAACCGAGGTCCAAATATATAATCTACTTCCTTGCATGTTGTAGATTTATTTGTACCTTATTAGTTGTTGTTTCTATCTTCTAGATAGGTTGTTTTACTGATCATGATGGCTGAGATTGAGGACATGGATCCTGAATTGAGTTTTATAGCCTTCTAGATAATTGATCCCTGCATCAAGTGGGTCAAAAGTTTTTGAAACCTATCCTAGAGGCCCATCCTATTTCCAACAGTTGTCTCCCATGTACAATCACATAAACATCATCTTTAATCACACTCTACATTTCTACTAAGGAGAAATTCCTTCGTTTTTTTAGACATTTCCAAATAATATTCCAAGAAAAACCTCAAATATGATATATTCAACATTATCCTCAAATAATAATTTTCCAAGAACGATATTTTTTTGAAAGAAAAAAACCTCTTATCTCCTTTTCAATTGCATCAGAAATGGAGAACGACACCTTACCCCAGTGGTAAGGTGCAGTAGTTCTTACTGGCTGCCCAGGATTTGATTCAGGCTTGCCATCTTCCCTCATCTGAGGGCCCCTACATCGCCTGAGGTCTCCTTCCCTCATTTGAAGGCTCTCCCCTGATGTGGGTTCCATACCCAAAAACAAAATTGCATCTAAAATGAGGTTCCATTGGGCCTCACCTTCCTAAACCTAAAATGGCCCAAGAATTAAGGGTAAACCTAACAAATAAAACCCATTTTTATTAAGAATGACCAGCCTCATGTCCTAACCCAAAGCCGCTGCTCAAGGCTTCCAACACTTTCTTTCTTACCCTCATTCCTAAGCTTGCTAGCCCCAAATCCTTCTAAGATTTCAGATCAATTAGCTTGTTGAACTTCTCTTTCAAAATTATCACCAAAATTTTTGCCACCCGCCTAGCTACCATCCTCCCAAATATCATATCCCCACATCAAGCGGCCTTCATTGAAAATGGTTTAATCCATGAACACATAGCCCTTTCCCATGAGCTTTGTCAGAGATTAAAAACTAAAATGGTCGGGGGTTCTCTTTGCCTCAAGTTAGACATTTCTAAAGCCTTCGATAAATTGTGTTAGCCTTTTCTTTTCCAAGCCTGTTTTTGGCTTTTCCAACAATTGGGTGGACCTCATTAAGGAATGCATTTGCACCTCGAGGGGCTCAGTTTTGATCAATAGAGAACCTTATGGTTTCTTTGCTCTGGGATGTGGGTTGAGACAAGGGGATCCTTTTTCCCCTTATCTCTTCATTTTGGCTGTGGAAGTCTTAAGCATCAATCTTTCTAACCTTGCTTTCACATGAAAAATAAATCCTATATACCCTTGTACATACTCCACTATTATATGTCATCTTTTTCTTTTTATTTGTAGATGATGTTCTTCTCTTCCCCGTGCTCGTCCCAAAAGCCTCAATGCTCTTAAAGCAGTATTGAACTCCTACCAAGAAATCTCCGGTCAACATTTTAAATTGTCAAAAAGCAAGTTGTTCTTTGGCAAATGTAGAGCTAGAACCAAGGCTAAAGCTATGGAGATTCTAAACAACCATGACAGTGCTCTTCCCTCAAAGTACCTTGGAGCTCCTTTCTTTCAAGGCAGACCTAACAATGACCTTTTCTATCCGTTGGTTGATTCTATCCATAAGCGTTTTATAGGATGGAGATGTAAGTCCCTCTCTTTTACAGGTAGACTTATTTTGGTCAGATATGTCTTAGGAAGCATCCCAACTCATTCTCTCATGGTCTTCCCGCTTCCGAAAAGCACCATCAAAGCTATGGAGGTCCATTGTCGTAATTTTCTGTGGTCTAATAGCGACCAAAAGACGCAAAGCAACCTAATTGCTTGGGACACCGTTTGCCTTCCCAAATCTGAGGGGGGGCTTAGTCTTAGAAGGATGCTGAAGTTAATGAAGCTTGCTTCCTCAAGTTGGCTTGGAAAGTTATGCTATCTTCTTCCTCATGGGCTTCTTGGTTCAGAGCTAGAGTGTTGCAGTTCAAACTATTTGGTCCGCTCCTTCTTCGGGATTTTCCTCCTGCATAGGTAAAAGAATGAAGGCTCTAGCTTCTATCCTCCATAAAAACAGCATATGGAAAATCGAAGATGGTTGTTCGGCTGCTATTTGGACAGATAACTGGCTATTCAACAGTCATATAGCGTTATTTCCCGACATTTCTTTCAACCCAGATGATCGTGTGAATGCCTATATTTCTGAGGGATCATGGATTTTTCCTCATGGCTTCAACTTGGAAGTCCATATGTTTTTAAAAAATTGTTGTAGGCAACCCCTCCCCGAATCAACTCAACTGGGCTGCTACCAACTCCGGCATGTTGCCGCTCAAAACTGCTTGGGATGCCAGATGCCATCAGATCAAGAGGTTTGAATCGGCCTTGGGCCCCTCTGGTTTGGAGTTCTCTAATGCTGCCAAAAACCTCTTGCTTCAATTGGAAACTCTTCCATGGAAGGCTTCCCACTTCTGATTGGACTAAGATGAGAGGAATCATTCTTGCTTCTGCTTGCCCGTTGTGCTTGAAGAATTCAGACAACGGCCCTCACTTTCTTTTTCGATGCTCCATTGCCATTGACGTTTGGAAGCTCGCTCTTTCTATGAGTCGTTTGAACCTCGCACCCAACCCTTCAGCTACAACTCTATGGAACAGCTTATCTTATGGGGCATATACTAAAACCATGAAAGGCATTGGATCTATTTTCCTTTCTACTTGTTTCTTCATCTGGAAGGTGAGATGCACACAGTTCTTCTCCAATATCAAACTAGCTCCCTCGCAAATCCTTAACTCTGTCATGGCGGACATATCTTTCTCTCTCAAGAGGATGAAGGAAACCTCCTCCGGTCATATCTTAAGAAGCTTCTATTGCTCTCTCAACATGCATCCAAGAATGACCTTTTGATTTGTCTTTTATTTTTCTTTACTTCTTCTCTTTTTCTTCTCTGTTGTTTAGCGGTGGTCCTCTTTTGGGCCTCTTTGGCTTGTATCCTTTTGGTTTTTTTTTCTAAACCCTTTTCCTTAATGAAATTCTTTTGCAATTTAGCAAAAAAAAAAAAAAAAGACAAGATGCTGATCAACATGGCCTAGTGGCCTCATTTCTGTGCGCTCGCAAGGAACTCTTACCACAACATGGGTCCTAAAAGCAAAAATAAAGAAGTACATGTGGGTTTTAATGGACCCTAATAAGTGGCCCAAAAAGAAAGGTGGGCCCACAATGAAAGCCCCAGTTAAGTTGCACCTGATGATAATACATATAACCGTTCAACCACAAAAATAAATAAAAGCAAGATCAGTGAGTTGAGTTGACCCAAAGGCGAGACTGAGTGTGGGTGACAAATACATAATCGAGTTAGATGCTTTATTTATTTATTATTTATTTATTTATTATTATTATTAGAGGATTTTATGGAAAAAAAACCCTTTGGAACTATGAGGTGCTTTTTCGTATACAATCCATTTAAAGGATTTAAGATCAGTGAGTTGAGTCGAGGATTTATTTATTATTATTATTATTGACGATGTTGACACTCATTATCACACCAGATAAGAAGAAAAAAATTTGCTAGACTTTGCAAGACATTTTTTCGCATTAACAATTGCAAAGGAGAAAATGTATTGCACTTAAATACGTACGAAATATTTAATTCAATCAACTCACACATTTCTCTCATCAAAAGTTATCTCAACCCTAAAACAAAATTTTTACAATTACCCTCGATGGTTCTTCATGTTTTTAACAAGCAGATTATATGATGTACAAAATGATCGGACCCAAGTGTAGGGTGCAATTGTAGTAATAATCTGGTGAGACCAGGTTGATCCACAGGGAGCAATGTAAACTAAGGTTCCTTCTCAGCTTGTACCTGCCCTAAATTAAAAATCTAAATCTAGCCTAAAAACTAAAAAATTACAACCATCATTCTTACTTTCCAAAAATTACATTAATTACAATCCAATGAAAAGAAAACTTCCTAAATCTAAAAATCCTAAACTAAAAACTAAAATTGCTACAAAAGAACAAACAAGTTAGAACGTCAAGAATAAAAAGTACCAAAATTAAAAATAAGAAACTACACTAGAAACAAAAGAAACCTAAGTTAGAAAGTTAATAACGCAATACATGCCATGCTATCTAGTTCCAAACATAAACTTGCAAAAATAGATATAAAATTGAATTGATCATAAAAATAAAGACAATAAATAAGTTCAAGAATTTAAATGTGTGGTGAAAACAAGAATTTAAATGTGTGGTTTTAACATAAATTTAAATGTGTGGAAGAACATAAATTTAAATGTGTGGAAGTGTATTCTTCTCTTTCAAAATTCTTTTCTAAGCGGGGTCATAATTTGAATCATGCTCTTAGGGCCTTTGGGTCGTCAATCCAAACAACAATAAGAAAAGAAACATAAAACAAGCACCAATCACCCAAGGATAAGAAAGAAAATTGAAAAGAGAAGGCAACACTTTACTAATATGCAAAGTCTTACACAAGATAAAAAAATAAACCAAGACAATTATATACTAGGATGAGAAGCCTCTTCTAGATGAAAAACCCAAGGGTGTAGTGTGATTTCCGGGCCAAATCTCCTTGAGGACTTCAATGGAGAGAAAGAGAGAGGAAGAAGATGGAGTGTAGTAGTAATTCTAGAGATAGTTGATCTATCTTTCCATAGGAGGAGAGGGATGCTTATGCCTTCAATTTATATATTTTTGCTCCCTTTCTTTCCTTCTTTGTTCCAAGCTTGTAGCATGCAATCTTGTTTGTATGGCAAGTCCTTTCATTGGCCAACAAGTCTTCAAAGAAATAACAAGGTGAGTGAAAGATTCTTGGTGCTTTCCATGTGCAAAATTGCAATCCCGCGTAGAAATTATAGCACCAAATTTCAGAGGCCATATCGTCTTCATTTTAGCTCTGATTGACACAATCTTGGGTTTTAAAATATCTATTCGAAAAGAGCTTTCCAACGGTGTATGGATTGCACCAATCCGACGGTTGGATTAAAATTTATGACCATTTTAATCTTGCTGCCCCTGAAAAAATCCGAGAATACTTGTGCACATATGGAATGCTAGTTGTGCAATGGGATGTGTGGGACCCATGTGGACGTCCAAAGGGATCTTGGGATCTTTCTTTCCTTGTTTCTTGACTTCCCTTCCATCTTTAGTTTGCTTCCAAGCCTCGTTGATTGACTAGTCAACTCTTCTAGCACACTTTCCTTTCTTAAATTTCTTTCTTGATTTTTTAGTTTTCAAACTTAGTAAGAATTAGATCTTACCAAATCTGAAGTTTCTTTTCTTGATCTTGAGATCACAAATCTAGCTTTTCATTGTTGACTTTTTAAACTCTCCAAAAATACCAAGATATGTGGGTTCACTATGAAAGATGTCCTACCATTGATCTCTCTCAAATTTCACCAATGTGGGTCCCATTCTTGATTTCTCCTACACAAATTAAAACAAATGGACTCAAGAATAATTCTATGTAAGGAATTTACATGGACGATGCATGGGACCCTACTTGATGCACCCAAAATAACCGACTTTCCAAAAATAAATCTCCAAAAATGACAGGTTCCATGAATTTATGCAAAAAGTGTGATTTTTTAGCAAATTACGCATGAATGCATTACAATGGACCCTAAATGCATAAAAACATGATTTGACACTAAATAAAGCTTCTTAATATTAATAAGCCCTTAAATTGTTCCAAAATATGTATGAAAATGTGCGCTTTTGAGGATTCATCACAAAACAAAGTCGAAAAGATAAAAAAGCCCAAAAGTCAAAATTATCTTCAATAAAGGTTTGAAGAAATAAACAATGAAATAAACCAACTTTGCGAGAACAAGGAAAACCCTTTAAAGACACCTCAATTTAGTAAAATCAAATTAACTTGCTCATGAAAATGAAATAATCATCACATTATAATAAGGACAAAGGAATCAACCCATCAAATTACAATCGGGGCAAAGGAATCAACCCAAATGGGCAAAATGGTATAAAAAAATTAAAATCTAAATCAAGCCCAAACCCAATAAATGAAAAAAACAACTAATCTGCCCATCTCATAATAAGAATAATAATAACTTAACCTTTAATTGCTATAAAAAAAGATTTACCAAAAAAAAAAAAAAAAAAAACGGATGAGCCAAGCCACCTCTTTTACTAGAGAAGAAGAGAGAGATGGTTGGATGGAGAGACGGAACCGACGACGATGTTGTTGAGATTTGGGGGTTTTCTCCATTGTAAAATGTAAATTTTGGGATTTCTATTAGAGAGAGAGAGGAGAGAGATGGTCGGACAATAATAGGGAGTCGAGATGTTGCTCTTATTTCCGAAGAGGAAGCCTAAGTGCCAACCAGAATCCGAAACAAGAGGGTGGAAAAAAGTAGGTTTTTGTTCTGGAGATTTTTTGTCGATTTGGGATCGGGGTTTGAATGAAATCAATGGGGTCCTCGTAGGGGTGTGCATAGTTTGGTTAAAACCGATTAACCGAACCGGACCGACCGACCGTTAACCGAATTTACCCATTATTCTTAACCGATCGGGCGGTTCGGTTAAAGATGTTTGAATATTTCGGTTTTCGGTTAACGGCTCGGTTAACAGAAAAAATTAACCAAATTAACCGAACCGAACCGAAATTATAGCATACTATATAAATATATAATATATATAATAAAATGTGTACATGTATATAATATGAAAATCTATTAATACTTATATAAAAAATTTAAAATAAATATAACATACATCAATTAATAAGTATTAATTCATGTTACCAAGTACCAACTTAGTAACTTACCAAGTTACCATATAATGTAGCACCTTCAATATATTATATATTTATATTTATCAAGATTGCAGAACTAATGGTTGCACCATTGTAGAACTAATGTTTTCAATTCCTTTACAATTAATGGTTGCATGGTTGCTGCAGGTTGCATGTGTATAGAATGGCCTTTGGGCTTTGGCCCAAAATAATGAAAATATAAGGCTTTTGTGAACTTAGCTTTTGGGCTTTGACTTTGGCCCAAAATAATTGGAATTAACCGAACCGACCGAAATCCAAACCGATATTTTAGGTTAACCGAACCGATGGTTAATCCGCTAAAAAATATTGGTTTGGTTAAATGGTTGAAATTAACCGAAAAATTTTGATTATGTTAAAAATATGTCAATAACCGAACCGACCGACCGATGCACACCCCTAGGTCCTCGATACAAGGCTGGGGCTACACGGGTCATGGGGTGGTGTAGACTTGGATTTGAATGGGTGACTGGCCCATGCAACCCATAGACTTTTAAAAAAATTTAAAATTTACCTAGGGAGGCTGCACTCAATTACTGTTTTGGGTACTCAGACCCAGACTTGTATTGATCAGATCCTTTGTATTTGGGCACAATTGTGTACGTCCAAGGAAAATCAATTCCAAGGATTTCTTCCTCTTCGGCAGAAAAGGAAAAAAGAAAAAGAAAAGAAAAGAAAAGAAAAATCTCTGAGCTACCCCATAAAAGAAGCTTTTTCATGAAATCAAAGAATATTTAATTTACTTTCATGCTTTTTCGACCGAACTAAATATAAATTTCACCGTAGCACAAAAAACATTTTCACCAATTCTCACTTTTTCCATGGAAAACTGGCCGACAAACATCACCCGGGTAATCAAAGTCCATTGACATCCCTAACTACTGTCTAACCTGACCCAAACCCAATCCGACCTCACCCGTCCAATAGTCACCCTACAACGGTTGACTCATCCAGACAGACGAGTCTCTCATCACCTCTCTTCCCGTATCCCATTCTCAGCCCAAAAACCAAACATTTCATTTCTCTCCTCCTTCTCCTTCTCCTTCTCCCCTCTGAGAGAATTAAAAAGGGGAATTCCTCAAAAACCCAAATCCCCCAAACACCTCCATCGATTTCCCTGAAATACCTGCAAGAATGTCATCAGAAACTCACAGGCCCTCGGACCAAACCTCCCTCGAACGCTACTTCTGCCACCAATGCGAACAGACGGTCATGATCGCTCCTTCTTCCGATCTCATCTGCCCCAGATGCAACGGAGGCTTCGTCGAAGAGCTCCAAGACCCAAACTCTAACCCTAACCCGAATCCAAACCCTAACCCTTTCTTCTCCTCCTCCTCCGACAGCGTCTTCCCACTCCTCTTCTCCGCCTCATCCGACCTCTCCGGCCGCCGATCTCCGGAAGATCCCGACCCCTTCAACCCCTTCCTCTTCCTCCAGAACTACCTCCAGGAATTAGTCGCCGGCGGAGCCAACGTGCAGTTCGTCCTCGACGACCAAACCTCCGAGGCCGGCGCCTTCCGGATCCCTGCCAACTTCGGCGACTACTTCGTCGGGCCCGGCTTGGAGCAGCTCATCCAGCAGCTCGCCGAGAACGATCCCAACCGCTACGGCACGCCGCCGGCATCCACGGCGGCCGTGGAGGCCCTCCCCGACGTCCAGGTCTCCGGAGAGGAGCTCCACTCGGACTCGGACTCGGCGCAGTGTGCCGTCTGCAAGGATGCGTTCGAGCCCGGGGTGGCGGCGAAGCAGATGCCGTGCCGGCACATGTACCACCCGGACTGCATCCTCCCCTGGCTCGCGATGCACAATTCGTGCCCGGTGTGTCGGTATGAGTTGCCCACTGACGACCCGGATTATGAGAGCCGGGGGCAGGGAACTGGGGCGCCTGTGAATTCGGCGCTGGCTGCACTGTTGGATTCTGGGGTGGTGGCGCCGGAGGAGATTTCTCCTGGGGCGGGGGTGCAAACCGGGGAGAGGAGGATGAGGATTTCGTTGCCGTGGCCATTTAGAGCTTTTGGATCGCCGGCAGGGACGAGCAACAGTGGGCTTGGAGGGAATGGCAACAATAATGAAGAGGAAATGAATGAGAATACTCGGAGTTCTGGTGATCAAGGGAATAGGGATGTTGGTGCGGAGAGTAGACAAGAAGGTTTGGATTGAGGATTGGAGGTACTGTCCTTCAAACTTGCAGTTTTCTTTCTTGTTGAAACTTTTGTGTTAGTTTCCTTGCTTTGGTTTTTTTGGGTTTTATGCCAATCAAACACTTGCATAAATTTAAGATTTTGAAGTTGATAATTATGGTGATGGAGAATTGTGGAAATCAAATGAAAGATTGAAGTTTATGCTGTTGTTTTTGTTGTTTTTATTGTCATTGGTTTATGCTTAGGAAGGGATATCCATATGTGGCGATGACATGGACTGTATAGATGTGATTTATTATGGTATTTAATGACACTGATCAAAGGGTTGGCTCGATTTCAGGTTCACACTTGCTATTTAATTTGAAGGGGACATGTTACAGTTTTTCTATGGTCTACAGGGGAAAGTGGAAGAATTAGGAAGGGGTGAATTATATGGAGAAGAACGTTGAACTCCCCCTCAGTCCGGGATTTATTTCCATATGGGAGAAGAAGGAAATTATTCTCTATCAGATATCAAAGACTTGGTCACTTGCGTATTTCCATCATTTACCATTCAGCCTTCAATCCTTTGAGCAAATGCTTATTTTCTATGTAAATCATGAGAAAATGCAAAATGCCTTTGAAGTATTAAGTTTCATCAGTCTAACAGGAAAATTCAGTAAGCAATCCATGAGTGTGTTAGTCTTCACAACCAAGAACAAAAGCTTCTCGCTCGTAAAGGTGCAGACATAACACCGAACGAGCTTCACGCAATTAACTTTTTCTACTCGAGGTCAAATGCATAACATCATTTCTTTTGGGTGAACTTGCAAATATTGACATGCCGTCCTATTTTGGATTAGAGCGACAATGTCATTCAAGCCTTTGATAATCTAATAAAGATGAATCTAATTGTAAATGAAACTAAAAGACTTGCTACTAATTGAAAGGAAAAAATATATATATAGAGGCGGATCCTTCCAGCTAGGCACCCACTTTACTTAGCAACTTGCATACCTATAAAATAAATTGTATTTAGTGTTATCCAATGAAGGAGGCGTTAAGCATTTTGTCTTACCTCCGCCTTTTGGTATTAAGAGATTCTAATGAGGTGGAAGTGTGGGCTATTAGACATGTATTGCACTTATTTTCAGCTTCTTTTTATGGTCTTCTTATAGTGGAAAGTGACTCTCTTAATGCTATGAGCTGGGTGCAAAAAGCAGAAGACTGCTCTTGGAAGCTTCGTTTTGTCTTTAGTGAGACTGTGGGTTTATGCCATATTTATGCAGAGTTTCATCATATTTTGAGGGGGCAGCAAGGAGGCGGAGAGGGAGAGAGAGAGAGATTCTTGCAGTTTGAGTGGGGGAGAGAGTTTACAGAGAGGATAAGGGGTTTTTGTGCAATCTTGGTGAGGGAGTGGGAGAGAGATCCATGAGGGAGAGGGAGACTGGCGGGGGTGGGGGGTTGGATGTTGGGAGCCGGCCGATGCAGATGCAGGAGAGGATTTCGATTTCTTTAAGCTGGTTTGCAAGAAGCGGGAGACAAAAGCTGGAAACAATAATGAAAATGGCTGTGCCAGCGAGTTGGATTAAAAAAAACGAAGTTTTATCATTCTGACTTTATTGTTCCAGCAGGGCAAGATTTTGGATTTTTTCCAGTGAGATAAAAATTAGGAACCGTGATTAATACATGCCAAATGTCTTCTCGGGGATCTTATTTCGTGGGAACATGGGATTTGTTCTGGACTGTTAAAAGTCGCACTTGGTTTTCAACCACATGTTAAAAGGCCTAAGAGTGGCACCTAGGGTTCTTCAGAGTCACACCAAGAGGACTTGCATGGAAGGAATAGAATTCTTCACCAAATTCGTATTTAATAGTTGGAATTTTTTTTGGTGATGTGATAATTTGAAAATTATAGTTCAAAAATTTAAATCGATCAATCATCTCTTTCGTAACTTAGAAAACACTGATAAAGAAAATTCTAAAATAAAATGACTTGAAACAACTTGCACAACTGACTCAATTCTTTCTAACATTTAACCTTAACTTTTAAATAGTTTAAATGAAGGGCTTCTAAATAAGGCTTTAATTCCAACTAGGACTAGGACTTCCTGCAACTAGTGTACATTAATCTCCAAAGGAAGATGGACACCGAATAAAAACAAATAAAGCATGTCCACCAAAGAGTATTTGCACAAAAGCAAATGAATCCATATATTGAGATTGAGGTTTAGCCTACATGGGGATCTGGGAATTTGATGTGGGGCCTCCTTTTGGGTTCTTCTAGTTCTAAGCATTGAATCTGCATCATTCTCTCTGGATTGGAAGTGCTGCTGCTCAAGTTTGTGTTGTGTTCAGCTAAATCAAATATCATCAGTACATTCTCTCCATCAAGCACTATTTGCATTGATTGTGAGTGGATCTCCTGTTCTATTGTACATCTAGGATGTGCGGGTACGGATAATGGATTGGCTACTTCAGTATTTGGGTTCCATGTAACTTATACCCCTACAGTAGAACCTCGATAATTTAATACCCGGTTAATTAATAACCTCGTCAAAATAATATTTTTTTCCGGTCCCGACTTGGGGACAACATGCTAAATTAATAATTCGCTAAATTTATAAGATAATAGAAATTTGAGAATTCATATAGACCCCATGCAATATATAAATTAATAATGCCTTAATACATATGTAATTGATTATACATTTAGGATGACTTCATAAAGAATGAATCAATTGTGACTTGTTGCTTCTTGAAATTTATGTCACCTTGAATCTCATCTCGTACTTTTCTTAACATGGTAAGAATTTCTGGTGTTGTCTTTGTAAATATGATCAGAGGAAGGAGAGATAGATCATATGAAAGGAGAGAATTCTCCACACGTTATTGTCTATTATTGAGAAAGACAACTACTATATGTATACACTTACTTGCCATATGAATGGCTACAGTCAGGGCCTAATTGAGGCCATTACAGATCTAATGAAATCATCTAGCTAAAAAAGGAGAATACAATCTAGCCAAGAAAGGAAGAAAATAATATACAATGTTGACCCAATCTAACTAGATCCCACGTGGGAATATTTATGTTCATGGGCCAAGTTTGGGTCGGGCCTGCTTTTTATGGATCTTATTGGATTGGTCCTTATCCATTCTACAGTCTTCTCATGGTGCAACAAAAAATTATTCAATGTCTTCGTTGCTTTGAGAGCTTCCTTTCGTGAAGGCCCATAGCATCACTTTCATCTTCAACTTCATCACTTTGCTCATTTCCCATGATGTTGTGTTACAATTAGTTTTGCTTATTTAAATAGAGTTTTGCTTATTTAATGTTCATAAATGAAATAAGATAATACATTGAACATCATACAAATATAATACATTGAACAGTGTAATGTACATTGAACGATGTAATGTACAAAATAACACATTTAATAATGTATACACAATAAATTAAAAATTTAAGTACATTGAACAAGGTACAACAATAAATATTTTGCTGAATTTTTTAAGAAAATAAATAATAGTTTGATAAATTAATAAGTTATTAATTAATGAATAAATTAATAAATTATTAATTTATCGATTATTTAATATCTTGCTAAATTAATAGATTTTGCCAGTCCCGAGGCTATTAATTTAGAGAGGTTTAACTGTATTTTAATTGCCTACTTGATCTTCAGAGAAAAGATCAGAGTAGGATTGAGATTTAAGATAGTTGATTGAATCTTAGCGTTGGATTTTTCTTTTGATGCATCTGATATGAAGTAAATGTTGTGAATTTTACAACAGCCAGAGAAAGAAAGATCCACTGGTGGAACCTGTCCGCATTTCTTTGTTGATCAAATCTATAACCTCAGGTTGAATCTGTGGATCTTCCTTAGATGCATCTTATTTCTTATTTATTTCTTGTTTGTTGCAATTGGTTTTTCTATGGAAATTCCACCCAGTTGGATCTTCTATGTAAAGATTCAGTGTAGAATTGTTTCATTTGCCCTGAATCTTCTGTAATCTGTATCAATCATTTTAGATTCTGGGTGAAATTCTTCTCTGACTTACTGAATCAATAGTCAACACAACTTGTATGTCAACCTTTTACTCACATTCATTCACAATGTGTAGTATGAGAATGATGTTCGTAGACTCTTCCATTGAAGTTTTGACTGTATGATCAACAAGAGCATGATCTTTCTCGGCTAGTGGCTTAGGATGTTTCTTCTCATCGTTCTGGGGATTAGCTTAAGACAGCGTTGTGGTGTATGAATTCTATTTCTTTTGGAAATTTCACTCTTTCTTCTGAGCATTTCATATGACCCTTCAAAGAAATGGTTTCTGTACCACTAGAAATACCAAATCGTCTTACTGTGGATCCGTTGATCTCCTGTTAGAGATGACGAATTCGTGTTGACATATTTGAAGGTCTGAAATTTTGGGACATACTCAGGTTGTTTAGCTGAATGGATAGGTGCTGACTTTGATTGTTGTTAAGGGATTGATTAAATGAAACAATTAAGGTTTAAGATTTGAGGGGCAGGAGTACTATATTTGTGGGAGGGCTGTGACCAAGGATAAAAAAAAAGCGGTTGCAGTAGGTGTAGTGGCCAATGGCCAAAGCGCTATGTAGCGGGCAATACGTAGCAGCGTAACGGTATGATTTCTTTAAGTGGTCAAAAAAATCTTGAATCTTGTTTAGTAACCAATCTTTTATTTTTTTTAGTGATTTGGAACCATGTAAGGGTAGAGATAACTTTAAAAATGGCTATTGAAAAGAAGAAATAGGAAAAACAATGTTTTAAATTGAAACTGCATGGCTCTATTGGTTTTAGACCGTAGTGCCGCTATTTTCAAAATAGCGTAGCGGCCTCCACCGCTATGGCCGATAACGTGGCTGCTACGCTGCTATTTTGAACCATGGCTGTGGCTCTTTCTCACACACACAAGGAAATGAAGTATTCTCGTCTATTTATCTTTTTAAATTCTCACACTAAATTTTGTTGACGGTAGCATTCAATAAGACAAATCCATGAAAATATCTCGAATCATATCATCATTGGAAATTGAAGTTGTTACCCCTATGGGCATTGCTTTTAACTTCATTGTTGGCTACACATATGCCTTGAATTTAGATTTGAACATCTATAGCTAACGTGGATTGTACAGTGTTGAACCCCAAACACCCACCCCACCCCACCTCCGTCCCTCCCTCCCTCTTTAAAATAAATATAAAAATTAAAATTAAAATTAAATTAAGAAGAGAAAGTTCTAGATGGACCTTGGGGAATTTGCATATGATAATTGGAAATATCAAACCCCAAACACCCACCCTCTTTCAAATAAAAATAAAGAATAGAAAGTTCTAGGTGGACCTTGGAGAATTTGCATATGATAATTGGAAAAGTTCATTCATCAAGATCCTTTTTGCCATTAAATGAAATAGTGGCAGAATGGGATGAAGTAGGGCGCCTTTGTAGTAAAGTGATTTGGAAGAAGTGAAGGGAATTACATAGGTATGACTTCCGCGAGAGATGCATCTACGCAAATTCGATTAGGAATCCAAAAACTGATGCGAGAAAGCAGCCAATCTATTCTTCTTATCTCAAATCAAAAGGGAGGGATGGTTTTGATAAACATTTATTGTAGCCTTGAGGTCCCAAAGGATGCAAAATCTTTCAAACGAAGAGCTGTAGTTGAGACTTGATTAACTTGAATTTTAGAATAATTATTTTTGTATATATGAGTTTCTAACTTATTAATTACATAAGTTTCTAACTTATAAATTATAATTGCTTATTCTATATTTGAGTTTGTAATTTACTAAGAGAACATGGGCCACACTGTTGGCCTCTCACATGTTACTATTTTTCTAGAGTATAATAGACTGTGGAGATAATATAGGATTAACATAATTATAGGATTTCAAACCAGTACCGTAAAAAATTGGTTTTGTTCATGTTTTAAATGATACATTTTGGTCTCTGCCGAGTTTCGAAAACATGTCATCACCATCATCATGGATGCCTTATCCCATTTCTTTGGGATCGGCAACATTATGTTAAACATGATGCGATGAGGCACACATTCGTAGAGATGGAGGCTTAATAGAGTCACTTGTGTATCATGACCGTCCAGGTGGTGGGATGTGCGCACACCATATGATGGATGGAATAATCCAGATTGCTTGATGGAGATTTTGAAGGGTTTGGAAGAATCCACAAGGCTTTATAGTAGCCTGAAATAGTTCTATCTTAAGGGTATTCTTATAAAATGTAAAAATGTAGAGAGTATTCTAGAATAGTGTGGATAAGTCTAGTGATGGGGTAGTTTAGATGTTTCTAAAGTAGGGTCGAGTGACATGTGGACTAATCTTGGCCAACGGCTGTATAGAGTATGATTATAAATAAGTTTTTTCTTCTCTCATTTGTAACAACTGACTTTGAAAAAGCATTTAAGCAACTCTCATTTTTTTAAAGTATTCTCCACTTGGTTGTTTATAGCCTCGGGGTGAGTTATGGTCTAAAGGTTAGACTGGAAGGGTAAGACTGATTCGCTAGTACATGGGGGATAAATGAGTGTTCAGTGGGCTAAAATCAAGTGGATCGTCTAGGCCTGTGGCAATTGGTATCGGTTTACAGTTGCAACACCTTTGAAAAGGCAATGCATAGCACAAGAGAGAGCATAATGGCTTCGTGCCATAGCAACGCGACTAAGATGCAAGGGAAGAAAGGCAAGAAGATCATATTAACGCGTCACGAGAAGAACTCTTCTTGCAAATGAAGAACTACTCTCGTGACTCATTTGCCTTGGAGCATAGAGTATATTTTTGGTCAAGCAGATGATCATAATAGCGTGTTAGATTAAGGTCAATGAGACTTGATTAAATGTCTTTGAGGAGCTAATCAAGGATGTTCCGAAGCTTTTTTCCATAACCAACATACAACTGAGGAAGGCATTCTTGGTCATTCAGGAATGTATTTGGAAGAGCTTGATGTCTTTGAAGTAGTTCATTAAAGAACTCAAGGTGGAGAATGAAGGTCTTCAGACTATATTGGCACTCCTACAGAGGGTTATAGCGAATGAAGGTTCAGCTCATTGGGAAAGTGCTAGGATGCACATTCCAAAGCTGAAGTGTTTCCCAAGATGGCAAGGAGATTGAGAATTTCCTATGGAAAATTGAGAATTGTTTCAAAGTGGCGAGGGTTGAGGAGGAAGCTAAGGTTGCAACCATGCACTTGGTGGATGTTGTCATGCCTTGGTGGAGGCGCTGACATGGTGACTTCAAGAAGAGACTCCATGTGATGGACACTTGGGACTACTTCAAAAGAGTTGTAGTTGCTATTTCTGGCAAAGAACATAGGGTATTTAGTGTGAAAGGAGTTGAAGAAGTTAAAGCGTGATGGAGTTCACGAGTCACAACACTGATTTTGGATATCATGAAGATGGTTGAGGACTCGTGATTCTACTTGATAGATCGGCCTACAACCATGGGTAGAAAGAGAAATCTAATGAAGTGGAGTGTAGGACCTGGCATCAGCAATTACAAAATTGGAAAAGATGCCATAGCAATCAATGAATGAAACACCGAGAAATGGGAGACCCTTGAAGCCCTATAATGCCAACGGTAAGTGAGTGGTGCAAGGGATCGTTCGAAGGGCGGGCATCCCAAGTCGAAGGATGACTTAAGGAGGTTTGCTTGTGGGAGGAGTGATGAAAAGAGACACTTGGAGCTAATGTGTTTCATATGTGACAAGCCGGGTCATGAGGAATTGCTCGAGGATAAATATGATCTATGTATTGGTGACAGTGACACACGAAGAGAAGAACAGAGGCAAAGCTGAAGTGGGAGAAAAGGACGACGTGGAGAAAATTCTAGGATTGGTACACTCCAACTTCTCAACTTTGTAAAGGTGCATGATATCATGAAACACTCGTCTATGCCCCATGCTAGCAAGTTAGCATTCTCCAGTAGAGGTGTAACCCTTAAAAACTCGCCCAAGGCTATGCACACTCACACCCAAGTGGAGAGAATATTTAAAGAAATGATAGCTTCTATTGATCGAATGCTTCTTCAAAGTTGCTTTTACAAATGGAAAAAAAAAATGCTTCTTTATTTATAGTTCTACTCTATACAACCAATGGATAGGATCAGTCTATATATCACTAACCCTATTTTAGAAACTTCTATACTACTATGCCATATTCCTGGACTCTTCCACACCATTCTAGAATATTCTAATAAGAATACTATTGATATTATGCACAAGTTGAGGCTACTGTAATATTTTTTGACCCTTCAAGATCCTCATTGATTAATTCAGATTCTTCCGTCCATCCTAGAGTGTGCATGTCCAACCACTTGGATGGTTATGATGCACAAGTAACTCTAGTAAGCCTCTGTCCCAGCCATTGTGCATCTCATTGCGTCATGTTTGCACCTTGAGCCACCAGCGCATGACAATCAGCTTTGTGAGTTCTTCTTCTTCACAACTCTCTATTTTTGGCTAATTGTCAATCATTCTATAATGCAACATGCCATTGCTTCATTTCAAGTATTTTTTGGTCTCCCCTTCTGATAATTTTTTTCTTCGCAATGGCACTTCATTTCTTCATATGGTGGCTGTTTCAGGTCTTTTATGTGCATGCCCAAACCCAACATGTCCACCTTAGCATATTCATAAGACATGTTCTGTTTGTCTTTCTTCTTTTCAAATTCACGTCCATTACTCAGTTCCTAAGCAGTGCAAGTCTGTCACCTTACAGAAGTGCATTCAATCAAAGTGGCACTCTAGGAGAGGACAGAACTGAGAAATACGAAGAATCATATTTCAGTGGAAAAGAAATGCTTTCTGTCAGCCTACTTTGGTTCGATATCTGTGATTCTCCGACTGCCATGTGAAGCAACCAATTAGAAGCAGCCAGCTTAAAAATGCATAGATGGTAAATGAACATCTATTCTTCACAAATGTTCAGACCATTTGTTACTCGGGTAAATCCAAATGTACCCTAAATCATTGAGGACTTGCTGTTGATGGTCTTAAGTTTCTCTTTATTCCTGGAACAATCATATTCACCTGCAAGTTTGGTAACTTCCCTTTGAACAGCACCTCTTTTTGTAATCCGAGTAATTAGGGCATGGCGATGTGACTGGACATGATTTTCATGTGCTTCCCCCTTACTTTAAAGAGAGAGATCTTAACCTCCTCAACCTCTGATGTGAGTCATTTCTGAAAGAAAATAATTTGATGTGGTATTATGATTTTCTTCGCTATTCTCTTTGACGTGCCTTTATTGGAACATATGTTGCATTTTCTTACTTTCCAATTTTTTGGTTCCTTATTTTATTTTGTCCTGTTTTTGTAGGATAAGCCAAACTATTGTTCCAAATCATCCCGTCTACTGCATGCTTCTGAAGTCATACAAGGGAGAGCTTTCTTTCATTGTAAACTGCCATTAGTTTGCATGCCCTTTTCCATAGGGCAAGGTGAGGCACAGATGTCCTCCAGAAGAACGGAAAAATAAGAAAAAAAAAATTATGGAAATTTATTGTATTGGGTTCTGATATTAGATTGCAGGCTATACAATATATATGTCCAGAAGGACTTTGTCATGCTTTCAATTTCCTTCATACCTCTGTTTCATTGTGGTTTCATCGTTCCTCACTCCTGTCATAATTTTCTCTGTTTTGTAATGTATCTTCATTTTATTTGAAGATTGATCTAATTACATCTTTGTGTGTTTTCATTAAGTTACGCAGATCCGTCATAGGACTACTAAGCATGTCAATAAGCACCATGGATTTATTTTTGCGAGTATCATTATCATAACCCACTGGTTTCACTGTATAAAAGAGGCTTGATTTATTAGTATCTAAGAACAATTAGCATTATTAGATATCGACTGGCAGTCCAATTCCAAGCAGTGAAATGTATAAATTTTGAATGGTTTGCAATCAGTCTTTATCAGATGGCTAGGAAAATCTAAGATGACAACTTTTTACATATAGCTAGTCAGATCCAACTCTTTCTTGTATGATGAGACCAGTGGGCCCTCCTATATGCAAGGTGCCCTGAATGAAACCAATTGTCATCGATGTCCCATAATGTGGCCCACCACTCTCTCCTGTTGATGATAGTTACAGTCCATTGGATTGATAAATTTGATCTCTTTACCAGCCTCGCTGATTTCAACTTTGGATTTGTACGGTGAAAATTTAGCACATTATAAGTTAGTAAAGATGTCTAGTGTATGATGTTTTTATAGATGTCAAATGTTCAATCGTTATTCTAGTGGGATTTGTATCCTATCTAGACTGAGTTTTTTGCTGTTGAAGTTGCAACACCATCAAATTACAGCTCTTTGGTTTTATGATCGAAAATCAGCATTCTGTTAACTGCTGAAAATTGTACACAGCGGACATAGGTCAGACGCGCCCATTACAGTTGACCCGAACCCAGACAAGTTTGCCCAGAATTTGGATGGTTGGTAGGGTCCAGATTCTCTGGTGACAGGAATCAGATATTCTGAGTCCATCCCTGTAAATCTACCATTGTGGTCCACCTTTGAAATTCAAACCGTCAATATTAAAGGCCCAGCCACCTTTTTATCTGCAGGAAAAACTTAATTCAGTGATGTGATTCAGTATGGATCGTCTGAGGCTCTGATCCACACTTTTTAGTGAGTGGCCCAATAGCCTGACAGCTAAGGACTCAAGTGTATTTTACACATCACAGTCTTTAAGCACAAGGGGCATTTCTTAAGATCCAAAACTCCATTTCCTACCTTGTTGGAACCCAGAATTCATACAAGAGGCTCGAGTTCGACCTCACCAATTTCTAGTAAGGCTCAAAGTGATGATAACAAATAACAAACTGCATTCTCCCAGTGAATCACAAAGGCACCAAAGATCATTGTCCGGCTTTGAAGAAATTGAATTTAACAAACGAAAAGGAGAGAAACAAGAGGAGAGAGAAAAGAAAAACTACTTCCATTTCTCTCATAAGGTGAGCTACTTTGATCAGCAAGCTGCTGCTCACCAGCAGCATGGTGAATTGGCGAAAACAACACTACCATATCCTTCTCAAACTCATTTAACTATCAGGCAAAAATTCAGTCCCACATTCAATCCATATCCAGCTTAACGAGGGTTGGCTCGAGTCATGCTTATATTTTGATTTGTATATTGGCATGAAATTGATTGGGACAGGACAACAAGCACCTTCCAACTGTACCTGAGATTATGAGCACTTTCAGTGCAATTGTACATCGTTTATTATTACTTATTTTGTCCAGAAAAAGTACAATATCATCATGGCCATTGCCTTGCAATTGCATACGAGGATTCTCTCTCATATTAAGGATAACAACGGATTTTTTTTATTCCTTTTTGAAATATTCAAACCTCATGTACTGTTTTTTGAGAATGAGTCAAAAATCATATATATATATATATATATATAGAATGTTCATATGCATCTTTCCCTCACCATAGAGTGAGGGACACCCTCCTTTTTACAGATGAAAAGTGCATTTTGTACTTGAAAATTTCCAAAAAGGGAAGTTTTACTCACCCTATGATGAGGGAAAAATGCATATTAATGTTCCCCTATATATATATTAGGTCTTTCCTCGATTCTTTCTAACAAAAAATTAGTTGGGTTTGTTCAACATCAGTATTGAGAAACTATTCAAGTTGACTTGCAATTTGGTCAAGTCACCTCATTTTATACAAGGGCCGAGTAAAATTCAAAGGGAGACTCTATATATGAAAAAAAATAATTGTAAGGATGGATTTTTCTTCTTCTTTTGTTTTTTTTTTCTTTTTCTTATTGTTTTTAAATATTTAAATTTATTAATTTGGATTATCTTGAATACAGTTGAATTAATATATATATTTATAATTTAACATTGAGCCTATCTCTATTTTTTGAAATAATTCAAATAAGAAAAATAAGAGGATTTTCCGGTCTGAGTGACCATTGCTGTCAACATGGTGAAAATATAGGTCTGAAGCTAGTCAACAGAGTTGACCGAAATTGTCATGGATCCATGGGTATGTCATGTGGCCTCATGTAAAATCCAAAATAAAAGGTAGGGTTTTTCATCAATATTATATAAGGCAGTGGTTAAATGTATATATCCCATTCTAAGACGACCCAAATCTTAATAGAATCTTATGTTCAAGCAACCAAATACACGGTAGCATCTTACAGTTCCCGCCCATTTCAAATCCATGACTGGTAATGGACTGACAACCACTGCACAGAAGCACCTTTTAAAGGACCCAATTCACATGCTCTTAGATTCCTGCAAGAGCATGCAAGAACTCAGACAGATCCATGCTCAATTCATCAAGGACCCGTCTCCCTCTTCCACCCATGCATTCATCAGAGCAATCTCTTTCTGTGCAGTTTCACCCCATGGAGACATTGACTATGCCAAGACCCTCTTCACCCAACTGCACAACCCCACCATCTTCTCTTGGAATTCTCTCATCAGAGGCCTATCCAACAGCAAAAACCCACATCAAGGAATCTCTCTTTATCAAGAAATGCTACAGAGGGGCTTCAAACCCAACAAATTCACCTACCCATTTGTGATCAAGGCCTGCACCGAATCGTCGGCGATGCGGGTTGGAACTGTGGTCCACAATCACATTGTTAAATTGGGTCTTGAGTTGGATTCTTATGTTCAGAGCGCTTTGATTCATATGTATGCGTGTGGGAAGGATTTGGATGCTGCACGTCAGCTGTTTGACAAGTGCTTTGAGAGAGATGTGGTGTCGTGGAATTCGATGATTGATGGGTATGTTAAGTGTGGGGAGTTGGAGCGAGCTCGATTGATATTCGAGAGAATGGAATGCAGGGATGTGGTTTCTTGGAATACGATGATTAATGGGTATGGGATTCTTGGAGATTTGTCGGAGACGAGGAAGTTGTTTGATGAGATGCCACGAAGGAATCTGGTTTCTTGGAATTCTATGCTTGCAGCGTACTCGAAATGTGGAGATGTTGGAGGAGCACGTAGGACTTTTGATGAAATGCCTCAAAGGGATGTTGTGTCTTGGAATGCGATGCTGACATGCTATTCGCAGAGCGGAAAACCAAATGAAGCTCTGGCACTCTTTGATGAGATGCGGGCTATTGGTATAAAGCCGACTGAAGCAACCATTGTCAGCTTGCTATCAGCTTGTGCTCATTTGGGGGCATTGGAACAAGGGGCACGTCTTCACTCATACATCAAAGAACATAAGATTGCTCTCAATACCATTTTGAGCACTGCACTTGTAGACATGTACACAAAATGTGGGAGTCTGGCATGTGCGACTGAAGTTTTTTATGCTATAGAATACAAGGATGTGCTCGCATGGAACACCATCATCGCTGGGATGGCCATGCATGGTTATGCCAAAGAAGCACATCAACTGTTTAGCCAGATGCAAGAAGCAGGTGTAAGGCCAGATGATATAACATTTGTTGCAGTGCTTGGTGCCTGTAGTCATGTTGGGATGGTGGATGAGGGTCGTCGACTTCTCCATTGCATGAGCAACACTTATAAGATTGATCCAAAAGTTGAGCATTATGGATGTGTGATTGATCTACTTGCACGTGCTGGACTGTTAGAAGAGGCCATAGAGCTGATAGAGACTATGCCGGTGGAGCCCAATGCGAATGCATGGGGAGCGCTGCTTGGAGGTTGTAGGATCCATGGAAACATTGACATTGGTGAGCGTGTGGGGAAGCACCTTCTTGAGCTTCAACCTCAGCATAGTGGCCGGTAATGCGAGAAAAACTTATCCCATTTTTCTATTTAACCTCTTGTTTTGAATACTCAAAATGAGTACTTAACATGGATTAGTTGGTAATAATGTACAATATGCTGAATCTCATCATCAATAGTGCC
Source organism: Litsea cubeba (assembly GCA_012931725.1). Taxonomy (NCBI): domain Eukaryota; kingdom Viridiplantae; phylum Streptophyta; class Magnoliopsida; order Laurales; family Lauraceae; genus Litsea; species Litsea cubeba. The sequence continues at coordinate 47,901,862 of CM022954.1, forward strand.
TTATCCCATCAATTTGAGGTTGCAATTGGCTAAAAAGGCACGGTGTATACCATGCTAACTGCCTAACTCTGACTTGGGTTAATCAATCAAAATGTGATTGATTAATTGGTCAGACTACTGGGCTGCAATGTGTGCCATCATGTGTTGGCCTCAAGCTAAATTGTGGTTGGACTTGCCCCAGTCCAATAACATTTGTGTTGCATTCATGTGATCTGGCTGCTCATGAACTTCATAGACTAAAATACAATTAATTTTTTCATTCAACTTGAACACAACCAAGTGAATTTAGCTTGGATAATATGAGAGAAGGCATCTGAAATTCCACGATTGACTTCTTTCCGTAGTAACCTATCCCTAGTGGTAATCAAATGTGTGCTGCGAAAGAATTGCTAAACTTCTAGATGGTGGGCAGTTACCTAGACAATCACCAACAAGCCATGTTCATAGTTTGGAGTGACTAGATTGAGTCATCCAGAAGCTTAATTCTCCTTTAAAGGGCATTAGTAAAGTGGTCTGTGACAACCTAAAGGGGAAGCGGGCTCTTCTCTTTTCCCTGCCAAGGGTTGGGCCAGGGGCTTTCCTTTGGGCCTGTTTGGATCAACATAACTTGTGTGCGAACAACTGGATTGTGTATAAGCTTTTGCAGTTCTTGCATATGGAACACCTGAGTTCATGGTTCAGTTCTTTTATTATTCACATTGCACGTTGGGCATGGGCAAGAGAAGACTTTTGGATTTATGTATGTCAGACACAATCAGAAATTGGAAGCGGTTAGGGTGGGTAGGGGTAAGAAGAAATCATGATGGTCTAATTGGTTACCTCCTATGATACCCGGATACTTGTACAACCCCAACGTATCCGTATCGGACCAATATGACACTTGTATTGGTACCTAATACTGCAATGATACTTCTAGGGAGTAAGTTTAAAATATCCTACTTATAAAGTCCTTTATTTCATATAGTTCTTTTAATATTTTGACTTCTCACCATAAAAAATGCTAGAAATGGCAGAAAACAATGATAATTTCATTGATTCAAATGTGATCTAAAGAAAAAATTAGGACACCCGTATCCGTATCCGTGTCCTAGATTTTCAAAAGCGAGGAATCGTATCTCCGAGTCCCTTATCAATGTCCGTATCCATATCCATATCTAAGTATCATAGGTTACCTCCACCAAATGGTTGTGTGAAATTCAACATTGATGGCATGTCTAAATGAAATGTAGGCCCTGTAGGAATCAAAATGGGTGTTCAGAAATGAAGGGGAGGGATTCTTTTTCCCTTTCCTAGACCAGCACATATTATTGAATCCAATGAGGCCAGGTTGGAAATTAGGGAGGCCTTGAGAATTTTTAAAGACAAATTTACAGGAAATGTGATTGTTGAAGTAGATTAAAGAAATGATGATACATGAATTTTTTTTCTTCCAGCTAAAGTAATGCTATTATGTGGGCATTTAAAAAGGATAACAGTTCATGGCATTTGTCCTTAATCATTAGGGAGATTTGGATTCTAAGTTTGGAAATTAATTAGGAATTTAATCATATTAGAAGAGCAGGCAATGAGTTAGCAGATAGACTGGGAAAAAGGGTATAGATAAAGCTAATTTAAGTATAGAGATGAGTTAATTTATTTTTGGGGATGCTTCTATGGGTAACAGCATAGCTCTCAAATGCTATGAAGCGATGATTGTGTTTGACGTTTGTGTGCTTTTCTTTTATCAATAGAACTTTTTACATTATGAATCCATACTCCAAAGAAAAAAAAAACTTGCAGCAACCAATTTTCAAATAAAAAATAGTTGCAGGAAGTTACAAGTGACCTGAGTATCAGTTCCAAGGATCCAAAGGGAGCCTATAGGTTCTAACATTTTATAATTCTAAAAGGTACGAACACGATGAGGCAAATTTTTAACTTGAAAACATCCTCCAGCAAGAAGATTGAACAAGCACTTGAAAGAAGCACAAACATTTTTTTTTTATCGGTAAGAAGTACAATTTAATCATTCTGCATTATGAAATGCTAAAATCTGAAAATAGGGGATGTGTTCCTTGGTCATTGTGCACCCATCATCTTGTTTTAATTAGTGTTTAATTAAGTGTTGATGCATCCAAAACAAAATTTAATAAAATCCTTTGATTATATCAGATTTTTAATTTGATTGGAAACAGCTTATATTATGAAGGATATATAGGTCATCGGGATTGAAATAACAGAAAATGATATTTTACAATTAAAATAAACTATGCTATGGATGTGTTTGCATATTTATCTTTGTATAGGCACATGAATGCATGAATCCTATCCTACAATCACATGTGCTGCCATGAAGATGTTTCTTGCAAAGCAAAGGAATCTTGGATTTCCCGCAAATTCAAAGCCATGCTTGACTTGAATTCTTTAATTTGGATGAAAAGGAGTTATGGCTTCATAAAATTAGTTAGCATGAAATGATTTGGTCATTGGTTCTCTTCCAAGAAGAATAATTCTTTTGGAATCATCTTTATGAAATTTATACCAATTTTTTGGACTTCAATATATCAACTCTCAGGATTCAGCTGATTTTCCTCAACAGAAAATAACTACAGATGGTAGGAAAAAAATCATTAAAAAAGGTGGGCAAGTCCTATATTTCCATTCAGTAGCCGGCAAGTCCTATATTTCCATTCAGCAGCCCCTAATCCTTAAGTTTTACTGTCAGAAATTTTATGCACTGATTCAATGTTCTTTCACTCCCTCTCCACAGCTATGTCCTCCTTTCCAACATATATTCTGCCTCCAATAGATGGGACGATGCCAGGAAGGTGAGGAACTTGATGAGAGCCAAAGGTGTCACCAAGTTACCAGGGTTGAGCATGATAGAACTGAAGGGGATTGTGCACCAGTTCATGGCCGGGGACCGGTTGCATCCTGAGTCTGATGACATCTATCAAAAGCTCTCTGAGATTTCTAAGCAGTTGAAGATCTCAGTCGGATACTTGCCTGATACAAAGCAGGTGTTGTTTGACATAGAGGAAGAGGAGAAGGAGGATGCACTATCCGTTCACAGTGAGAAGCTGGCCATAGCTTTTGGGTTAATACACACAGACCCAAATAGCACCATTAGAATTGTAAAGAATCTACGAGTATGCAGAGATTGTCACAACATGTCAAAGCTCATTTCAAAGGTCTATAGGCGAGAGATTATTGTTAGGGACCGAAATCGATTCCATCACTTTGCAAATGGTAGATGCTCTTGTAAGGATTATTGGTAGAGGGATGAGATCTACACATATCTGTACACAAGTAGTGGAGAGAAGAAGAATACAGATGGTGAAGATTCGGCCAAAATACATTTATAGTATGGCACATGGACCCAAAAGACCCAAATAAATGGGCAAGAAGCAAAGTTTTCCCACTATATTATGTTCTGCAAACAATATTATCGATAAAGCTGATTTGCGACTTGCGAAAAGGTTCAATTTCATCGGATGAATGGCTTGCTTCTTCTAAGCATCTATTGCTCAAGATCAAGAAATGTGGTGGAAGGGTATATACTCAATCAGTTGTCCAAGTGGATGGTGGTGGACCTAAGATTTTCATTTGAGGGGGCGGACCCAAATAGGTAGTTGGTTTTGCGGGCAAACCCAAGATTTTCATGTCGATTTTGGGGGTGGACCCAGGATTTTATGTGGATTTTGGACACTGACCCATAATTTTCATATGGATTTTGGAAGCAGACCCTGGTTCAATGGGGGCGACCGCCGCCCAAAAGCATGTGCCTGGGTCCGCCCATGTCAGGATGGATGACCATGCAGCCCAAGCATCACCATAACAGTTCACCCAAGAAACAACGTGCACACAAGGTCTAAGGCATGGCAATGAGGTCGTGCATATTCTGTTGTAGAACACTTATTTATTTATTTATTTTCTTTTTTCCTTGTTTTTCTTGTAAAGCTTATTGGCAGCAAGAGTTCTGATTCTTAACAACTTTCACTGCAATGCAGGATGTATCTTCATTTTATTGCCTCATATAAGACAATTGATAATATCCAATGGATATGAGTTTTTGTAGATGGTTGATCCAAAAATTCCTCTATTATCCGGTGGAGCTGGTGGACCTCACAAACCTAACCATGTGTCCAATTTCTGTTGAAGCCAGAAAGATGTCATGAAGAGAAGGCTGATCAGAATCCAAACTTGCTAGAAGCTCTCAAGTGAAAGTACTTCTTTTGGATAGCCATTTATTAGAATCAAGAATTTTGTTTTTATCTTAGAAGGATTGGAATGCTGAGAGATATTGCATGTATCAATTCCCAAAGATGAAGAAGTTTTGAAGTTATATATTTTTGTCATGGTGCTTCTTTTCTCTGAAGGATTCTCGATTCTTAGAGTTTGACAATTTTAACTTCTTCTAACGGGTAACATTACTTAAACTCACAACCTTACAGTTGTAACTATGAGCACCTTCCAACTCTGCCACGGGCTCTCATCTTACTTTTTTTGTGTTACAATAACTTGCATTTATTTAGATAAAGTTCTTAGTACCACAAATCCACTTCTGTCCCAAGGACGTTGTATACCTCCTCTCCACTAAAAGGAAGAGCCCCTTCCTTGCAGATCATTTTTTTGGTGCATTAGCTTACATGAAAAATCCTTACCTAGAATGTCACGCCCCCGGAACGAGACCGAGCCAACCAAGTCCCTAATCCGGGGCCGTGGCGCGGCAAGCCAGAAAATTTCACCCGCCCGCGTTATTTTCCCACAGGTTTCCACGGTGAGGATTCACAATATCCATAATCAATAAATCACATACGAATGAATAGATGTGCAGAAGGATAGCAAACATAGATAAAAGTCCAAATCATAATAAACATGTATAAGACTCATGTCAAGTGAGAAACATTCGTAAGCAAATCCCATAGTTAATGTTCAAGTTCACAATACCAAAAGTAAGTTAAGTTATACAATTCTCAAAATAAAGCCAACAAAGGCTAAAGTATCAAGTTTCCAAAAGATAATCATGTTCGACCCCCAAAATGTAATTCGAATCTCATAACCCAACCCGATGTCTAGAGGACATCGCCGGACTGCTACTCGCGTCCAACCGAAGGTTCTACCGCCTCCTCCGCTCGCTCCGCCTCGTGGGCAACAGAGTCGAAACCTGGCATCAAACAATAAAACATCAGACACGATGGTCTGGCAGGCGAATAAAAAGATAAGGCACACAAGTTTATATCAAATCACATTTAAAAACCATAAAAGATACATTGGGAAAATAAACGAATATAATGATGAAGTAAAAAAAGTCAAATCCTGAAACCAAATGATTAGTATCCATATGTAAAAATTCACTGACATTCTAATAAACAATGCAATCCAGATTTAGCTATATTCTCCGATTACCGAAGTAATGAGAGCACTCACAATTGACCGTTACCATATAAAATGGACGGAGAACATACAATCGCCCAACATAGGTGGGTAACACACAAAGATTCACCGCGGAACGAATATCACACACACAAGGTATCCAAGCTGTAATTGGCGAAGTATTTGAGGATCGTAAGCCGAGTGATCAGCCCAACAAAGTAACCCAAGCTGAGTGGTGCCGACTAAACGAAAATCGGAACAAAATGTAAACCAACCCAAACAAACATAATTCAATTCGATAAAAGAACTACTCTGCATAAAACTTAAAAGTACACACGAAGACGAAACAAATGAGTAGTCTTACCGCAAATTTGAGATAAAACAAACCATAGTCTTACCGAAAGTTTTATAGTAAACAAACCACACAAAGCATATCCGAAAAGTTAATTTATGCAAAAACAAATACAAATTTCGAATCTAGAATGAGATAATTAATGTGTTGGAATGGCCTACCAAGGTCGTTTCAATGAACACTCAAGGTTCAAGTGTCGAGTTATAAATATAGGTTTGATGCCTCCGAAGTTGTCCGGCATTTGGGAACTCTAAGTGCACATTGAGACTCCAATAGTGTTTAAGATCTTTCCTTAGTAATTCAATTACAGTCTCTCCTTGTTTCTTCCTTAATTCTCATCATTGAATATGTTTTCAAGATCCTAATTTCTTTATTCCAATGAAATTTGGCTTTAAACATGTATATGTATCTTTAAATAACAAGGAGTAACCATTTAGAACCAACAAACAGGGAGGGACAGCGCCCATGCCCAACAAAAAAATGAAGTGGGGCAGTAGCCAGGCTCCCCGAGCGGGCTTGAGTCCGCTCGAGCGGACCCTTCCTGCAAGTAGGCTTGCTCTAGCGGGCATGCTTGCTGGATGGGTCACCTGGGGCTTCATACTGCACTTTTTTGAATTCCTCCCTCCATCCTTTTCAAACCAAACTTCAACATCAAAAGTTGAGTTGCCTCAAGCCTCAACCAATCCTCCATTCAACACCAAAAATGTCTCATTCCATGCACAAGTTTGGTACAGAAATCAAACACTAATTATAAGAAAATACAAAAATCCCAATTGGCCATTCTATGCACATAATCGTTGCAGAAATTCAGACATTAACCAAGATGAAAAACAGAGATTCGGAGATGGATTTCCAGCATTATAACCATTAGTAAAACCAGAAATTTTCATACTAATATAAACCAAATCATGTAAAAAGGCTGAACATAATTTTAATGCTAGAAAAATTCTGGAAATCAGACCTTACATGGCTAAAGTAATTATTCAAATGAACCAATATTTTCAAATCAGAACTTATAAATAGAACAAGATTCAAATGCATGCATCCCAAACAATTTATTCACTTGCCTCAAATCCAAATAGGTCCTAAAAATTCTCTAAGAACACTCCTCCTACAGCACTATCAGTAATTATTTAATCGATGGATATCTGAAATCTAAATGTGGGGAGATTAATAAGCATTTAATAACAAGAAGCTTGAAATATTATTTTGAGAATAAGGATAGGAGTGCAATTATAATTCTCTAGTGGATTGAATTGTAATTTATGGAACTATGATTCTAATTTGGGTCGAATTAGGGTTTCATGATTGCATAAGAAGCCTATTCCTAATTTACTTCGTAGGGTCCCTATTGTAGCCTATATATATGCGCTATTGCTCTCTAGGTAAAACACACAAGAGAAATCTCATTTTTGAGGGCAGAGAGAATTTGCAGAAGAGGCCTACTCCTTGGTGCGGATTCTAGCATAAAGGAATACAGTAGAAGGTCTTGAGATTTTCGAGTTGCTGTGTTACCGAGGTCAAATCAGAGAGATCTCGCAAGTATGATCTTCGATCATCGTTAGTGTTTGCTACATCGCTTCCGCATATATGCATTGGTTTTTATGTGATTGATAGGCGCCCATGGATCTTGAATCCTCACCGCAGAAACCTATGGGAAATATAGCGCGTGCGGGCGAAATTTTCTGGCCCACCGCGCCGCGGCCCCGAATTAGGGACTTGGTCTGCTTAGTCTCGGTCCGGGGGCGTACATATATTCCTCAAATTGCAAACCCAGTCCATACGCGGACCCTTCTAATCACCCTTCTTACGGGGGTCACAATCGTGGAGTGTTACAAACTTCATGTAATTAAGAAGATGAAAATCAGTAAGATACAGGCAACTTATCATTTCTATTTATTACTCAAAATATGTTTTAACGACGGTTTTAACATCAAGTTCTTTGATCGACCAAATTCAAGCTTTAAATACATGAAGAACGCAATAGAACTGGTTCTAAACTAGCTCTTTGATGGACCAAATTCAAGAAGTAGTATCCGATCAACATTAGGACTAGAAAAGGACCGCAAAATCTGGTACAATAGGACTAAAAAGAGAAGCAAACATGAGTTAGAGCATAGGGGGAAAGTGAAATGTAATGGCAACCAGCCTCTTCAATTTAGATGACTTGCTGGAAATTAATTGCTCTCCTTGCTCTTCTGCGAGAATGTTTTCTCCATACCAGCTCATGAAATGTCTGGGTCGTGACCCTTTTGTTTGTCAGATTTGCTCAAATGTATAATTAGATACCCCATTTGTCGGCAACATTAGTAGATTTACAGCCAACCTTTAGCAGTTTATTTGAAGGCTATTATGGCCCTTTCTATTTTGGCAAACCTATATTGTATCCCTCTAGCAAACCTGTAGTGCTAGCAGCTAGCGAATGTATTTGTACTGATTCAGCACATCACCAGCTAGTACCATTCAGGAAAAAAAAAAGAGAAAGAAAGAAAGCGAGCAACTAATTTGCAAGCGGCAACTCTTTCTTGCATGCTTTATGTTCTCTAACTTCTTTTTGTTTATTTAATTCACGCATTTGTTCCTATCTCCATGACGTGAAGCTTTTTGACAATATGAAGCGAATGCATGAAACCTCCATGACATGAAGTGTGGAGGGTATGATATCCTCGCAGAGAGCAAGATCCTTATGAATGCTTGGTGGCTCACCAACCCAAGGATTGAAGAACCTGAGAAAGATTAAGCACCCTACATAAGGCATCTTATATGATGCTGTAGTTTGCTTCAACTTATTGCTTAAACATGTTGTCTTGGTGATTATTCTTGACATAAATATGTTGAGGCGCGTAAGTGAAATAGCCACGAGAGAATTTAAGCATGTAAAGTATCATATCAAGTCTTTCAACTCATTGAAATAGATGGAATAATGGTTGACATCAATCTTGTTGGAAATTGGTGGGCCTCTAGGATAGGTTTCAAAAACTCTTGACCCACTTGATGCATGGATCAACTATCCAGAAGGCTACAAAACCCAATCCAAGATGAGTACCATCAATTTCAGCCATCATGATCAGTAAATAACTCTACCAGTAACTAACAAGCTACCATTAATCTACAACATGCAAGGAAGTGGATTATACCTTTGGAGCTCGGTTGTGCTCTAATTGAGAAGTTGCGTCTTTCTTTGATGATGAAATACTTTCACTAATCAAATAGCAATCTTCAAGACCTCTTGATCTTCCACGCTATGACCCGTATCAAATTCTCTTTTTCTTAAGAAGATGGTAGGATCTCCAAGATAAAACTACTAGGAACTCAAAGGATGAACTCGAAAGAGAACTAGAAGAGGGAAGAGGAGAAAGTGCATGTGCAACTCTTGCACAAAGGAGGAGTGGACGTCCAACCACTTGGACTAGAGCACTCTTGGGCGTGAATCCCAAGGATGAATATTGCATTAGGTGTGCAACTCCTCCTCTTCTCCTTTTATAGCTTTTGGAAGCCACACTTACTAATTTTTATTAGAAGTCTTACTTCCATAAGAATTAGTAAGTTTATTTTCTATACTAATTAAAATAGAAGTCTCACTTCAATTAAGAATTGACAACTTACTAAATCACAATAAGAAGTCTTACTTCAAATATGATTAGTAACTTTAATAATTCCTTTCTAATTAAAATAATAGTCCCACTTCTACTAAAATTAGTAACTTACTATTGCCACTATTAGAAGTCTCACTTCAAATAGATATAATAACTTTCATTTTAGAGTTCAACTAGAATTAGTATCTTTCTAATAATTGGGCTAGCGTGGGGATCACTAGGGATTCCTTAGAAAACTGGCTCCAACTAGGACTCGCGACCCCACATCTCATGTGTAATCCGGGCCCACAGTTAATTGCAAATAACTCCACTATATAAATGCAATTGAACTTCAGTCTTACGAATATTACATAGAAGGCCCTAAACTTTCACATTATCATAAGTAGGCATCTCTATCAATATCCATGGATCAATTGGACCTGTCTTCCAAGCTTAGATCCATATCTTATTATCCTTGAGCCCCAATTAATTATAATGATCATAGGTACCTTTTCAATTAACTCTTAATTGGAATGGGTGCGCACTTACCAATGATAAATCCATTAATTGGCACAAGGGGATATTAGAGATAGATTCTATCTTGACCATTGAATGTTCTCACAGCTCTACTACCACGTACCCAAATCACCGAGGTATTGACCTACAGTTGACCTCACTCATTGGTGGCTCAAAGCAAATGAATAGATATAAACTTGAGTTCATTAATGTCTCGAGATTGAGAGCCTATTGCTAGGGAATTATGAGAGCAAACCTTAAAGTAAAGACAATGTTCATAAGGTGCTTCTCATGGTCTTTCAATAATCCAATATACCAGCACTATGATCCAGAATCTTCTATTCTGATGATCGAGATAAATCACACTATCTTATAATGATCAAAGTACTGCAACCTTGTCAGTATGAAGTGTCCAATCTCATCACTGGTTGTGAAGATATTTAAGTATAAGATTTGCTACACATGTCTCCTGTATGTGGATCTCATCCATACATATGTGTTACATCTAATATACTTGTGGACTCCGGTTCATCTAATGAACCATCATGTCATTCGTATTGGTTATGTGCAAGTATATAATAAATCTCAATTCATTTCATTGAATTAAAGCATGAATATATATTGATAAATAAAGAAATCAATCAATTTATTATATCATCTACTGGATTGAGTTCATAAAACTAATAATTAATCTTATAAATCAAGATTCAAGGGACTTAAAATGCCTCTTAAGAATGACATGTTTCGCTGAACAACTATATTATGTCCTTCACTTAAAATGAGATGGCTTTCCAGAGTGGAGAATGTCTTCCGCTTACCAAGTTCTTTGGAATGCAACTGAAACAAAAGAATGAAATCATATAAATATTGCTGCAAATTCTTTAGCATGCTTATTGGCATCCCAACCAAGTTCTTTGGAAGCAGTTGAAGGTGTGAGATTAATCTATTATAATTATCAATTCCATGTTGAAGAAGAGTGAAAATCATATCTAGAATCCTCGTCCAACTAACAACTCTGATAAAGCCCATTCATTGATGACATCTGAGAATTTCTGCAGATGTAAGAAATAGTGCTTAAAGCTTTTGTACAATTGAGGTAAGCCTTGGACATTCTCAGGGTTCATGAATAGAAGATGAAAAATGGACAAATGACAAAACAATAATTACAGAACCCATCATCTTAACCTGATTGTACGTACATCCAACTACTCCAGCAAAATGGTACCCATTATCTTACAATGAGTTGCCACCAACTCTGGTTAATGGGTAGACAACAAAACCATGTCCCAACAGATTAATGGTATAGATTGATATTTGATACAGAACTAAATAAGGTACCAGGTACAGCCCGCAGTGCAGACCCAATATTAGGTTCAGCTCTTTCCACAAACCGTTCACAACCCACTTACAACTGTGGGGCACTATGTTAAGGAGATGTAGTTTTACAGTCTCAAGTCAAACAACCATTGTTACAGCTGACTCATCCTACCACACTGGTCCAGCGGAGATGAATCATAGTATGGATGTAGATGGGATGTGTTGTAATGAGTGCATGAAATCAAGGTAATGGAGTTGTTACAGTAGGTGTAACAGCGCAGGATAAGGACTGTCTGTCCAGGCAACAACTCAATCTCTTTGTCAAAAGATAGACTATAAATTGGATTGAAGTAATAACATACGTAAGCTAGGCATTGAAGAATGAATAATATCTGACCATACGAATCATACGGAGACGAAGCCCTAGCTAGCTACACACTCTAGCAATATGGCAATCCGCATAGGCTATACATATCCAAACCCAGGCAAGCCTGGTATTCCATAAATGCAAACAGCTCAGCTGCACATCATCTCAGATAATGTACACTGGCCCGATGGCATACGACCACCTCCCACACACACATGCAACATCTTTAGTCCACGGACAGACGCCCTAAAATGTGTGAGTCTATATCCACCTAGGGGTGCCGACTCAAAGAATCAAGGACCAAACCTCATTGGGCATCACCTCATACACACAATAAATCAAATAGAGAAAACTACCCCATACGTTCATTCCAAACAACACACCCATACCACAATCGGGTAGCCCTCGATACCCAACCCCTCATATAGTCCACACACATACACACTGAACTAATATAAGTCATAACAGACGTAGTGGATACATGCTCACGTCATGTAGTGTACAAAATCCCTAACCTAACGGATAGTTTGATTAAGGAACCAAATGGGTAGAATACTAACCAACCTACGTTCGAGGTAGTCCATCACGGATAGAGTCCATATGGTTCATCTAGCGGACCCACGAGCTTGGAATGCCTATAAGGTCATTTGGTGAAGTTATTAGCATCCCACGGTCCCACTTGCCACTTATATAGCTCCATACGAGTTCCATTCGCAATTACGGACCACCCATGAAGAGGTGCCAAGCTCACATACACTTCCTCACCAAAAGCCAATCCTAATCTATTAAGTACCTAGGCTAAGGGCCAATAATACAAAGCACCATTAAAACCATTAAATCATTGAAACCAATCATTGAAATCATTGAAACTCTTTTATGAGGAAAATGGGTTTTTCATTTGTGTAACCCTTTTCCGTAGAAAAGTGGACGGTTTTCTGCGTAAAATTCATTTTTCAGGCATTTGGTGCGAAACAATTCTACAGAAATACTTTCATGCCTCGTTGATATTTTCCTTGCTAATGCTGGAAATGGGTTTCCTATGGGGGTATGAGAAATGGATTTTCTCGAAAAACTTTTCCCTCTTTTCCTCACTTTTTTTTCTCCATTTCAACCCAAAACCCTACAACTCTTTCATATTTTATTTCTTTAAATAAACTATTATTTGATGTTGAATAAATAATATACATGTTATGTTATTTTTCTTCAAAAAATTGTTTCACCAAACAAGAAAACTTTATTTTCTATAAAGAATCCACAGCCGCACCAAATAACATTAGCACCAATTCAACGAAGAAAAATTCGCACCAAACATGAATTTCTAAATTCTGCAGAAATCCTTCCAAGGTTTCCATTTCTATGAAATTTGTTGACGTGATAATTTCCCCTTTCTGTGAAAAGAGTGTGTACACAAACGTGCCTGAACAACGAGGAATAGATAAGATGACAGAATAAATCAATGGCTGATGCTAAGAGGGGCAGAAATGGTACCTTTACCATCACTTGCCGGGAAGAGCAGTGTGGAAAGCCTTTGGGGGAGGATTGAAGAAATCAGTTATCGGAGTGCTTTGGGGAGGAGATTTAAAACGGCTTAAAATCAAATTAGAAAATAATCAATTGGAATCAACTGCATTTGATTCGATGTCATTAAATCAAGGGTTATTGGAATTGAGGTCCATAGGTCAAAAACATGGGAAAGGTCAAAAACAATTGAAACAAATTGAAGCTAATTTCAATTTGAAACCAATTCACTTCATTATATATATATAAATATAATTGGCTTGATTCTACTCTAGGTAATGACTGATTTTGGTACCGAATTAAGTTGGCTAAATGGAGGTTTTAATGACCTTTTAAAAATATTGCCTGAAACCCCCTTGGAATTTGTTGAAGAAAGGGGGAAAAACTATCCCCGAAGCAAGCTAACAGACTCAACCTGAAGCAGCTGTCGGACCCAGCCTGCCTAGTCAGGTCAGACCAGACAGGGCCAGGTCCGACCAAAGCTGTTTCAGCCCCTTTTTGATGGGCCGTACGTTTCAGCCCACTTGCAGCCCTTTGTTTCCCAATTTCTTGGGCTGGTTAATTTTGAGGGAGAACTCGTGCACCATAATTTGAGCCACAAATGCCCACAAAATTGGATTTTTGAAAGGCCAAAAAATTGGACATGTTCTATGGCATGAGCCTTCCACCACCCCAAGGACTGTTTATGATTTTGTTTAAGGCAATATGAAACCGGATTCATGTCCAAGTAAGGTATACAACGCCCGATTCTCACTAAGCACCAAACCTATGAATTGTTTGGACATTGGGACCTTGTTTGCACTTGGATTCGATTTACATGGTACAAACAAGAGCATGGCAGTCCTTGACTCCTAATTAGATGTTGAATGGCCTCCTCGACTGATATCAATCATATCTTGGCTAGTACACTCGTTTTACTCATGCACAGAGGCATGTATTCACTACTTATGCTGTTTAGTTACACGATGACTTACCCAGCCTTAAAATTAGCTATTGGACTTGGCGGTCATGCTCGGGGGCCAAACGTACTCTTGCGATCATTATCTGATCCCCCAGGTGATAGGATCCTAGGTTTAGAGTGTCATGAGGTCGGCGGAGGTGCAATTGCATATGTCTTTCCTCATGCACCTGATCCGAAATCTACTCTTTCTATACTTTTGGGCGCCCCATTCCCTACTGGAATGCTGTCCGACTGATCCCAAATCTTAGGACTTGTCTTATCAATGTTTAATCATGTCGTACCAAATTGCTAGTCTTGTAATTGAATACCCGATTTAGGTCGTTTTGGGACTTAGAAGACTACTTAACCCCCCTAATACATGCCGGACTTGTTGGCTTGACTTGAAGTAGTGTACTTAGTCTATTGTACTTGAATTGACTTTTGTTAGCATAATCCTTTGGGATTGTAATTAATACACTTTTATAATTTGTAAAAGGAACATATTGGGAAATGAAATATCTTGTTACCATCGGCTCGCTCTGTACAGTAGACTAAATATACTAATACCCCCAATATTGTCATTCATGTCTTGTTCCAGTTGATCATGAGCCATGTATAATAGCTTTATGTTAAGCGGTTGAGTGCGATACGGAATCCAATGGATCTGGCTCTAGTTCAATCGAGGAGTTGCATGTGCCGTTGATTCGGTGAGGGAGAAAGGCCGGTGAAGTGACCTCTTCCTTGCATTTTTGCGGAGCTTCTAAAGAACTAGGGATGTTTTTGAAAGATGGAGAGTTGAAGGAAGAATAAGGTGCAAGATGTGTAAAATTGAATTCCATGGAATTCAAAGGATTCATATTGGTAAGTTTCCAACGGGTAAAATATGAAAACATGCATAGAAGGTCTTTAAGTTTTAGCCTTATCTCAAAAAATGACACAAGTCTCGGAATCAAATTGGAGTCTAAGTTTTTAATCAACGATAATTAGCAAATTTCAAAGATTCGTCAGCCACTTTTTCCCTATTACTTGTCCTCATCATTTTCTTTATCATCCTAATCTCCCACCTTTTTTTTTATTCAAACGCATAAAAAAAATTTTCGAGACTTGTGTCGTTTTTTAAAACAAAGCCAAAATTTAAGGCCTTATTTACAAATTTCCCCCGTAATTTTGCTTTTCATGGTTGGGCCAAAACAACATAACATCCCCGTTAAAATGTCTGTCATGAAATATTTGAATTATTTACAATGATTTTGAGTCCTCTAATAGTTATCAATCTAAATGTGGGGAGGCCATTTTTTCATGATTCAAATATTTCATAAGTAGAACTCCTGTCATTCATTAATCCCTTTCTTTTTTAATTTATCGGCTGCATAGATAACATTCATGAGGGGCCTTGAATCATTAGTGGGCTTTAATGATCTGTGGTAGGTATGGATGATGGATGGTTGGTATGACAGCATTTAAGGCCATACACGAACTGTTAGGCCCCACCTATTGCATATCCAAAATTCACAAAACAAACTCTAATAAAAATAAACCGATCTTAACCCAAATAGAAGTTGGTCCCACCATAAAAATGCCAAATGTTCAATCTAATAGTGGGACCAACACCTCTTAGCATAAAATTTGGGATCAACCCTTTAAAGAGGACGACCTTCATTTTTAGCGGTTCAAATTTTCACCTATAGTTCCATGCCTGTCATTGTAAATTTATTGAGCCCCCGGACGGGCATTGATGACCATCAGGAATGAAAGGACTAGATTGAGGCCCCTGAAACTTAGTACCCCTGCAAAGTGGTTTATGACAACCTCTAAAGGGAAGGAGAGCTCCTCATTTTACTGTACGAGGGTTGGGCCAGGGTCTTCCCTTTGGGCCTCTTTGGATAACACCAACTCCATTATGTGTAAACTCGCAGTCCTTGCATCTGAAAAATCCAAGTCACCAGCGAGTCCACAGTCTAATTGGTTACCTCCACCAAATGGTTGTGTGAAATTCACATTGATAGCATGTCTAAACGAAATATAAGCCACCACACCCATTATATTAAAGGGGTGTTAAGAAATGAAAGCTTTCCTGGCTCATGCATTATGAAATCAAATGAGGTAGAGGTGTTGGCTATTAGGGAGGCATTGAGAATTTTTCAAATACAAATTTACTATAAAAACTAATTGTCAAAAGAGATAAAAAAAATGCTATTATATGGGCATTAAAAAAGGATCTCTGGGTCCGGATCTCCTGTTTCAAGTTTCATCCAATCAAGATTTGCCAACTGTATAAAATCTCATGCCAGCTAATACACCCTATCAATTGCTTTCTTAGAATGAAAAAAAAAAAGATAATATTTTATATAGTCGGCAAACCTTGATTGGAAGAAACGATATCTCCCTGTTTCGTTGAAACAGAGGATCCGGACTCCAAGGCTTTTTGCCCATCATCCGAGAGATTTGGGGCCTGATTCTTTGGCCGAGTTGCTGGTAGGAATTTTTAATGTTGCAGCTTTCTGACAGTGACATGATGGTTGTCCTTGGCATTTCAAATTTCTTGTTTCAATGAGAACGGCCACTTATCTCACTGGTAAGGGGCGGCAGTTCGCACCTGGCTGCCTAGGGTTCAAACCCTGGGTATGCCACAACTTCCCACTTGTGTGGGCCTTCTTCCTGCTTGTGCGGGTTGTCTTCCTATGTGTGCGAACTCTCTCTTGGGTCCCAACCCCCTTAGCTGGGTTGTCTTCCTATGTGTGCGAACTCTCTCTTGGGTCCCAACCCCCTTAGCTGGGTTGTCTTCCTATGTGTGCGAACTCTCTCTTGGGTCCCAACCCCCTTAGCTGGGTTACCCAAAAATAAAACCATGCCAACCTTACATGAAAAGTCACAAATGGCCTAAAAAATTCTCAAAATTCCAGCATTCGAAATCCTCCATGGGCCATGAAGATTTGAATTCCATGTGGGGAAGAAGTTAGTAGATAGATTGGGAAAAGAGGGTATGGATAAAGCTAATTTGAGCATAAAGATAAGTTAATGTAGTTTTGGTGATGCTTCTATGTGTAACAGTATAGCTCTCTTATTATATGAAGGAATGATTGTAATTTGACATTTAATGCTCTTATTCATAGAACTTCTACTTAACAAATCCAAAAAGAAAAAAATTAAAAAAATGAAGAAGAAAGAAAGAAAGAAAAAAAAAAAAAAAAACATTATCAAGCACCAAATACGTACAGATAAATAGAGCCATAGGCATCCAATGGGGGCAATAAGTTCCAAAACGTCAAAATTCCAATAGCTAGGATGAAGATGAAGCAAATTTTAACTTGAGAACATGCAACACCAAGAAGATTATCAAGCACTTGAAAGAAGCACAAACAGATTAATCATTCTGCATTATGAAATGTGAGACTCTGAAAGCAGGGGATCAATTATTTGGTCATTGTGCAGGTGTCGGCTTTTTGATGAGTATGTCACTAAGTGTTGATACATCCCTTGAAATTAGAAATATAGAAAGGGGACAGAATATAGAGAAGAAATTAGGGGTTTTGCAGTGAAGATGGAAGGAGGAAGAGAAGAATAATCGTTGTGAGAGAAGAGTGGAGATCATCTATTATTCTCACAATCCTCCCTTTTCTCCTTTATATTTATTGTGAAAAAAGAAGGGGTACCTCTCAGACATTCCGATGACATTGGAATTGGGGCTGCCTGGGTTGTGTGGGGCTGGTTTTGTGTTGTCTGCTAGGATTGGTGAACAGGTGGATCCCACGAGGAAGTGTGAATGTCGCACCTTGGCCCTTGCACACCTGATCACCAAATATGAAGGTTTCATTAAATCAACATCTACAGGAAAAAACTCCCAAAGCCTCCTCTTTTAAGACAATATCGAGAGACGGTTTCCTCTTTTGGTATCTAAGGAGTGGGGTGAGCATTTCCATGGTGCTATTCAAGTGGCACTTCCAAGAATGATATCGAGTCATTGCCCTATAAAGTTGACCTCTAACTCTATTGATTGGGGTCTTAAAACTTTCCGTTTTGAGAATTGCGAGCTACAAAATAAAGAGTTCTTGGGTTTGGCTCGCTGGAAGTCAATGGTTATGCAGCGTACAAGATTTGAAACAAAATTGGTTTATGACAACCTAAAAGGGCTTGGGCTGGCAGTCAAATTCAATATGCTTAATGCGCTCATGAAAGACATGATTGTTGGCTAGTTATATCGCACTTGTATTGTCGGCATAAAGTGGAGTGGGACAGAAAGGACCAACCTCACCTACACATGTTGGTCACTGTCGGGCTTGACCTGAACCCAACCCAACCAGTAACATCTTCTGTTCAGATCTCTATTGTTTAAGCAACCCAGATCTTACGTGCAGGGACTCGTTGATATTACATTTTTGGGCATTTACGTTGATTTGCATTATTAACATCGTGCTGCATCTTGTAAGTTTTGGATTCTTCGCCTCATTGGATCTCTTCTTCGCGGCATCTCGACACTCGGGCTTCAACACCATCCAGCGAGGATCATTACCGGTGTGGATCACAGCCAGCATCTCAGCATATCAGTCTTCCACTAACTGCGACTGATCTATTCGCCGATCACAAAGTAGGCTCCACCTTTGTTGAATAGCTCCTGCCAAGAACTCTTCTCCCAGGTCACCACTTTAACTGAGATCTCTCATTCTCTTTTAGTTTTTTTTTTTTTTTTTTATCTCTGCTGGCTATTTGGAGAAACAAGATGTTATTTCTGTTAAACTAAACGACAAAAATTATATGGCATGGTCCTTTCATCTCCAAAACTTTGTAGAGGGCAAAGGACTTGGGGGATTTCTTGAAGGCACAACTTTAAAACCCACTAATGATGTTAAATCTACAGCAACTTGGTCCCAAAAAAATTCTAAGGTGGTTACTTGGATTCTTAATTCCATTGAATCCAACATTAGCTCTTCCTTGCAAGCCTTTAAGAAGGCTTCGGATCTATGATGCCCAGATACGGCAAGGACACGCCATAGACACGACAGGGACACGGATTTTACATGTAAAAAGTGAAGTATCGGATACGATACGACACGATACGTTGCCTATTTTGAAGTATCCGTGCATCATAGCTTCGGATATGTGGGATCATTTAAAGAAATTATATCATCAAGAAAGCAAGGCGAGGCAATTTCACCAAGAGACTGAATTGCTAAATATGGGCAAGGAGACAAGACATTTCAATACTATTATAATGGCTATCTTACTTTACGGAATGAAATTGATTCCATGATCTTGAGCGATGTACCAACAGAGGCCCTTTCCTGTGTCATTAAGATACAAAAGAATACAAAAGAATCCTAATTTGAGGAGGAAACATGTTATAGTTAATGGGTGCCCTTTATGTTTAAAAGAAGAGGAAACAATTAATCATTTGATGATTCCTTGTTTTTTTGCTAACCAAATTTGGGCGTTCTTTCTTCATATGTTTGAGGTGCAATGGGTCATGCCACGGTCTGTTGATGATCTCTTCTATCAATGGCATTTGGGGTGCAAGTTTATGCGAGGGAGAATTCTGTTGAAATCTATTTTATATGCAACTCTTTGGAAATTGTGGTTGGAGAGGAATAATAGACTCTTCAGAAATAGAAGTAAATCTGTGGAGGAAGTGGTAGAGTCTATTGTTTGGTCTGTTTCAGATTGGGTGAGTAGGAAAAAAAGAATTTTATGGGGTGCCTCTAGTAGATATTAATAGATCTTGGGCAGCAGTTGTTAAAGGGGTTCGTCATGCTAAAAATAAGCGCCAAGCTACTTGGTTGTGTCCTCCTGCGGGGCTCCTAAAGCTTAATGTTGATGGACGTTGTCCATCTGATCCTGAGATGCATCTGGCTGAGAATCCTCTTGCCGAGAAAGCTTCAATCGAAGGTCATCTCATCGGGAAGGTGTTGGGACCTCCTTAGAGGATGAACCTGACTGAGTTTCCGGCGTTTGGATACTCGCTGGACCAGATTTTGCCCTGGACCTCCTCTGGCGGGGGACCGGTTGCAGCCTCGCCGACAGTGCTGATGGTTCTTTCCCCTTTCTGGTTCTTCGAGGCATGGTGTTTGGGGGAAGATGGCTTTTTGCTCGTTTCCCACATACGGCGCCACTTGTAAGCGCATAAAATGTCACTCACAAAGATGGGGGGTGTAGCTGGAGCTCTTTGGTTGAACACCGATGCCTGCCTGAAACCTAAGAAGGGGAGGAAGAACAGTAGGTCAGAGGACCCTGGCTGTGGGCAGCGCAGGGCTCTCCGATGCCTAAGTCAGTATGAGAACTAGACTAAGGATAGAGATTTTGGGGAAGAAGATGATACCAGTGTGTGGTTCTCTCAGGAGGAAGAGATCTGGCATATGGTTTTGTGTATGGTGCGTTGGATTTGATCCTCTATTGGTCTCTGCACCTGCTGCTCTTTATATGGATAGGGAGAGGGAGAGAGTTGACTTTGAGGTGGTTAGCCGTCCCATCATAGCCCACTCTGTCAGGCACTAGGGAGGTATAGTCCCATCGTTGCGTCTGTGGACACCGATCTGTCAGGAAGCATGGGCGGTATGGGAGGCTCTGTCAGAGTATGGACGGTGCCCTTATCCTGTCACACGTGCTGTAGCGTGCATGAGCGACCAAGGGAGAACAGCTGTCAGCCCCTGCCTTGGCTAGCTCTGGCATCTTGACCGAGGTTAGGGTGTGTTGCCGAGGTCGGGGAGCTGAGGTCGGTGAGCCGAGGTTAAGGGCGACCTTGACTCGGCTGGAGACCTCGCAGGGATGCCGAAGCGGGATGACTAGGATGAAGTCCCTAGCTGGGCTGGGGATGCCCTGGTCGAGGTGGAGCTAATGAGCGTATAGCCGAAGTGGAATCACTTGGTCGAGCTGGATGCTGGCACCGTTGCCGAGACTGAGCTCTGCCGAGATGGACTAGCTGGTGCGGGAGTCCCGGATGCTGCATCTGACAGGGATCCCGGCGAGTTCGGGATTATCCCCACACAGTAGCAATGATTTATGAGTTCCATACAATCACAAAAGAGTTTTTTCTATATACCCCCTAAGGTTTGTAGGATTTATAAATAGGCCCATGAGGTTTAAGTATATTATTATTTACAAAGCTACCATTATTTTATCTCAAGTCTAAATAGTTTCTTTTAATAACTCTATCATACACATGACCAGGGGCTGAAGCCCTCACCCATATATGAGAAAAGTTAAAGATTCCATTCTCATCCCCCAAATTCTAAAAATTAATATATATTTCTTTACATTTGCCCCTTTCCCTAATATTTCTTTTACGTAGAGCCAAACACCACACCTCTTCGCAATTCTAAAAATTAATATTTCTTTTACATTTGCCAATTCCCCTAATATTTCTTTTATACCCCCTACACATCAAGCATATATAATCACGTATTTTAAACCTTTTGATCAATCCAACAGTGAGTCATGTTTAGATTGGATAATTCATAACCAGCTATTAGTATAGAGGTGTTGATTGTCGTCATGAACAATTTGGATTTAATGAAATGAGCCCTTTATTGATAAATAAATTTTAAAAAAAAGATGACTTTATGTAAGGTTATTCTCTCCCACTAAGTGGGATTGCTAATGTTATATGCTTTATAAAAAAAATTGACTCCAAGCTTTTGAAATTATCCATATTAGGATAAAAGAGATAGACAAAAATGTCATGTCACTCTAAAAACATATAGTGAATCCAATGATCATCACATTACATGCATAACTCCATACACCAGCTCCAAAAAAGGTTAACAAATGGAAGGAAATGAATCGTGTTGGTCCTGAACAACAATAATAAAAATGGTTAAAAAAATGGAAACTACTAGTTAGATGGTTGGTATTTCATTTTCTTCTTCTTTTCATTCCTCTTACAGTTGTCTCCATGAGGAAATATAGCCGCAAATGCTGAAAAAAAAAATAAAACGGCAAGAATCAATATTAAAAGAAGTGGCAATTTTAAAATAATTGGGAACAAATGCTCCAATATAATCATAGGCTTAGTAAGATCATGATACCTGGTTGCAAAGTCGAACAGTACATCTACTAATGACCGTCACTACGTCGAAGGCCTGATAATGTATCAGCTTTCGAAACTGCATAAAAAAACATATAAAATGGGAGCTATTAGCTAAAGAAAACAGTAAAAAATAATGTATATTAGGTTGAATTTGGAATTTACATACCATTGGTAAAGCATATCCATTCAGTATAAAGAGTACAGTGAGAATGCATTTCTTATTTCAATTAAGCCTGGTGTCTACGCAATCAATCCTCATAAGGCCCTAGGACCTGATGGAAAGGATGACTTAATCTCTGTGTAATGTGTTGTACAAAATCATTTCTAAGATTATAGTGGCTAGACAGATAAGAATCCTGCCCTGCCATAGATAATGATTTTGGATCATATCTTAATAGCAAAAGAAATCCTAAACTTTCTACCAGGTTTTCATCTATATGAAACTCCATTATAAGTAAAATTCAATCCAAAATTATGAACCGAATGGGTTCGATGCTCTCTCATGCAGGTCAAAGGTTGTTGGTGCAATCGGTGTGTGCCACCATCTCGAAATATCAGTTACCAAATTTTATATGTGTGTGAAGCTCGGTCGATTTGAATTGGAAATTGAAGTTCAACTTGGCAATTGATTGCTCAATTGAACTCTCAATTTGAATCAATTTTAACTTTATCTTCTAAAAATATAAGTGTCATGCACAATCTAGGTTCGGTAAGCTTTATTTGGTAGCTACCTTTCTTTCTTCTATTTTAAGATCCAAAGTCTCATTCATGATTACTTTTGATTTTTTTCGCTTTACTTTTGATTTTTTCTTCTTTGTTTATTACTTTAGAGATTTTTCTTTCATTTCTTAAACTTCTAATTACTTTTAAAACAGATGGTATAAAATAACTATTTACTAAATAAGTAATAAAAAATTTAAAAAATTGGGTTAGATTAAGTTAGAATGTAGTTCTTAAATAAAAAACTTAACATACCTTTTTCCTATGCCACCCATTCTTGATAAATCAAAGCTGTATCAGTGTAAATCAAAAGTAACAGTAACATAATATACATAATCAAATAACTTTTCATATCTAAAGTTATTTCAACATAATTCATTGTCTACCAAAAATATATAACATCAATGAGCAAAATTCAGGCCACATTTGTGTCCTTATTCAACTTTTAATTTGCTTATTTTGAAAAAGGGAAAGCATAAATCCCTCTTTTTTAAGAGAGATACAGTTTTACTTAGATTTAAATTATGCTACTAGCTAAATTGATTAAAAAGTAGAAGAAAATCATAAAAAAATCTCTTTCATATTACATATTTATTAAATGATATGCTATTTTATTAGTATATGTAAATAATTTAACATATGCATAAAAATATAAGTAAAAGTAAAACCTTTGAAATGAGAATTATCATAATTTATGTACATTTTGAATTAGACTTAGACACCACTAAAATCAGTCGGCTCAAAATTTTGTGGCATTACAACAATAATAACATTATAAGAAAGTGAAATAAAGTGCGGGTGATTGAAAAATGAATGAGAGTTATGGGTTGAAATAGAAGAAAACCCCTTATTTATATATTTAATACGTTCTAGATCATTGACAAATGTCGCTCATCTATATAATAAGAGAGCTCAGTTTTTGAATTCCCCATATTTTGGACCCTTGGATTTATGTGTATAAATCCTAGGGATATTTTGGACCCTCGGATTTATGAGGGGAATGAAAAAAGGGGCTAAAACTTGGAGAAATTTATAAGTTTTTGCCATCCCCATCAAAAGCACGTTCACATCTTGGTTTGTACGGCACAAAAAATGGATAACAAGTTTGAGTTATTTATAAGTATTGCCATCCCTTCTTCATTTAAAAGAAAAGCAAGAGTGTTTACTTTCTTATTTTTCTGTCATTGATCAAAAAGGTGTCAAAAAAAATTCTTTTGTAAGGGAGCTCAGTTTTTGAATTTCCCATATTTTGGACCCTTGGATTTATGTATATAAATCCTAGGGCTGAGATTAAGAAGAAAGGGGTTAGGGGTTTAAGGGGGTTTGAGAGTCCTGAGATCTGGGACACTACTTCTCCTATCCCTGGACTCTTTCTCCCTTATCCGGGCGATGGTTCAAGGAGTATGAGCCAGGTCTGGGGTTAGGTTCAGGTTAGATGGTTTTGGGTTGGATTTGGGTTCGGATTGATTTGGGCTAGAGTTTGATGGGTTGGATTGGGTCAGGTTCAGGTCAGGTCTGACGGGTTTAGTTAAGGGCCTAATCAAGGTTTGGATCAGAGGTTTGGGGCCCAAAAGGTAGGCTGCAGTGGAGTCCGATTTGGGCAATAATCACTGTGACCCAAGTTTCACAGATGTTGATCCGCCTGTCGGATTTCAAAGTTCTATATATGGATGGAAAGCCCTCGATGAGTAGATCGCAATGAGCCAACTTTCAGGGCAACCAGGGGTGTCTAGAAGTGATAAGGTGATTTTTCAGGTGGGCACCCCGGGGGTGCGGGACCTGCTATTATGATTTTTGATCCGCCTGTCAGATCTCGAAATTCTATATATGGACAGAAAGCCCTCGACGAACAGATTGCAATACATCAATTCCTAGGGCAATTAGAGGTCCAGGAATAATAGGTGATCTTTGACTCGGGACCTAATCAGGGCATCGTTAAATAGGATGGACCGAATTACCCTTCATAAGGTGCCAAAATTCAAGTTAGTTGTTAGGTGGTCAAAAGAAGAGTAATTAGATTTAGTTGTGCTCAGAACATGGTGCGCCGTGCCTTCAAGTATGGGCAATCACTAGTCTAATCACTAGTCTAACTATATAAAAAGGAATGACAAAATGGTTCATGATATAAAATGATAATTTAAAGATAGAAAGTCATAAATGATTGGCAAATGTCACTCATCTAAACTATCACTCCAAATGAATGATAGCAAAGTGTTAATAGGTTGTATTGACTAAACTCTAACCCAATCTATCAATACATTTTAAAGCTTTCTTTAATTAAGGGATTACAATTTTTTTATCAATGATTGTATGCAAAGTTCTTATTAATTATCGTAACTTAAATGAGTTTGTAAGATTATCTCACTTCAGTTTGATTGGAATGTGACCTACACCTGACCTAAACTTAACATATTGCCATTGATCCAATTTTATTTTGTATTTATAAGTTTGTAGTGATCTTATAATAGTTATTTATTGAATCTGGATGAAATCAACTCAGACCCAATCCATTGCATTTGACCCAACTGTATTTAAACTTTATTTTTTATTTAATGCATTTATTACTATTGTATTGACCACACATAAATAATTTTCAAAATTGCATGATCCTAACCTTCAAATTAACCAGTTTTTTATGGTTCTTTTATAAAATATGAATGATTTTGATCATTTCTTTCTCAACCACTATTTTATTAATATTAAAATTATTAATTTTGACCGTATTGATTTTGATCTTGACTTTTAAATTATAAATATATATTATTACTCTATTTTTTATCCAATTGCTTAGTTATTTAAGGGTCATTTTTATTTAGTAAATATGGTTAAGATAATCGTCTTATTTGTTTTCAAATCCCGTTGATAAAAATGGATCTAAATAAGAAAACCCTACTTTCTTGATAAAAAAAGATCCCATGAATATATCACGTAACAATTTAAAATTATGATTAGTACACTCTCTATACTTATATAATTATATTATTTTTTCCAAAATAACCAGAAGAGCTATAGTTTTTTATTTTATTTTTATTTGTAAATGGGGTCTGCTTTTAGACTCACAATAAATTCAATTATATCACTCCACTTTCAAATTAGACACACCTATAAGATCGATCATTCTTAAAATATTTAATATAAATTAAAATAAAAGGAAAAATACCTGATGTACGGTAAATAATATTTAATATGATATAAGAATTATATTAATTCCTTACTTCTTATAAAATTTTATAGTTTTATTAATTTTTATTTTTCTAATTTTTTAACCTTAACACTATTTAAATCTTAATTATAATTAGCAATTAGTTGCTCAATTGGACTCCCAATTTCGAGTCAATTTTGATTTTATCTTCTCAAATAAGAAGTGTAGTATGATTTAGATTAGATTCCTTAATCCTTATCAAACTGAGGTGATCATGGACCAAACCCATCTAAGTCCGTCGACCTGAATAAGATACAAAATTGAGGCAAAAATTAGATTTATTTCTTTCAACAGAGGTGACTTAAACACTTACCCTTTCACACACAAACATAGAACCTAATCGGCTAAGCTACCGCTTTAAATAGTAACTAGAATATGTCTTTTTAATAAAAACATGAACTACTCTGGCTCGTCCTTAGCATTTTTCACGGGAATCGGCTTCAGCCAAGCACTTACGGCCCGAGTCAGACTAAGGTCGGGCTTATGCCAATGGCCTAAAAATGGGCCGTGCCTAGATATTGCACAGCACGAACAAGCCCGCTCGAACCTAGGCCAATGGTCCATGAGAGTTGTTTGGGAGAGGGAGGAATTAAAGAAAATGTGTGTGCAATGAGGGGGGGGGGGGGGGGGGGGGGGGGGGGAAGAAAAGAACTGCGTGCGTGGTAGAAGGCTCTGGGGATAACTAGCAGTAAGGGTGCGCTGAGAGGGGGAGAGAGAGAGAAGAGAGAGCTAGGCTGCTGGGGAGCGAGAGGGACAACTTACGAGAGTAATGCAATAGGGGGCTGTTAGACAGGGAGGGGGTGAGAGTTGAGTTTTAGAATGAGGAGAAAAGTATCATCCATGCAGCAGGTTATAATCAGTAGTACTTTGGCGGCGTTAGGTTGCCCTTATCCTACCCTTAATATATGAAGGGTCGGCCCAGGCGAAAAGCCCTTGGAGGGCCTGTTATACCAAGGTCCTTACGCTAGGGCCGGCTTGAGACAATTTGAAACCTAAAGCGAAAATCTTAAATGAAGCCTTTTCTATTTTGTAATATTATTATAAATATTTTATTTAAAATATATTTTTCTCATTTTTTGTGAAGCAAAATTACTAATTAAGTTTTTATATTCAAGTTTTGCTAACATAATATTTTCAATTGATAGTATGGCTAATCCACTTAATCTTTCTTTTGACATTGTTGATCGTGGGTAGGATTTTATCAATTTTAATTTTGAAAAACTTATTTCTGTAGAAGCAACAGTTACATGTATTGTCAATAATATTCTGTAAGCAATATATGCATTTGGAAAATAATCTAGTCTTTTTATATAATTAAGAATCTAGTCTTTTTATATTTGTATTAGTGAGCCATGATTAACATATATTATCAAAACTATATTATAAAAAGAAGTATCACATAAAAATAAAAAGAAGAAGAAGAAAAATAATATATAAAATGCAAACATTTTGGCTTCAATCAGAACAAAACTAATTCTTTTTGGAGTCCAAGTTGCAGTGATTGCAATTGTAGAAGTACAACTAGGAAGGAGTGCACGGAGAATGGAGTCTGGAGAAAAAAACCCCTTCAATTGAAGAGATCAAATAAGAACACAAAGGAAATTGTCCTCTTTGGATTGCAAGCAGATGCATGAAAAAATTTTATAAACAGGAAGAACTTTAGAACTCAAAAGGAATTTGTTACTTGTTGTAATTGCAAGGTTTTTTTTTTTTTTAATGACTACAACTTTTCTCATATTTTTGGAATGTGAAAAGGTATAAATTGTGTGAATGAGTAGTTTGTTCGATTTTTTTGGGATGGGAACGATTTTAATGGCTACAACTTTTCTCATATTTTTGGAATGTGAAAAGGTATAAACCGTGTGAAGGAGTAGTTTGTTCGATTTTTTCGGAATGTGAATGATTTTAATGGCTACAACTTTTCTCATGTTTTTGGAATGTGAAAAGTTTAATTTTTTTTGGAATGTGAACGGTTTTAATGGGCCCTTATTTCTTGGGATTTATTGTGAGGCCTTCTTTCGTGGGAGAAATAAACTAACTTCATTGCTTTTTTTTTTTTGGAAGTTGATAAAATTTGGGGCCTAAAGCGAGGGCTTTTGTTGCCTTGTACTTAAGCCGGCCCAGTACGCTACCATAGAGGGTTAGGGCCGGGCAAGGGCATGAAAATAAGAAAATTAATTTCATTTTATTTTATTTTATTTTTGTACTAGCATTTAACATTGATTATCAATTGAACATTAGATCCTCCTATTTTATTTCGGCTTGTGATCGACAATGCATGCAATAAGCAACACGGCTAAGTTAATTTACTTTTTTTTTCTTTAACTCGATAGAACAATGGTAGATTTAGAAAATACTTATTACGTGAAAATAATATTTATCAAATTACATTGTTTCTGCCTATGTCCCTTGAGCATTCTGGATGCTACGTTTAATCTATAGAATTCAAAGAATTCTCAATACTAGCCCACATATAAAACCACATTTAGCCTATTTGATTTTTTAAATTCCAATATTTTGAAGGATGGAGTAGGATTAAGCATCTGGTAATATTTGTAATTCACCCAATTTTGTAATCCAAAAAGTGAAATTCCAAATGTCCATTATCTGTCCAGCATTCGCAATGCTAGAATTATAAGAATCCCATATTTCAACCGATATTTGTAGTACGAGAGTTGCTCTCATAGGAGCATTTTTTATATATTATATTTATATATATAGGTCATGAGCGATATTTCGATTATTTAAAAGTTTTCAAGTCACAAATTTGGGATATTTTTAAATGTCTAGATATTTCCAAATTAAACAATTTTTTTAAGGATAGTATTGGAAACATGTATTGTTGGAAATAGATTAATTTTTAAATAGTTAAATTACTAAATGAATACAAATTCAATATAAAATACTGTTGACAACAATTTCATAGATTTTTCTAATTTTCCTACTTTTTGTTCCTTTTTTGTCAATCTTTTTGTATTGTGCATCATAGATGGATGAGTGGGTCCCACGACCGGAGCGCATAGCGCGAAAGACCTCAAATATCTAAAGTTTTATCTGATTGATTTGATGGTTGTCCAGTCGTCATGGCCTGAAAATTGGACCATTCTAAGGGCTCATAGTACAAGTACCCACATGAGAGTTGGTGAAGTTGGATAATACGTGGGTTTGCTTTCCATTTCTTACGTGGGGTTAGTGGGCGCCAGGGGATTAGTCACGCTGGATCAAAACCTCAAAGATATCCACATTATTTTCTAAGCAGTCATTGGTTGGTTGAGGTAAGGTGTAAATGGGTATTAGGCCAGACCTAGGTTGGAGCAAAACCTAAAAATGAAAAACAGAAGGGGCCGTCCACAGTGGATCAGATACAATACGAAGCTAATATTTTTGTTTGTTCTCAGAATGAAACATTCTTAGAATAATGTCACTCACTAATTGACCCTTATGCCCAACTTGGACCCAAGGGTCCAAGGTGACAACACCTATACCATGAGCTCAAATTTAAATCGAAAGTGGGACCCTGATCAAATAAAGGGCCTGACCAAACCCAAATCCAGGCCTATTACAATATTAAATGTATTGGCATACACTTTAAACCAATGTTGAGTACAATAGGGACAAAACTTTGATGATGATATAAATAAGGGGCCACCTCATGCAGAGGCGGACCTACACATGGGGGACCCAACTGGAAAAAGCCAATGGGCTCTCTAAAGCCCATTGAGCTCAGCCCCCATTTAAAAATTTGTCCAGCCCTATCCTTTTTCCCAAACACAACACACACACACACTCTCTCTCTCTCTCTCTCTCTCTCTCTCTCTCTCTCTCTCTCTCTCTCTCTCTCTCTCGCGCACACACACAAAAAAAAAACACCAAATTGGATGAGACCTTCAAATCACACTCCGTATCTGACATTGACGCGCCATCGTTGTCCCTCTCTAAGTAGGCGGTATTCCTTGCAGCGCACCCCCACCGCCACCTCCCATTCCTCCTTTTGTTTTTAAAAACTCATCTCTAGGTAGGTACCTTTATTTGTTCAGTTTCTTTGTTTTCATGTATCGATTGGCAATTTGCTCATCTTTTGCTAGATTATTATCCTCTTAACACCATCTCTTGTCACCGTACTGACATGGAGTCTTTGGGGGAACATTTACCTACATGAGGAAAATCATACGGATTTTCTGTGTGGCTCATTTTCCAACGATCAGTACAATAATTTTCTACATAGAAAAAAGACTTTTTTTTAAATGGTTTTCTACAATAGAAAGCAGATAATTACATATGAGCACAAACTGGGTGGCTCACTTCGAGATCTACAAAAGTTCTCTCTCATTCACCACAAGACCTAACCAAAGTAGGGCTTTTTTTCCGTTTTCTTCTCTTAAAACCAAAATTGTAATTAGAAACTTGAGATCATTCAACACTTTATCGTCTTTATCAAAATTATCATTTTCTCTTTTCAAATGAGTAAAGTATATTAAGCGGTTTAAATGTATTTGAATTTTTCTAGATGTATTTCACAAAATTCTCAAATTAAATTGAAAAAGATATAAAATTTTGGCCATGTTCTTTATTTTTATTGACTTATATACAATGGCTAAGAAGAACAAGCCAATGGTTATTTTGCGTTCATTCATTTGAAGAAGAGAGCTTCGATTTAGAAGGATAGGAGAAGGATAATAGAGAATTTGATATAGTGTTGGCTCTTTATTGTCAATCCTGGGCCTCTAGGCCCAATATATCAGGCCCATTTACATACTAGTTAGTTGTTAGCTATTAGCATGGATCTAACCCCAAGTGTAATTAGGGGATAATCATTATTAGAATGTATTCAGGGATTAAACCCTTTTAAATAGAGATCTCAGTCAACCAAGGCAAGTACGACATTCATCTCCAGATCTCTCTCTCTCTCTCTCTTTCTCTCATGTCTGTATGCTTCTTTCCATTAATGACATGGTATCAGAGCAAGGTCAATCATCTGTGATCTTCTCCTAAGTCATCTTCCAAGCATTGGAAGCCCGCCAGTGATGTTTCTATTCAGCCGATCATCTCTGATCGTTCCTGATCATCTCGGATCATGCATGGCCCACCTAGGATCATCACCAGCACATCAACGGAATACCTCCACCTTGGTCGACTACTGCTTCCTGGATTTTTGAAGATTTTTCCCTGATTTTTTGATCATCAGAGGTAGGTTTTCTACCAATTTTTGTGAAAATTCATTTTTTTCACTATGTTTTCATCTCGGCCGTCCAATCTCCTCGATCTGGGTTTGATCGACCTGCGACCACTTCCAGTAGTTGCATAAAACTACTCTCTTTTCATCCCCACCATCTGATCTGTGTCAAGATCAACACGTGGGGCCCATGTCAAGTTTACCTTGCTGCCGACTGGGACCGACTGCTGTTTTTTTTTTCCATTTTGTTGCCTGCGATTACTGCTGCTGCTGCTGCTGCATATTCTGTCCAGATTTTCTCTTCTGCCTTCTGGTTGCTACTGCTACTACTGTTTCTTGCTTACTACTGCTGGATTCCTCTGCCTTCTGGTTACTGCTACTACTGTTTATTGCTTACTGCTGCTGGATTCCTCTGCCTTCTGGATATTGCTTGCTTGCTTCTCCACTGCCTTCTGTTCTCTTGTCATGGATACATCTGAAAAATCAGGACCCTCTATTGTGAAATTTAATGGCAAAAACTATGTATCTTGGGCATTTCAATTCCAAGTATACCTTGAAGGAAAAGAACTGTGGGCCCATATAGATGGTTCTGACACACTCCCTGCTGACGATGCCAAGAAAATTCTATCTTGGAAAACTAAAGATGCCAAAATAAAGTCTTGGATTCTTTCTTCTGTAGAACCAAATTTTATTTTGTCTCTCAGACCTTGCAAGACCTCGAAGGACATGTGGGAATATCTGAAAAAGGTATATTATCAACATCATGCTGCGCGTCAGTTTCAATTGGAATTAGATATTGCAAATTACTCCCAAGGGACACTTTCAATCCAGGATTATTACTCCGGCTTTCTAATCCTATGGTCAGAATATGATGAAATTAAATTTGCTACTGTCTCTGAAGCACTTCTACCCGAGCTTCTATCCTTACAACAGGATAGTCATCGGGATCAATTTCTCATGAAACTGCGCCCTGAATATGAGACAGTCCGATCCAACTTGATGAGCCGAGTGTCTCTTCCCAACGTAGATGATTGTCTTCAAGAACTTCTACGGGAGGAACAGCGCCTTGTTACCAAAATTGCAATTGAACATCAGGATTCCACTGAAGCTCCGCTTGCCTTTGCTGCTAAAACCAGACTTCCTCCTCGAGACATCAGTAAAGTACAGTGTTACAACTGTCAAAAATATGGCCATTATGCTAATCAATGCAAGCTGAAGGTCTGTAAATATTGTAAGGCTGTTGGACATGGTATTGAAGAGTGTCGGAAGAAGGCTCGCAATTCTGCTTCTCGCCCCTATGGACAGTCAACTCCAAGTGCTTACACGGCTGTCACCCCACAATATGCATCGTCTGATTTCACTGGTTCATTGCCATTTGATTCATCCTCACAGCCTGGTTCCTC
Source organism: Litsea cubeba (assembly GCA_012931725.1). NCBI lineage: Eukaryota > Viridiplantae > Streptophyta > Magnoliopsida > Laurales > Lauraceae > Litsea > Litsea cubeba. The sequence goes on from CM022954.1 coordinate 47,934,317, forward strand.
TTCACCAACACAGTCACCAGCTCCCATTACTCCGGCTATGGTAAATCAGATGATTATCAATGCCCTGTCATCTATGAACATTTCAGGTACTAGTCCGTCCCTTTCTAATACATAGTATTTAGATTCTGGAGCTAGTAATCACATGACCTCCTCACCCACCAATCTACATCATGTTGTCCCCTACACTGGCACTCTTTCTGTTCAAACTGCCAATGGAGACCACCTTCCAATCCACTCTGTGGGAGATGCTCCTGGACCTTTTCCATTAACAAATGTTTTTGTCTCCCCTCATATTGCTACCAATTTCGTTTCTGTGGGTCAATTAGTTGAAAATAATTGCAATGTCTCCTTTTCTTCTTCTGGTTGTGTTGTGCAGGACCAGGAGTCGGGGGCGGTGATCGCGAGGGGGCCTAAACGTGGCAGGCTTTTTACGTTACCAGTATCTCCTTTTATTCAAAATAAACATTGGAATCAGTTGTTTTGTTTTTTACTTCCTAATAATTCTCGGTTGTGGCATAATAGACTTGGTCACCCGAATGCTGCTACATTGTCCACTTTGTTTCAAACTGGATTGTTAAATAAACCTATTGATTCTGTTTCATTTGAGTGTGATGCTTGTAAATTAGGAAAAAGTAAAACTTTACCTTTTTCTAACTCTACAACTCGTAGCAATGAATGTTTTGATTTAATCCACAGTGATGTTTGGGGCATTGCTCCTACCATTTCTCATGGTCATTTCAAATACTTTGTTACATTTATTGATGATTACAGCAGATTTACATGGGTTTATTTGTTACATTCTAAATCTGATGTTCTTAATGCATTTAAAATTTTCCTTAGCTATGTTAAAACTCAATTTTCCAAATGCATTAAAACTTTGCGATCCGATTCAGGGGGGGAGTATGTCTCCACTGATTTTCAATCTTTCCTAAAGAGTCGAGGAATTATATCTCAACGTACTTGTCCATATACTCCTCAACAAAATGGCGTTGCAGAACGGAAAAAACAGACATCTCTTGATGTCACGAGGACTCTTCTCATTGAATCCTCTGTTCCTCCACGTTTTTGGACTGAAGCTCTTACCACTGCAGTCCATCTCATAAACCGTCTTCCATTACCTACCATTGCCCAATTAACACCACATTTTAAACTTTATGGTCACCATCCTACCTTTACTCATCTACATACCTTTGGGTGTGTTTGCTTCGTTCATCTGCCTCCCACAGAGCGCACAAAATTAACGGCCCAATCTAGCAGGTGTGTTTTTTTAGGATATGCAACTAACCAAAAGGGTTTTGTTTGCTATGATCCAATGGCTCGTCGCACCAGGATCTCTCGTAATGTTATTTTCTTCGAAAATCAATATTTTTTTCAAAAATACTTGGATTGTCCTTCTCCATTTTCCACAACGGTGTTACCTGGATTTTCTGAAAAAACCAACTGTTACACGGTTTAATCCTGATTTTGTGTATCATCGAAGGGAAACACCTACCACTGCAGATGCCCACCCTCCTGATCCTCCGACAACTGGTCCCACATCTACTAGTATTTTGCGTCGCTCCTCCAGAATTTCTCATCCTCCTGAGCGGTATGGCTTTACCCATGCTTCCTTGATGACAACACTATCCTCGGTTTCCATCCCAAGTTCTTATTTGCAGGCTGTGCAACATGATTGTTGGAACCAGGCCATGAAAGTTGAATTAGATGCATTGACCCAGAATCACACCTGGGATATTGTGGAATGTCCTTCTTCAGTTAAACCTATCGGTTGCAAATGGATCTACTTGATCAAGCTCAAATCAGATGGCTCCTTGGATAGACACAAAGCTCGACTTGTGGCACTTGGCAACCGCCAAGCGTATGGCATTGACTATGAAGAGACATTTGCGCCAGTTGCAAAAATGACAACTGTTCGGCTCCTTCTCGCCATTGCTGCTTCTCAATCTTGGCCATTGTACCAAATGGATGTCAAGAATGCTTTTCTACATGGGGACTTGAAAGAAGAAGTCTATATGCGGATACCACAAGGAGTCACCTCTCCGTCTAAGAAATCTGTATGTCGCTTACACAGATCTCTTTACGGTCTCAAGCAAGCTCCCCGAGCGTGGTTTGATAAATTCAAAGATCGGTTAGGCACGATTGGCTTTACTCAAAGTCCATATGATCCATCTCTTTTTATGAGCCACGCATCTACTGGCTTTACTGTTCTCCTCGTATATGTTGATGATATCATTATCACCGGAACTGATGATGCTATGATAAAATCTATTCAGGCCTCTCTTCGGGATTCATTCCATATGAAGGATCTGGGTCCTCTACATTATTTTTTGGGCTTAGAAATACATCAGTCTTCCAAAGGCCTGTTTCTCAATCAACAAAAATATACGACAGATCTTATTGAGCTTGCTGATCTCGATAACTCTTCCTCAGTTGATACACCGCTTGAAGTCAATCTTAAGTTGAGTAAAGATGATGGAGATCTTCTTCCTGATCCACATACATACCGGAGACTTGTTGGCAGTCTTGTCTATCTCACCGTCACCAGGCCTGACATATCTTATGCTGTCAATCTTGTCAGCCAATTCATGACGTCTCCTCGTCACCTTCATCTGACAGCAGTGAAGCGCATTATCCGGTATTTATTGGGTACTAGAGCTCGTGGTTTATATTATCCAAAGGATAATCGTCTACTTCTGACCGCTTTTGCAGATGCTGACTGGGCAGGATGTCCGGATACCAGACGGTCCACCACTGGTTGGTGTATGTACCTCGGTCAGTCTCTCATCTCTTGGAAATGCAAGAAACAAGAACGGGTCTCCAAATCTTCCACAGAGGCTGAATATCGGGCTATGTCTTCTGCCTGTTCTGAAATTCTATGGCTTCGGGGACTTCTTTCGGAACTTGGATTTGCACAGGCCTCTCCCACTTCCTTGCATGCCGATAATACTGGGGCAATCAGAATCACTGAAAATCCTGTTCTTCATGAACGCACAAAACATATAGAAGTTGATTGCCACTTTATTCGCGACGAATACAAGCGTGGTGTTATCAGTCTACCTCATGTCCCTACAGAGTTTCAGTTGGCAGATATATTCACTAAGGGACTTGCTCGGCCTCGACATCAATTTCTTGTTTCCAAATTGCTGCTTTATGACACTCCCGCATCAATTTGAGGGGGGGTGTCAATCCTGGGCCTCTAGGCCCAATATATCAGGCCCATTTACATACTAGTTAGTTGTTAGCTATTAGCATGGATCTAACCCCAAGTGTAATTAGGGGATAATCATTATTAGAATGTATTCAGGGATTAAACCCTTTTAAATAGAGATCTCAGTCGACCAAGGCAAGTACGACATTCATCTCCAGATCTCTCTCTCTCTTTCTCTCATGTCTGTATGCTTCTTTCCATTAATGACATTTATCTCATATAGTGTTATAAAAAACTATTATGATTTTTTAATAGCTCTTAAAACTATCACTAAAACTCATAAACTCATCTTTCATGTTATCGTTTTAAATAAAATAAATAATTTTCAAGCCCCCCTCAATCGAAAATTCTGGGTCCGCCACTGACCTCATGTGCGCTATAATGCATTTTTTATGTGTGAGTCCACTTGAACCCCACCTACCTGTGTATTGTGATGGAGGCTCAGATCATCAATCTAACCCTTCATCAACGTCGACAAGTTTCCACCTAACAAAATGAGTGTACAGTCAATCCAACAGTTCAGTATATTCGGATGGGTGCCAAATCCTGAGATCACGTGACTTTCAGGAGGATCCCTATGATTTGGTCCACTCGGATGGAACATTAGGTGGGCCCCATATGTGAAAAAAGTGTGTGAGATAATGACCACTAGAGCTCACCTGAGGTTCCGCCCCATAAATAAATATATGGATAGTTGACAGGTAAACCATGTATGACTCTAGCAAACCTAACCGATTCCAAAGAAAGTGGGCATGAAAACTACTTTTTTGGATCCAAATTCAGAACTCAGAACCCAATCCTTATTATGATCTAACCCAAGGGACTGGCACCAGTACAATTAGATTCATACATTAAAAGCATAGATAGGTTCAAGGGATAAGTAGCTTGAGTTATAATCATATTTGAGAGTCTATTTAGACTTAATCATACATTATTTAATAGTCTCCCTCGTATATTTATTTTGTTGAAGCTCTTTTATCCAATTATACAAAAGCACTACTCTTATTGAACCGAATAAGTTGATGCCGGATCCAAATACGACAATAAGTTCCATTTGGATCAGGAACTAAAAACAAGTATGCAGGTCTCGTTCCATCATGGTTTCCACCCGTTTGCATCTCTAAAACCTACCATGTTCATATCCAACTGAGCAAAGGCTTTTATTGTTAATCAGACCACATGGTCCACCTACATCGATAACTGGTAGTGCCTCAAGAAACATTTCAAACGCAGGTGGCCCAAACTCATGCCCCATTTGGCATAGCCTTTTTAAGGCAATGCAGGTTCAATTATGGATGGCTGGCTGTGCACAAACTCCATTCATGGATAGCAATGGGTAAGAGAAAACGTAGAGTTTGTAAAAGTTTGATCTTGCAACCTTCCACTTCCTTTGAAAAACTAATCTAGCCACTACACCACATAAAATTCTTATATAAAAACTTGTTCAAAAAATGTCAAAAGTAGTTATAGATGGGGCGGATGCCTTAGCCACATGGGAGATGAAACATCTAATCCATGTTGTGTGCTACTATTTCGTTATATGTATGGTTATAATATAAGGATTTCTATGATTGAAAAAATTAATAATAATAATAATAATAAAAATAAAAAAAAAACAAAACTGATAAGGAGTGTGACTTAATTTTATTCTGAAATTGGCTTTTGACTCGATGGAGTTAGCTTTAGATTTATCCATTCTATTTTTATTTTTTCCTATCTGATTAAATTAATATTTCAATCTTTATTGTATTTGCTCGTTTTTGTATATATTAATCACGTTTTAAAAGAAATCAATCTAATGATGGCCTTCGCAAAAGCTGAAAATAAATTCTCCTACACTTTTCCGCAGATGTTATTCAAATATGATGTTTTTCACAAATGTGCTGTTAGTATTTAAGTTTCAGGTATATGTCAATTACAATAAGCATTTAGTTCTAATTCAATGACATGTAGCTTTTTGTTTATTTTGCACTTCTATACTTTGGGAATATATCATTACTGGGAGTTGCATGAATCTTGGACCTATTTTTAAATTATATCCTATATATTTTCTTTTTAATTTTGGAAACTTTCACCTTGTATTAACTCCTTAGTTTGCATAAAATTCAAGGCAAACTTTGTATTGATTTCATCTTAAACTTTTAAGTACTTTTTATTTTCTAATTATAAATTTTATAAATTTGAACCCTATCATTACTATTTGTGATTACTTTTTATTCCTTTATATACACATACATGTTATAGGTTAAAAGGGAGTATGGGCCACCCTGTGCTAAACATAATTACAACAAAAGTGATGACATAGTCGGCAGTAGTTTGTATAATCATAGGATGTTGCAAAATTAATGTTATTGCATATGAGATTGTACAATCACAGAAATGGAAGGATAATAAAAATGATCTAACACTCGATGATGTTTAAAAGTATTTGAAAAGTCAAACTGTAGAAGCATATGAGATTCTGAAACCACCCCGCTACTCCACTTCAGCCAAATAATCATCGATTTCTGCTGGACTCAAAACTCTGCAACAAATAATGCAGCAACATGAGTTTAAGATGATTTGGCACACTGCTATTGAATTTATTTTTCACAACCAAATGGTGACTCAAACTGCAAATTTGGATGATTCTGTTTGATACAAACAAGCATCAAATGACATAAGAAAGAATTAAAAGGACGAAAAATGTTCGAAAACAAGAAGGATGAAAAATGTTAAAAAACAAGTAGAACAAGTGAACAGCCTAGCCTGTTCGTGACTACTACTGCATGATAATATGAACCTACTCCCAAAACACAAGTATATGAATGATCTGGTTCATGACAGGTATCACTGTTTCCACTGATTCAAACATGTGACCTCACAGGCCTCAACAATTCAAGTCAAGAAACCCTTTTGAAAACATTATCTTGGATGCTGGTAAGAAATATGAATGCTAAAAGAACAAAAAGGCTTTATTTTGAATTCAAAGCAGAAAAGGCAAAAACTGTTTGACCATTCACCTAAGCACAAATACATCATACTTAGATCACAATGAACATTAAATTTATGAATAACATGATTCAAACCTGCACCTTAATCATTGGGATAGGGGGCATCTTCCAACTGTGTTACAGGATCCGGTCAAATCAACCATAGAATATTTCTAACTTGGTTGTTGCCAATTCAAAAATCATAGCAAAAAATATTACCTTGTATTTATATTAGGCAAGTAAAACCCCAAAATTATGCACGTCCTTATAACCATTATATCCCAGTTCAAAATATTGTTTGGTGACTATTAATTTTGTCACTATGTGGAATAAGGACCAGTCAACTGTGATCATAGTACAATATATTGAGGATTTCATAAGTTCAGTTACATTGCCACGTGATGAGCAAACTAACCTGAAAGTTCGGTCAGCACCAATTATTCCAATCTCAATGTTTTTGCTAGAAATTTGCCCTTCAAACCTACAGATATGCACAAAAGGATTGTGAAACTAAGATGTGACTAGATTTGGAGAAATGGTGAATGACATTAACAAGAAGTTGAAGAGTTGGAGTTGCATACCCCTCCTTCAGTGTCAAAATGGCGGTATGGACAGCATCATCAAGCTCCATGTCATCAGTGTACCTACAACAGTGGTTGAATAAAGTCATGAACTTGAAAGAAAGAAGAACCAAAGCGTGCACAAGAAGCCAAGGAATGTTACCACAAAAATAAGAGGGGGAGATGGTGAGGGAAGGGAGTGGAGGAAGAGAAGCAATCTTAGATAAGTAGCCATGAAATAAATTACAGCTTTCAACCACATCTACCGGATTTAAGTTCAGATATATGTGAAGTAAATGTTATGGCTCAACTAATCCATCCTGCAGAGCTTGTACCCACAATGACTCCACGTTCTTCATCCCCATTCTAGGATGTAATATTCATCTTGACCACTTATTTACACAAGGACCAGTCCCCAACCTGAGCAGCATGAAACAGGATCAGATCTGGGTATGGGTGCAAGCAGCAGTTCTCAAGTATGCAAACACAAGCCAAAGCAAAGGCCAGAACCCTTTCTGTGTCCCATAAATAAATACCCTTTTAAATCTTCTAGTTGCAATCAAAATTATTAAATAAATAAATAAAATGAGAAATATGGGAGTGCTTTTTTTCCTCTCCCTTTTCTTTTACTGGTAACAAGGCGTGGACCCACAACCTCAAGGTTGCAATAGTGAGCACCTTCCATTGTGCTACGTGCTCTCGTCAGGAACCATGGAAGTCTTGAGGACTAGAATTAGAAGTCATTATCAATGTGTAATGGATTTGAAATCAACAACAGCTCCTGTGTAGCAAATAGAATGTTAATACTTAATAGCACCAGTGAACTTAAGTACCTCTTCTCAAGAAATGTCTTCGCATTAGAAACATTTTTCCCCATGGCGGAAGCTTTCCAGGAAAAGTATGAACCTGATGGATCCACCTAAAGAAAAGTGAAAGCAAAGGGCAAATGTGAAAATTCGGGATATATCAGATGTAAAAGAGAAAAAAGAAATGCTTCAAAAAGATAAAAAATTTACTAATAAGGAGGAGAAGAAGAAATGAAGGAAGGAATGAATAAAGTAAGCTTGTATCAATATAATTTTAGGTGTTTTTGGATATATCCACATCAGAATTAGTTCATGCAGTTTAGTAGAGTTGATGGCAATCGATTCTTCTGCATATAGAGAGCCATGAAAACTGGAAAGCCAAAAAAGTGGGATACAGGCATACAGATCCCCGAACTTTTCCAGGAATGACAATAATTAGGGGCGGAGAAGAAATGGAGTAATCCCACAACTTTCTCTTTTGAACTTTCAAACCACTCCAAATGCAGAGAAGAAATGGATAATCATCTATCTAGAAAATTTTAAACTACTTGTGGTCAAGAGTACAATGATGCAATCTTCAGATGATAACCATCTTTGTTTACCCATCAGGATTTGCTAACATTCACAAATAATAATAATAAAAAAATGAAAAGACTTGAAAGGAGGAAACCTGATATAACTGTGGACCATTGACATCAAATCCCGCAACCAGCAGTGAAACTCCAAAAGGCCGTACACCACTGTCAGTGAGGGAAAAGTTGTCTAGTCATTTTAAAATTTTAGATATATATATATATATATATATAGAGAGAGAGAGAGAGAACCCAACTCTCCACAAAAGACAGCAGATTAAGAACATGGAACTCAAATCAAACTATCTTTTAGATGACAACTACAAAAAAAATTCGAGAAATTAAAAGGCATAAGTACATAAGAAAGGCCTGCACCTGATGAGAATAACCATGCAAGCAATACGAGCATGAAGCCAATGAGAATAAGAAGTTTTTTTTAATGGTATAACTTTGATTAAAAACAGCTTAGCAATACAAGAGAGATATACTGACAAGCAACCAACCCCGCGAAGAGAACACAAAAAAGCCCATCATAGACAAGAACCCACCCCCAGCTCAAAGGCTAAGAAAAGCATGCAAAGAAAACACAATGTGCTAAGCACCCTGTAAGAAAAAACCCTCTCTATCCATTTAAAAGAAATTAGATTAGTAAAGGTGCCATAAAAATGCAGAAGACGGACCACCAAGGAAGCAATGGAGAATTTCACCATGTCAATAATAGAAATCTGCCTTCAAAACTCTGAGCTTCCTTTCTTTCCAAATGATCCAAATGGACGTGAAAATGGAGACGACAAACTTTCTGCCATGATGAAGTGAAATGGAGATAGTAAGTCCACCTTGTTGTAGCACCTAAAACTATAGAAAATCCCACTAGTTAACATGGTTCAAAATTGCGGTATTGGCCGCCGTCGCAAATGACCCCAAAAACCGATATAACGTGGCAGTGCTTCGCAGTTCACAGTCGTCGCAGTACATCATGGCATGAATTTTTTCTACCCCAAAAGATTTTGAAAAAATATCCATAAAATCCAGAATATTAGAAAATGCTAAAAAAATTTGTCCATTACTACACACTGTAAACCAAAATATCAGTCTCCTTAAATCACAACATCCTATATCGTTGTTTTATTTTAAACTGTAAAACATGTTAAGTTCTAGTGTTTAATATTTAGGCCCATTTTATAATTTATAAATCCATCAATATATGTCATATTTTCCACTATAAGATATTTGGATTTTTCTCAATATTTTATTCACATTTTATAAGTAATCAATATGACGTTGGGGCCCAAATTCTATTAGAATAAAATCTGTTAAGGGCCCCTATTAGGGAGGCTTTTTTCTGAGTAATTTAGATGTTCCATGAGCAGACCCAATATGAAGAGAGGTACGAGTAGAAAGAAAATAGTTCGAGATACTCCATGGCATTGAGCCCGTCATTGGATTGAATTATATAAAAACATGACTTTTTTTAAATATGTTATTCACATGACTTAGACTATTCTGAGAGTGGGCCCAATTTTAATTTGGTGGGCCCCACACTCATGGCAGTCTAGTTTTTATATATAAGTGGGCCCCACTGCAGGGACCACAAATTTGTTAAAAACAGTACTCATGTCCAGAGAAAGAGGCTTTTGCGATGAACCCTAGGGAAAAGAAAAAATAAAAAAGCATAAAAGTTGAAAGAGGCTTTTGCCTCTCCCTTCCCCCATATAGCCGATGCCGATTGCCAACCAATATTTTCGCTATATTATGGAAGTCCAGTACTAATACCACATCACACAAAAATATCATAGTGGTACAGACCAACATTGGTATGTATCGGCCAATGCGACTGGTATCGACTGATATTTTAAACCATGCTAGCAAACTATTGAAGAGAACTGAGAATTGCACCATTAATACATCACCAATCCAATCCTTCCAAAGCTCGTCTCCCAAAGCCATTGTTTCAAGCAATTCCATTAGGAATGACATACCCATATGTTTGTTCACCTTCTCCAAGTCTATTCTACATACCAATCCTGATTAATCCACTCTGTTTTGTTGAACCAATACATTCATTTGCAATTAAAATTCCATTTCAGATCTGCCTCCAACATAAAAATGCACCTTGAAAAGGAGATTCTACAAGTCTACAACCCATTGCCTCCCTCATCCAACTCAAATAAGATTATGGGCGCCCACCCCAAATTTAACAGAAGCAGTTGAGTACACAATGAAGTCAATGTGTGTGTGGAGTTATTATTGCCCAAATCTAAACATTGTACTCTTTGAGTTGGAAACTGCAAAGAACTTATCATTCAAAGCAACGGGAAAAAACAAGGACTCAATTTAATTGGAGTACAAGAGTTTTGCAATTTTAAGTAAATTTATTTTTCTTATTTCTTTTTTTTTTTAACAGTAACAATCAGATTTTATGACAGGTAGCAAAAGATAAACAAGATTAATTCATCTGTACGGAATATGAGAAGACAGTGTAGAAAGAACCCCCAAAAAACACAACGATGCTGGTGGATAAAACATAAGGAATGCTGGTTGTGCAGCTGTTGTACAGATTTTTGGACACGCTGCGCTTGGGACAAAAGTCACAGGTAAAAATAAAGAAACAAAACACTAGAACTCTCCACTGCCTAAAAGGGACAGTCACAAGCAAAACTTAGGGAAAATTACACTTTGTCACCCTAAACTATCACTCCTTTTTCACTTTACCCCCTAAACTTTAAAAAGTATCAATTGACCCCCTAAACTAATCAATTGCACGGCCGTTACCCCCTGAGGCCAAAATCGAGTTAAAATAGACGGAATAGAGCAACACGTGACACGCAATTGGATTAGGGAATCAATTGATACTTTTTAAATTTTAGGAGGTAAAGTGTGTGTCACCTGTTGCTCTATTCCGTCTATTTTAGCTCGATTTTGGCCTCAGGGGGTAACGGCCGTCCAATTGGATTAGTTTAGGGGGTCAATTGATACTTTTTAAAGTTTAGGGGGTAAAGTGAAAAAGGGTGATAGTTGAGGGTGGTGAAGTGTAATTTTCCCCAAAACTTAAGAGCCTAAATTGGTAAACTCAATTCAATTCCCTACAAGTAATGAGTCCAAAAGGCCTTATCTTTCAAGGGCATCAACTTCCCCATTGCCCATCCTAAGAACATGAAATATACAGAAAATTCTCGCTTCAAAGTATAAATTTACTCAGTGTAGCTACTCTACCTTTCATCATAAAAAACAATCCAAGTGAACCTGATAGTGATCAGTTTAGATCAGCTCGCAAACCACCTTTCCCCCCTCATCCAATCCTCAAGTCTATTCTATCAATTGTGCCATCTAGAGTACATCTCCATAGCATTGAAAATTTTATCTAACAGGCAGATTTGACGAAGTCAGCAATCAAATGTGTACCCAAGCAGATTATCTGTTTGGCCCAAGAATCGCAAATCACAACACAAATGACCTAATCAAGTGAATTGTTTGACGTTAATCCAATTCAATTTGACCAAGTGAGTAGCATTTGTTCATGAAAAATAACTAATCTAAGACATACGGTTCAAATGTGACATATTTTCAGAGATGCCTTTGTTCATCAAAAAGGCCAACACCACAAACAACTAAAAGATTTTCAGCAACATCACACCCTCAATGGTACACATCTTTTTATTACAAAACAAGTGTTGAAATGAAAGTAAATAATATGCACGAGAGGAAATTGTTACCCAGATTGAGTGAACTCCTGCATGACAGCCGCGGTTTCTCTTACGAGTTGTGTAACAGGGATTGGCTCCTACAATCACAACAGCATGCAATTTCAAAGGTCTACTTTCCTCTAACTGATGGTACAGAGGAATATGTATATGTGTGTGTATAAAATAGAAAATGGAAAGTTTGGTGACAATAAGAAAACGCAACAGAAAACTGATAGGAGCATATGTTAAACTCTAGAATAGGACTTCTCAATGGAGAGGAAAAGATTAGATAATATGCATCCTCACATAAAACGCTATTCCTCACAAGCAAGATTTTGATATGATGGTTAAAAAGATAAAGAAAATTATAAGAAGTTGGGAACAAAAAAATGGAGGTGGGAAAAGGAAAGGGGGATGTATTTTTTCCCTCTTTTTTTTTTTGTGGGGTGGGGAGGGAGAGGGAAATGGGAAGGGATATATATTACAAGTTGTAATATGAGGCTACCAGGGCATTAGACTGTAAAATGGCACAAAAAATGCAAAGACTCTGCAAAAAAGAATATAGATGATAACTCCCTGCTAGAAAGAAAACGACATCTATTCACAGAATCAATAAAGATAAAGTAATAGAACCCTTGGTGATCATATACATGATGTTTCCCTGTAGCAAGAAAACAATATCTATCCACAGAATCAATAAAGATAAAGTAATAGCACTCTAGGAGATCCAAAGGCAGCAAGGCAGTAAAAACAAAAGAAAATGTCAGAACAATACTTTGTATAATCTATAATACTGTTGTGCTTGCTTCCTACTTTTCCGAACCAAAACTCGAGAGTCTGGACCCATCCCACTGCATAAAACAAGCAATACTGTAAGAAGATCAAAACAGTCTAAAGCAGAAAACAAAGGAGAATCATGATAAATAAATGAAGTGGCATACAAATAAAATAGGACCTTAACTGAACAACAAGACTGAAAGGTAAAAAGTGGTATTTTTTTTTCTTGAATGGTAAGGCGAAAACAAGTTTATGATCTTCCATCCAAAGTTCCATCTTGTTAGAGGCAACAGATTGTTACTATATCCTCCCAATCCAACTTATCGCTTCCATTGAATATAAGCTTAAAAGTGGGGTGCATCTTAGCATAGAATGGCCAAAGGAGCCTACCTCAAAAGATTGGATAAGATGATAATGATAAGTATAAATTAGCTGCACCGGCTGCAATATGCACCATTTCACAAAAGGAAGATATATACACAGTAACTGTTACCAGACTGAGTAGAACCTATTTACAAATAAATAAAACTAAGGGATTTGCATGTAATTATGAAAACTGCAGGGGGGGGGTTTGTAATAATCTATACATGGTTGTGGTCACCCAACCCCAGCAACCACGACTCTCTCTCTCTCTCTCTCTCTCTCTCTCTCTCTCTCTCTCTCTCTCTCTCTCTCTCTCTCTCTCTCTCTCTCTCTATATATATATATATATATATATCCGTGTGTGTATATCTTTTATTTCAGGGTTTCTCAGACCTTTTATGAAGAAACCCTAGAATGCCAACAACCCGTATCAGAGCTTTCCCTAAAGTAAAAGACTCTCAGAGGCAGCAGCTTGAAGAATTGGATTAAAGATCAAGTACAGATATAAAGGCCCCTTTGGGCTGCCAAACTGGGTGTAAAGGACGCGTGATCGGGAGGCCCCGGGTTCCTTAATCATGTATGCAATCTTCACAGATGATTCAATCGAGCATTCAAGCAAACAATAGGCATCCAGTTAAAGCAGTTTGAGTGAGGAGAAATGGATCTAGAGGAATTTTGAAGGCAGACGAATCTCCACAAATAGATCATCTAAAGCACAGGGTCCGGCAGGGTCCAATCTAACAAATTACATGCAAGTTCGTGAGGTTTATTTACAGATCTAGCTAATTTATACTAAGAATCAATCTGAGAGGTAGGCTAATACAAATCCTTTTCTTTAGGATCCAATGTGAATTGTAGGGTTTACGATTTACGATACAAATTGTAGGATTTTAACAACAATGAGGTGTGTGACTGACGCATGACAAACCCATCATCCGTGGGTTGGCCGGTCCTTTTGGTGTTATGTAAGTAGGATCCATAGGTTTTAATTAAATGTTTTAATCTTGACCATTAACTGTTTCTATGGTTGAGATTAGCTTTACATTTTTTCTTTTGCTATATAAAGATGTAATACCTCCTTTTGGTTTCATTAGTGACTCTATGATATCGAATACTTCAAAATAGACAACGTATTTTGCTGTATTGTATAAAATGCTTCACCTTTTATGTGAAAACCTATGTCCCCTACCATAGTCATGGCGTGTTCCTAGCGTATCCAAGTCGTATCAGGGAATAATAGGTGAATGTGACTGCTTGATAGCGTACTCTAGAATTGCAAAACTTTCCAGACAAATAATGTTCTAGAAGATTAACATATGCAAGTTTACCAAGTTCTAGCATTTCAAGGGGGGTGGCTCCTACATCAACAAAACTACTCAGGATTCAAACAGGACATGATATAGCCTTCAAATGTAGAACAAGATGCGAGCATGCAAACTCTATGTTACACGAAATAGAATTAAATTCATAAAACAGTTGACCTTCAGAAAATAAGGAAAGTAACATGGGTAAAAGATAGGTCCTAGGAAGATTAAGCTGATAAGTAATCTAGAACTTAATGATATCTAATTGCCACCAACAATTGGCAACTAAATCAAGCCTTATAGCATATTGGCCACAAACACAGAATACAAATCCAGATAAATCCTTTCTAACTAGCATCACAAGTACCTGTAAACTACTCCAATGTTCGTTGTCAAGAGCTGGATCTTTTGTACCTAAAACAAGCAATACCCAATATAAGATAGCGTCACCTACGTTGAAAGGTAACAGAGCATAGCAGGTGCAAAAAAAACTCATAAATCCAAGTGTCAACCTGGAAAAAAGGCATCAAAATAGCCAGAGAACTGCACGTATGATGGAAATATTATTATAGTAAAATTGAGACCAAAAACATCCCACCTATGGAAGTGACATTAGAAGTTAAAGTACTTGCAGAGATTCTTCCTGTATCAAGAACATGGTAGGTACCATCTCAAATATAAAGCCCATATTGGAGGGCAACAACTTTTGACATATCTTGCCTCTTTTTAATCTTTTCTTCTTTGCCAATTCTTCCTTACATTCACTTCTGCCCCTTTTTAGATTTGAATGTGTTTTGTGTGTGTGTGTGTGTATGTTGTCAAGATAAGGTACTAAGACAGCCAATTCTTCCTTACATTCACTTCTGCCCCTTTTTAGATTTGAATGTGTTTTGTGTGTGTGTGTGTGTTGAGAAGATAAGGTACTAAGACAGTAGGGGTGTAAAGCAACTCCAGTAAAGACTTTGGTAATGGAGAAACAACATCAAAATGGGAAAATGGACTCTCAAACAGAAAAGGGATAAGGATTCACAACTAGTTCAAAAATGAAAAAGAGCAAGGAAACAATATATACTTACAGATGTCTCATCAACTAAGATGGATGGCAATTTCTTTTCAGTTGCAATCACAACACCATTAGCAGCTGCAACCACCACAAATAATTTTCAGAACATATCTTTTGAGAAAAAAAAAAAAAAACACCAATCAAAGTCACATAAAAATCAGATTATAGTAAAATAAAAATCACAAAAAACAAATAAAAATCAAGACACAAGATTTAATAATTGAAGTGACCATTATGAGAATGGCACACAATACTCAAAAGTACAAAATCAGCTCTAATGACTTAAATTGAACCTTTGACCAGAATCTAAACAAGATTTAGAAAAATCTGTTTCAGAATCTAGTAGAATAGATCCAGATTGACCAGAGCTGATTCTTCCAGATCGAATAGAACGGTGATTGATGGGCGATTTAGAGGAGATGGGGGAGATGGAATGTGTACCTTTGATGCCTAGCGATGTTTGGCCGGATCCGACGGCCATCAGTGCGTGCTCGATCTGGACAAGCTTGCCAGAAGGACTGTTACGACACGGAACGGGAATGGGGAATGAGAAATCGGAGATGGGGATTGGAAGTAACGGAAGCGTAGAGAAATACGTATGTCATGGAGAGTGATACGGTGTGGTGTACGTACCTGAAGGTGGTGAGAGAGAAGGAATATTGGCTGTCTCCCATTGTATGTGATGATGCAAGGACTCTGTTACTGAATAGAAAGAGAAGAAATAAAGGAGAAGGTAAAGAAGAAGAACCCTCGTGCAAGAAAGAGAGAGAGGGTGGCGGTATGTTTGTGAATAGTGGTCCTTTTGGGCGCATATGGGAAGAGCCATGGGTCCACCAATCTTAGATGGTCCCCTTCTTATGTAGAATTTTTGAATCAATCATATCATCCTAGACCACAAATTTATCAATTAACAACTTCGGGGTTTTTGCACGAAAAAAAAAATAAAACCCAAATTATAAGGATTTATTAACAAATACATAAAGACCTCCAATTCGGGGGTCCTTACATTTTTTTTTACCATTTTGCCCCTAACAATATCGTTAGCCCATTGTTACAACCTTGCTCTTTTTCTCGACTCTCTATATCTGTTACTAACTCTCGCGGCCGTCATTCCAATCCCTCACCAAAGACAGTAGGCCATTGTTCTCGCTCATTTAGAGCCATCTTCTTCCTTCTGCTAGTTCTTTCGTCGTTCTCCTTTACGAAAGCTGCTGGTTGAAGTCGTTCTTCATTGCCACCTGATCCGAAAATCACGACCGATGAAAATGACATGAAGGTGCGTTTTCACAATTTCTCTGTAAATGTGATTCACTTTGAGGTGTGATTTTAAGTGTTTTCACTATCTTAGATTTCTATAGAACGAGATTACTCAATTTGGCTTGCATAATTCATTTGTTGGTATGGTTTGAAGTTTGCTAATTTACTGGAATTAATCTGCCTTAATGATGTCGCACGGGGATAAAAGTTTCCCTAACGATTTCGCAAGGGGAAAGAAGAGGTCCCTTGCCCGAACAACTATTTTAGGGTTTTTAACTAACTTAGTCGAAATTGTCTCTTCACGGCTCATAAGTCCACAAAATTGGGTCATAAAGCCATCATTTCATGCACAAGTATGGACTTAATTAGGGCCAGTTGCATTAGAATTCCATGATTTTATGCGTACGAGCATAATTTTGAAATTTCAATCAAACTCACTAAAAAAATCGCCAATCTTACATGAATTTGTGAAATTAGTAGTCTGCACCACCCCAGGGTCCCACCAGTTAGACTTTTTTTTTATCTTTGAACACTATAGCACACCATTGCATAAAGTCATTAGACACAAATTGCATTAAAGTAGGCCCCAAGCATAGCATGCATGCATTCCTTTTAATTTATTGTTAGTAATTCAATTATTTCATCTTTTGTAGGAAATTGTCATGCAAGGGGCCCCACATTAAGTTAGAGGAGACCCAAGCAGGGGTGTTGTTTCAGGGAGAGAGGAGTAGTTCTGGTGCAGGGTTTATTTCAGCGTTGAAGGCTGATAGGCTTCTAAAAAGTGGTTGTGAGGGTTATTTGGCGTTTATCACGGAGGATAAACGGTCCCAAGGGGTGGAGGAGATCTCAATTGTTTGCGAATTTCCAGATGTTTTCCCGGAGGAGATACCAGGATTGCCACCCATTAGAGAGATAGACTTCACTATTGAGTTGTTACCGGGGACTGCTCCGATATCCATCGCACCTTACAGAATGGCCCCGACAGAATTGGGAGAGTTGAAGATGCAATTGCAAGAACTTTTGGACAAAGGTTTTGTGAGACCTAGTGTGTCACCGTGGGGAGCACCAGTTTTATTTGTGAAGAAGAAGGATGGTTCCATGAGAATGTGTATTGACTATAGAAGATTGAACCAAGTGACCATCAAAAACAAATATCCATTGCCAAGGATAGATGAATTGTTTGATCAGTTGCAAGGAGCTGCTTACTTTTCGAAGATTGATTTGAGGTCAGGCTACCATCAGTTGAGAGTTAGAGATTCAGATGTACCAAAAACAGCCTTTCGGACAAGATATGGACACTATGAGTTTCTAGTGATGCCATTTGGTTTGACTAATGCACCGGCAGTTTTCATGGCATTGATGAACAAAATATTCGCGGAGTATTTGGATCAGTTTACAGTGGTGTTTATTGATGATATTTTGGTGTATTCCAAGACCAAAGAAGAGCACGAAGAACATTTGAGGATAGCACTCCAGCTTTTGAGGGAGAATCAGTTGTTTGCAAAACTTA
The DNA here is from genome assembly GCA_012931725.1 of Litsea cubeba. Taxonomy (NCBI): domain Eukaryota; kingdom Viridiplantae; phylum Streptophyta; class Magnoliopsida; order Laurales; family Lauraceae; genus Litsea; species Litsea cubeba. Next base: position 47,952,392 of record CM022954.1, read on the forward strand.
GTAAGTGTGAATTTTGGTTGGACCAAGTCACATTTTTGGGTCATATCATCTCCAAAGAAGGATTATCAGTGGACCCGTCCAAGATTGAGGCAGTCATGAATTGGGATAGACCGAAGAATGCATCAGAAATCAGGAGTTTTCTTGGATTGGCAGGATATTATCGGAGGTTTGTGCAAGGATTTTCATCGATTGCATCACCTCTGACGAAGTTGACAAGGAAGAATGCACCATATGTTAGGACAGACAAGTGTGAGGCTAGTTTTCAGGAGCTGAAGAAGAGATTGACTACGGCTCCAGTCCTTACTTTGCCATCTGGGAGCGGCGGTTTTACTATTTTTACCGATGCTTCCAATGTTGGACTTGGATGCGTGCTAATGCAAGATGGGAAGGTAGTTGCATATGGGTCACGGCAGTTGAAAGATCATGAGAAGAACTATGCAACACATGATCTCGAATTGGCCGCAGTTATTTTAGCTTTGAAGATGTGGAGACACTACCTCTATGGAGAGAAGTTTGAGGTTCACTCCGATCACCGTAGTCTACAGTACTTGTTTTCTCAGAAGGAGTTGAACATGAGGCAGAGGAGATGGATGGAATATATTAAAGACTATGATTTTCCAATCAAGTATCACCCGGGGAAAGCGAATGTAGTTGCAGATGCCTTGAGCAGAAAGTCAGTGAGCATGGCAAGTCTTCGGGGGACTTATGTGGTACAACAGTTAGAGGAGATGAGAGTGGATTTTCAGCCACTAAGAGAAGGTGTCATGTTAGCAAACATGTCAGTGTCAGAGCCTTCGTTCATTCAGAAGATCAAAGAGAATCAGTTGCAAGACCCAGAGTTGGCTAAGATTTCAGAACATATAGCAGATCGTCCGGATTTTTGTGTTGTGGATGGAGTTTTGTATTACCGAGACCGTCTGTGTGTGCCTAACTTGGAGGACTTGAGGAATGATATCATGTCTGAGGCTCACAATACCAAGTATTCCATACATCCGGGCAGTACGAAGATGTACCAGAATTTGAAGGGCAGATTTTGGTGGAATAACATGAAGAGAGAGATAGCAGCTTTCGTCTCTCGATGTATGACATGCCAGTTGATCAAGGCGGAACACCAGAAGCCTCCAGGGTTACTACGACCATTAGAGATTCCGGAATGGAAATGGGAGCACATTACCATGGATTTCATATCGGGTTTACCGAAGACTAGTAAGGGCAATGATGCTATTTGGGTCATAGTGGACCGTCTCACCAAGTCAGCTCATTTCCTACCGATGAAGACTGGGAAGAAGATGCATATGTTACCTTTGGCACAGTTGTTTGTCACAGAGATTGTCAGTCGTCATGGACAGCCAGTTTCCATCACATCCGATAGAGACAGCAGATTTGTCTCAAGATTTTGGAAGACATTGCATGAATCTATGTGTACGAAGTTACAGTTCAGCACAGCCTATCACCCACAGACCGATGGTCAGTCAGAAAGGACAATTCAGACACTTGAGGATATGCTTCGAGCTTGTGTGTTAGATTTCAAGACTCAGTGGGATGAAGCCTTACCGTTGTGTGAGTTCGCTTACAACAACAGTTTTCACTCGAGTATCGGTATGGCACCTTTTGAGGCTTTGTATGGCAGAAGGTGTAGGACACCTGTTTGTTGGGAAGAAGTTGGTACTCGCAGTTTCCATGGACCGACCATTGTTAGTGAGACAAGCGACAAGGTCAAGTTGATTTAAGAACGTCTGAAAGTGGCTCAAAGTAGACAGAAGAGTTATGCAGACTCTCACAGAAGGGATTTACAGTTCAAAGAAGGAGATAAGGTTTTCTTGAAAGTGTCACCTACTCGTGGGACTTTGAGGTTTGGACAGAAGGGCAAATTGTCTAGGAGATACATTGGACCGTACGACATTGTGAGTAGGATTGGTGATGTGGCTTACAGGTTAGCCTTACCACCTGAGCTCTCCGGCGTACACAATATTTTCCATGTGTCTATGTTGAAGAAGTACGTTCCCGACAGGCTACACATACTCCGTTATGAGCCGTTAGAAATTCGAGAAGATGCGACCTATGTTGAGAAGCCTAAGCAGATCATTGACACCAAGGAACAAGAATTGAGAACTCGGACTATTCAGTGGGTCAAGGTACTTTGGGAGAATCATGGACCGGAAGAAGCAACTTGGGAATTACGGGATCAAGTTCAGAAGAAGTACCCACATCTTCTACCGGAGGTGAGTTTTAATTTCCATTTGGAGGACCAAATGTCCTAAGGGGTGGAGGATGTAAGACCCCGACCCGAGAGACCTCGTTTAGAGTTGATTAGGTTGTGTTTTAGTTTTAAGTGTGTTTAGTGGTTTTTGGATTAGTTGGGGATTAGAATAGCTTTTCTAATAGCTTTGGGGAATTTGGAGAGCCTTTTGATGTGTGGGACCCTTTGGGGGTTCTTATTACGAATTGTGTGAGATTGGGGGTTTACCGATGATTTCCAAGAATCGTGTTTTTAAACCCATTGGATTTATCTTGTTAATCCCTACAACTTCCATGTTGACATCGTCTTCATTTGAAGACCTTAAACCCGATTTTTCACTAATTGAGGGCAAAATGGTCTTTTTACCCAAAATCTGGACACCGATTTCAATGTCACCAAAATGTGCAAAATATATACTTTTTGGAAACTAGAAATTTTGCCGATCAACTTTGTCTTCTTCGTCGAAGTCATTTGAAGCCCCGAAAACCATGTTTTGAGCCCGTGAAGTCTTTTAAGTTGTGGGCCCCACTCCCACTTACTATATATAGAAAGCTTCTTCTTCTTTTTCCCATTTCGGGCAAAAACCCTAGAGGAGAAGAGAAATCACAGCCCTAAGGGTTTTCCTTACCTTTTCTTGCCTCTTCATCTTCAATCCCCCACTAAGTTAGTGCTAATGGAAGGTTAGAGACTATAATCTTCTTCCTCATCTCAAGGCCTTCGTCTTGACACCATTTTTGAAGAAAACCGCCCACTCCAAAACTTGCTTTGGACAACACCTTGCTTTTTGAGGAACTTCCTTGTAAGTGATTTTCTTAAAAGTTTTATAATCTTGTTTGTTTAGCCCTAGGGTAGCTCTATTTCAATTATTGGAAGATTCCGTTTTGTTTTAATTAGTTTTGATAATCTAGGGTTTCGATTTGGGGGTTTTGTGTATAGGTGTTTGATTTTGGCCTAAGAGGTGATTAGAGCTCAATTGATTGGCATTTGGACCCAAGGCAAGTGGATGAAATGATTCTCATGTGTTTTATCATGTTTTATGCAAAATCTTGATTTGTCTTCATTAATGGTTTTAATGATTTATCATGTTTGATGGTTTAGTCTTATTGATTTTAAATGATGATTTGATGAGATAATGAGGTCAAGGAATAGCCCAATTGTTTGTGAAGATATGTATGGAAGAAGGGGAAAGAAAGGAAATGGATTGGAGTTGGACAAGAGAAGAATTCAACCAAAGGGGTTGAAATTCGCTACAGGACCGATCGATCGCCCATCAGGTCCGATCGATCGGACTGTAAATAACTGAGAGGGTTCTCAGGACCGATCGATCGCCCGTCAGGTCCGATCGATCGGACTGTAAATAACTGAGAGGGTCTTCAGGACCGATCGATCGCCCTTCAGGTCCGATCGATCGGACTGAAATGAGATGAACTGTAATTAAGAGAGTTGTGGGACTATTTTTCCAGATTCATTCCAAGCCCATACTCAAGTCCAATTCACTCTATCCCTTATCTTCTTGATTGAAGACATTGGACCTGTATTGATGCATTTAAACCCATGAAAGATTGGGGTAAATTGTGAGGGGCTGTAGTGTGGAAGTATCATTTGGAGCCCCAATGTTATTCAAGGATGGGTAAGGTATTGTATGAAGTCCGAAGGAAGGAGGAAACCTCATCAAGGGGAATTCCATGAGATTGTATAGATTGACCAATGTGGATAAGGACCCGGAATGTCCCTAACTCTTAAAGAGTACCAAAATTTCATCATAACTGACATACGGGACCCTATTCACACTGATTCAATTCTAGAAACTCCATTGTTAGCCTATAAAGGTGGGAAAACTATTTGTATTCGATTTTCAACTAAACTCCTATTTTGGGATTTCAAATCAACTTGATATCACTAGACTGTTCCAAGAATACTAGAAGTGATGTGTTTAGCTTTTGCTAACTTGTATATGGCGACTTGAGATGGATGTGTACTTGTGTCTATGGCACCCCGTTCTTGTATTATGCATATGATTTGATTTATCGTATTTGACCTATGAGTCGGCACCACTGAGCTTGGACGACCTCGTCGGTTTGATCCACCGACTTGGGGTTCCTTCCCCTCCTGATAGTCAGCTGCAGTCTGGAATTTGCATAGTTTACCCGGTTCGCTACCGTGGTCCTGTATAGTATATATATATTATAGTATTTATCGTTGTTCCTCCTCACCTCGTGTGACTGAGGTCAATGATCCTGTTTATCGTTGTTCCTCCTCACCTCGTGTGACTGAGGCCAATGATCCTGTTAGGGTATGTGCTCTCTTCACTTCGGTGAAGGGAGGATCTAGCTTGTGGGGTTGCCATCTTGACAGTTTCCAAATCCTTGTTACCTTACATGATCTATTGCATAAGTACTTCTTTTGAAATGATACATTGTCTTTTATAAAGTTCATTGTTTATCCATAAGTTTTCTTAACTCTTGCATAGCATCATTGTTTTATTATTGTTATGTCTTTTCACCCACCTGCCAGACCGTCGTGTCTGATCCATTTATTTTGGTACTCAGGTCCCGAGCTTATTGCCATTGAGGAGGAGCCAGAGGAGGCGGTCGGTGAACCGCAACGAGTGATTGAGTGGCAAGCCGATGATGTCATGTAGACATTTGGCTTTGCCTTGAGGACGATACACTTTGGGAACTTGATATCTTTGGTTTAGATTTCATTTGGTTGTACGGTCTTTGTTGACCGTTATTTTGGGGGCATTAATCAACTGATATTTTGTAATTATACTTAACTTTACTTTTGGGGAAAACATGCTTGATCATTGCTCATCCTGATATCTTGTTATGTTAACCATAAATCAGTATTGTTTATGGATTTGAATGGCATTAGTATGGTTTGCTACACGCTTCCGCAATGTTGAAAATATATTTGATATGGTTACATGTGAGATGATGTGTACAGATAATCCTCACCGCAGAACCCTGTGGGAAATCACGTGCACGGATAAATATTCTTCTAATTCCGTGTGCGTTTTAGCCAAAGAGATGCACGTGGCGCGGCATCAAACCCACCGTCCCGACTCCCGGACTCGGATCCTTCCCCTTTCGGTCCGGGGTCGCGACACGTGATGAAACCCAATTTGACCTTTTGCTTTTGTTTTTAATTGTGGGGTTCTCAACTTCAATCCAAACTGTTGGCCATCCTTATAATCTTGAGCATGGATATGATATGAAATTTGAACTGTTGATTCTTTGTCAATCTTGAGATATTTCTGAAAATTTATGGACCATATATGATCTGACATTTTTAACTTTTTGGGCCCAAATCTCAAAATTTGAACTGCGGATCATCTTCCTAATCCCAAGGGCATTCATGTCAAGTCCCCAGACCGGGCGAAACGAGACAAAACACATTGCCCGTGGTTAGTATCTCACACTCACAAGCAAACCATATTCGAAGTGCAGAAGCATGTAGCAAATCTAATCTATAAATCATTTCCATAATAAGAAGACTGATAAACACAATTAACAACGTGATTTCAAAGTGAGCTATGTATCATGTAGCATTTCCAATCATATGAGTTAAATTTTTACACAAAAGATGAGTTTAATTATAACATTCTCCAAAAATAAAGGCCAACAAAGTCCAGTACAACCAAAAACAAAAAATGTGACTATCACACTAGTGAGATTTAATAACAGTCGTCATGTACTCATGTCATGTAGTTGGCTTTTGGCATCGCTGCATATTTTATTTGGAAATTTTATTTACATCAAACTACTTAAATTTTTTTTTTATGATTATAACTAACAACCTTATTTTTTTACTTTAAAAGCAAGAACTTTCAATGTTTTAAAAATATCAATCGACCACTTTAAGTTAAAATCGAAAAACCAATTTTGGTTTACTCATGGCATTTGACATAAATTACCCCTGACGAAAACCTTCTCATATCTAATTGGGCTTATATCATGACAAAGGATCGTAGTCCTAATTGCTTTCACTCAGATATTAATGGTTTTCAACATTTGATCTTAAAATTTAATATGAAAGAGGTTAGTTCTAAAGAGAACTAAGCTTTTATTAGCCAATGAAAGTCCAATATATGCTTTTAGCAAAAGGGTTGTTAATTATATACCTTTACCTAAACTAATTCAAACACTATCCTTATTATTTGGCTCAAATTTTATGATGTTCTTACATTCTCACCTCATGTTTAACTTGAAAGAGGCTAGATCTAATAAATCTCTATCCTTTTTATTTAGAGGAACTTTTCACTAAAATTTCATGTGTTGAATAGATTTTAGAGTTTTATAAGTAGCTTTTTATAGAGAATTTGGAATTTTTAATATTAAAAGAAGAATTTTGGAAATTCAGCCTTTCCAAATATAAAATGTTTTTTGAATTATTTTGACTTCAGCTTTTTTAAACACTACCTCATACTTTTTTTTCTAGGTACACTAATTCATACATGAGCATTTGGAATTCTATTCAAGGGTAGCGGGCGACAAAAAGGATTGGATTGAGAAGCATCACCACATACAAACAAACTCTCGTGGTTAAATGAGATTCTCAAGTAAATTGAATGCTGGTAAATATGGTTATTATAAAAGGGAGATGCATCTATGAGAGCATTTTTCACCTTACTATGAGAGATAAGTTGGGGGCCTTCACAGTCATATCTAATGCCAACAACTTAAATGTGAGGGCCCCCACCTTTATCTCTCGTAGTAAGGTGAGAGATGCTCTCATATGAGCATCTCCCATTATAAAAAGGCAGAATTAGCGAAAGGTCCCTAAAGTTGAATGTTTACAGCCTCCAGTCAAAGGAAAAACTTTTTAAGGCCTATGGTCCACTCAGCTAGACTTTTTGCAGCCTTAGGTCCCTGCGTGCACACGTTTTCATTTTTCAGAACTGCTTTGCCCTTTCAACCATTTTCGGCATAAAGTCTTAAAATTTAAAATTTAAAATTTTATATTATCCCTCTTCTTCTCCAACGAGCCTAGATTTAGAGAGACTTTAAGCGTAAAAGAAGGAAGACAGAGAGGCAAAGAAGCAGCAGAAGAAGCATAGACGAAGAAAAGAACCTCTCAGCTTTCACTCCAGTTTTCATGGCGTCGAGGGTCTTCTTCTCGACCTTCATCCCCAGCCATGGCCATGGAAGATGCTCCCACTACTCCAATGCCCACCTGCCCTTTCGCCCTCATTCCTTCCTTGCCATCTCCTGTGAGAGGCGACCGAGCAAGCTCAGGTCCATTGAAAAAGAATGCATTTTGACATTTTTTTTCTTTTTTTTTTTGTGGTTTCGGATTCGTTAGGCATTGTTTGCATCTGGGGTTCTCTTGGATTTCGTGGGCTTCATGCTGCTTGGGCGTTTATTTGCGCCCTCTCTCTACCTCTCTAATCTTCCGCCCTCTATATGCTCCCTCTTCCTCTCTGTTCCCTGCCCTCTCTCGCCCCCCCTCTCTGCGCCTCTCTTCCCTCTCATTCTCTCCTTTCTCTGCTCCCTCCCTATCTTCCTCCTCTTCTCATTCTTCTCCACCTCTCCCTCTATTTCCGCCCTGGCATCGGAGTTTTCCTTCCTCCCCTAGCTCAGGCCATTCACCCTGGGGCAGCAACTGTGGTAGACATCAATGCTCTAATGGAGTCACCTTACGTATCGGAGCTTATGGAGGAAGAAGCAAAGTGATGTAATGCGCTTCTTGCAGAGGGTTCGATGTTGGGAGTACCGTCAACACCCTGCCATAGTTCGTGTCACTCATCCAACACGGCCCGATCAGGCTCGCTGTCTGATTTACAAGGCGAAATAGGGATACGTGATCTATCGTGTCCGTGTCGGGCGTGGTGGTCGGAGGAGACCTGTGAGGCCCCACCCCTTTGTGGGCCCTCCATTTGAATTTGAATACTATATATTAGCTTAATATATTAATTATATTAATTATGGGGGGGCTTAGTGGGGGCTAGTTATGCATTTTTTCATAGGTTATAGATTAGGTTAGTTTAATTATGTGTTTAGTAGATTAATAAGGGGTTTTTCTTAGGAATTCTCTAGAACTACCCAATGACCAAAGCACCCTTACCCTAACCTTAATCCCATTTTAAACCCTAAGGGCTTTTTTGTCCTAAACCCAAAAATCCCAACCTATTTAAACTATGCCTTCCCCTACCAAACTAGAACACTATTCATCTCTCTTTCCCTCTTCTTCTCCAACGATCAACAACTGTGCCCTCCCTGCTGCTGGAATTCTTCCCTATATAAGTGGTTTCTATTCTTCTTCTTCTCTCTTCCTCCTGTTTGCAACTAATCAAGGCAAGTAACTCTATGTAAATAATGTAGAATGCATGATTTATCTTCCTCTTGATTCTGCGAATTCCAATTCTGTTTATACATGTTAGATATATCTTTGAGCTTGTCTTGTGGTTTTCTTTGGCCATTGATGGATTAATGGATGGTTGGAAATTGGAGTGGTTTTCTGGTTCTGTTTGTTGGAATGGATGGAAGATGGGTTGAGAAAGGAGAATTCTAGAGGAGGGGTTCTGTATCAGGTTTCCGAAGAGGAAACAGTGAAAACCCATTTGTTTTGCGTTGAGACCGGGACCCACATGGGCCACCTGATGGTAGATCCGAACCGTGGATCTGATAGAGGACCCACGGGCGACTCTAGAGGGGCTGGTCCCATGGTGTGTGGACATCTCCTTGCCCTTAATCCAGTAGCTGATCAGAGTGAGAATCGTTTTTAAAAGTAAAACCCAGTTTTGGCTTGAACTGTTGCGGGACCCACATATTGATCTGATCACAGATCTAGACCACCCATCAGACCTGATATGGTGGGGCGACCATGGGGATGTAGTCTGATCGGGATTTGACCAAGGAAGGGCCATGATCCATGTGATGGACACTAACTAGTTAAACCCAATTCGTGGCAAGGATTTATTCCGTTTTTTGGGTACTGTGGGGCCCATGTGGGCCACCTATGGAATCAGGACCCCACATCTGATAGAGGGGCCCTGGGCGACCCTAAGGGGAAAGACTGATCAAGGTTTTGATCAGAGGTGGGCCATCGCTTGTGGATGATGAACCCTGGGCGTCGTGTATGTTCTGTAACAGAACACAGGTTCTGTTACAGAACACACGTCTTGTGTAAAAGAAAGAGATGATGGGAGGTTTGGTAGTCCTTGGGTGCATGTGAAAAAGGAAGAAATGAGGGAGCATGGAGAAATTGTGATCCATCAACTTGTGGGGCCCAAGTAGGTCTTTGATTTCAGATCAGATCCGGACATTGGATCAGGGTCTGCTTAATGAACCTGATGATGAGTCCTGATCTAAGACTGGGACTCGTGGGGCCCACTAATCTAATGACCTGGGATTACTTTTAACCATGGGTTAGTATATTAATTAAGTACCTTGACCAATTAGTTTCATTAATTAAAATAAAACCTATTAGTCTTATTAATTAAAATAAGATCCTTAGTTTCTAATTTATACCTTTAGACCCATTAATTAGAGAGAGGTCCCTTAACCCTTTTGGAACCCAATCAGAACCCTTGTGCATAATCTGGATTTTCCTCAGACCCAGAAATCAGTGTATGTGGTTGACCTAGCTTAGTCGTTTGGCCGAGCTCAGTAGATTGACCGAGCTTAGTGTTTGGCCGAGCTCCGTGTTCTAGCCGAGATCAGTGTTTGGCCGAGCTCAGTGTCTTAGCCGGGTTCAGTGTTTGGCCGAGCTCAGCGTCTTAGCCGAGCTCAGTGCTTTGACCGAACTCAGTGCTTAACCGAGCTCAGTGCTTGACCGATCTCAGTGCTTAACCGAGCCCAGTGCTTGACCAAGCTCAGTACTTATCCAAGCTCCGAGCCAAAAGACCGAGACCAGGTAACCGAGATCAGGAATTTTAGAAAGAGAGAAATTGAAACCTGGGACACCCCCTTAGCCAGAATTTGCAGTGTGCGCGGTTAACCGACCAGGCCAGGAGGTTGACCGAACACACTGGAAATTCCAATAATTCAGGACTATACCTGAAGGGTGAATACTCTCTGATCCCAGTGTGCCGGGTTGACCCCAGGCCAGGAGATCAATCGAGCACACTGTGTACAGTAAGTTTCCCAGACTTTAGTTTCTCATGTTGTGATCGTTTGTTGGGCCCATTGACCATCCAAATGACTCCATCACTGTGCCAACCACGAGTCAATGGTGTAGCTCAGCCTTGACTCGTGGGGTCCACTAACTAAAGTCCAGGTTATGTAATCTAAGATGATTCGACCTTTATACGTTACCAAATGATGCACACAACTTCTAAGCACCAGACACAATATTCCTTAGCATCTGTGGTTTCACTTAAAGATCGAATTACCTGAGATGGACCTGTATCCGAAAGTGGACCATTTACCTAGGTTGGACTGTTGCTATCTCCCTTTGATCCTTGTACTTGGAGATTCATCTCCCTCATACTATGACTATCACTCTATTGTCCTTATTATTGCTTATACCTGTTAATTAAATGAAAAATGGAGGACCTAAAACCTAGGAATACGTAGAGGTGACCCGGTAATCTGATTTGGTGGATCATTGACCCGTGTCTGTGGCTAGGCGGGCCCTTTTTATGGCCTAAGTTGGATGGGAAATTACCCTAGAATGGAGAGGTTAGATTGTATGGGCTTGTGACCCATTATGGATGTAAATGGATCATATGTCATTGAACATGGACTTGTATATTATATGGACTGTTGTAGACCAGGCCATGTATTTGGTGGGCCTTGGTATGGATCCAATGATGGAATTGGACTTGGACTATGATCCACAGTTTATGTTGAGTACTTGGACCTCTTAGGGACTTTTGTTAGGACCTTGTTCACGCAAGGCAAAGCCTAGACAGACACAGACCTTTATTGTTTCCTAAGTCGGCATAAACATTCACTCGGTTGATTTAAGCTTAGCCAGTTGGACTGATCATCACTGGTAGGAGCTATTGAGAGGATTGTGTGGCTATCATGATGAGCACTGTTGGGACGGACGGTGTGATGCCAGTTCCGGTCGTTGTGGATGATGTTGATGATATTTTGCGGGGTTAGTAATCCCTAGCATTAGCTTAGGATCCCTACCGCGACTGTGTTCAGTATGGGAGGGCCGCGGCATAATATCCCGCGGTGACCAGCTTATGTGGATGTGCCATATTGTGTAGGTTTATTACTGTTATACTTATTATGATTCTACATGGTTATCTTGCACGACTGCATAGCATATGTACCTTTGTTACTCTCTTAACTTTATACATGTCTCTACTCATTTGATGCATACATTCTATATTATCTGCATATTGTGACTTGCCAGATTTTTAGATCTGACCCACTCTTGGTGCTTAGGTCTTGACCCCGAGTTCGAGGGCGATGCGTTCGCACTCGTTGAGGTGCCCGTAGTAGGCGACTACGGATGGGGGCCGGCCGACCATGAGGTCGAGCCGGAAGGTGGAGAGCCGACACCAGCTGCAGGGGTTTGAGCGTTCTTTTATTTAGGGTTTTGAGAGACATTTGTTGTGAGTTGGGTAATAATGAAAAATATGTAATTAAACTTTGATTTGTTATCACTATACATCTAGGCTGGACTTCAGCCCTTCTACATTTGACATATATACAATGATACCTTATGCTTCCGCTATCTCTGTATGGCTTCCGCTTATAATACGCTTCCGCGATAACAACTATTGTTACATTATTGTTCAAAAAGTTTTAAATTGGACCTCACTGCGGACCTACGATCTTGGAAGTTCTCGGATTTTCCGGGAAGTAGCGCGCCAATTTCGGTACTTTGACGATCTTTTCGGTATCCGGAATTGGGGCGTTACATTTTATGGTATCAGAGCCGACTCTCGACTAGTTCGAGTGTGGGTCCCCTGTCGTGGTCTGGTGCAAGTGGGCGGGCTTCCATGTGTGCGGGCCAAGAGGGCTGGCAGGCTACAGGGCTGGCAGGCTATTGCACAGGGACGTGCAGCCTTAAGGGGGGTTGAATGTGACGCCCCAGAGTCCCACATCGACTATAGAGAGGAAAGTGATTGGGATTATATGTAGAGCTTACACCCTTACCTTGCATGAGGCCTTTTGATGGGTTGAAGCCCATCAGAAGCAAAACCGTGAGGCCAGTGGGCCAAAGCGGACAATATCATGCATGGGTAAGGGGTGGGGCGTTACATTTTGGTATCAGAGCTTTTACGGTTCTCGGACAACTAAAATACTTAGCAACTCTTAGGATTCGATGTGAGGATTGGGTAGACTTAGACTGGTAACGCTAGGGTTGTAAACGGGTCGGTTCCGGTACGGGTCCAGAGTGGAACCGGAACCGGAACCGTTTTGTAAGGGGAGGATCCGGAACCGGAACCGGTTCGGAACCAGAAAACTGGATCCGGAACCGGTTCCGATAAAATTAAAGGGAACCGGAACCAGAACCGGAACCGTTTGTGAGACGGGTCTGGATCCGGTTCCGGGTCTGGTTCCGGGTCTGGACCCTAATACCTGTACTTTTTTCTTTAAAAAAACAATAATACCAAATGTAACTTTTTATCTACCATTAACCATTAACAAACACTTTTAATTAAAAATTCAGAAATCACAAATCACATACAAACTCTTGTTTTCCTAAACCATCGTAATCCCTTACATCACATCCAAACTCTTGTTCATGGCCCACCATCAAATCATCAAAATCCCAAAGATCACATCCAAATTCTTGTTTACTAAAACATCAAAAGCCCAAACAAAGTCCAACCATCACAAATCATTAAAATCCCAAACACAGCCATCTATCACAAATCAAAACCTTTACAAAACACATTCAAACTACAAGTCTACAACCAATAAGACATCATCAGGCTATAAGCTTCTTCTATTCTGTTCTCTACGGTCAGTCATTAGTCCATGGCATGCTTCACCTAAAAAAAAAATGAGTTAATAAATTTTCATTCAAAATGACTATTCAAACCAAGATTAAAAATACATCACCAAATCAATGGAAGAAATTTAGCAAGAACCCATGTTACTAACAAGAGCAAATAAGACCTGCCCAGAAACAACCTGGTCCACAATAAACAATAGACTACCAACAGACTACTATATATTAAGCATATGGAAAAAAAAAAAGGATGGATGCATGAAATGGCTCATTTTTAAAATCTTGTAATAATATATGGTAATAAAAGAAAACCAAGTAATATCATTTGAGATGGTTATCTTCTATCCTTTCTTTTGAGTCAACTTTAAATTGATGGGTGTCTACGTATTTTCCAGAATTCAGATCTATAACTTCTAAAGGATTGTTTGGATAAAGGAAACATATAGGGAAAATTTTCCCTATCTTGTTCAAGATGTAAAAACCATTTAAGAAAGTAGTCATCTATTGAAAAATTGAATCTTTTTAATATTTTATTGAGGATTTATCATATTGATAAAATCCATATGATAGAGAAGCTATTCAAATGAAAATCTGCCTGAGGAATTGGAATCCTTATTTTTAATTTAGGATTTGACCCCATCTCAGTTCCATGAAACATAGACATTACATCCAAATTTCAACCCAATGAAGCTTACATACTTATCAGAGAAAAGAAAACATAAAATAAGTAAGTCTTCTTACTGTCGCTCTCAAAGAACATGTATCTTGAAATCTTGTAATGCCTTTCAAAACTAGATTGGATAATGACCTGGCCATAATGTTAGAGATAGAAGATCCCTGTGACAAGCCCACAAATATAATAAGTAGGAGAATTATATCAAAAGAAAGTTTAGCTGCATCATGCAATATGTAATGTATGATACTTCTAAGAAACCACCTACAAAGAAATGTTAAACTAGATATATTAGAGATAGAAGGCCGTTGTGACAGGCCCACAGATATAATAAATTGGATTGTATCAATAGCAACATCAGCTGCATCATGTAATGAGAAAACATATGAGACTTCTAAGAAACAAACTGAACCAGATATCACCTCTCGACTGGTGATAGAAGATCGATCACTTGAAACACATGCATACTATTAAGAGCATTTACTGTAATTTTATCTCCTATCAAGGTGGTGCCAAGACTTTTATTATTTGATCTATATGTTGATGATTATGTGATTGTATAGAAGTAACTGTTCTCATCTAAAAAAAGAGGCGGGAGGATTAGAACAATGCTAAAAAAACAGGAAACAGCAACAAGTGCTAAGGGCATAATTAACTCAGCATTTTGCAATCCTCCCAAACCAATCTGAAGAAGAAACCACTCGTTGACAAGACCAAACAAGGAAATCAGTTTCATGAAAAATAAAGGTCCCATTTTCTAGATTTAAATCACTAACAGCAGAGAAGAAATACCCAGGCACCCAAGTCAAAAGGAAAATGTGTGACTCACTAATTATTCCAAATGGTGACTGTCAGTATCATTTGATATTATAGTTGAAGTCTCTTCTTTATCAAACTTGGCTGCATTTGTGATTGTGTAGTGGTGAGATTGAAGATCTGAAAATTAAACTTAATGTTAGAAATTTTAATGAATCTAAACCCAAAATAAATCATATAAAAGTAAAAGAAGAAAAGTTACCTTTTGTTGAACTTCTCAACCAATCTTGACAACACATCAGAGCCTCTACTGTAGCTGGGAGTAAATTGCTCCTGTAATCATCAATTGTTCTGCCACCAGTACTAAATGCCGACTCTGATGCAACTGTGGATACCGGAATGGCCAAGATATCACGAGCCATTCGAGCAATTTCCCGGTATTTGGCTGCATTGGTTTTCCACCAAACTAGGATGTCAAAATTCTCTTCATCTTCATCAGGCCATAGTCCTTCATCCAAATACAACTCCAAATCTGACTTTCTTTCAATGGATTTATTTTCTTTGAGAAACCCGTGGAGGCCAAGTCTATATTTATCAAGAGAAACAAGTGGAGAAGCAACACTTGATGATGTCCCAGAACTACTGCTAGCACCACTACTGGTACTTCCAACATTGGTTGAAAGTCTTCCATCAAAAGCATTACTGGTTGACTCCATGGCATATTCATTGTAAAGGCTTGTCAAAGCAAGCCTAACATCCATAATCCTCGCAGCAGACTCTTCACCATAAATCAATGGAAAGTAATATTCGATTACTTTTAACTTGAATCGAGGATCAAAAACTGCAGCAATTGCTAATGGTGTGGAAATGATATTCCAATATTTTCTAAACTTCACAATCATTTTTTCAGCCATATCTTTGATAAAAGATTCTGAACTAGTGCACCATTCTATCAAATGCAAGTGAAGCATACTAACATCTGAGAAATACAAGTTCGCTGTTGGGTACTTAGTGCCTGAAAATTTTTCTGTCATCTCAAAAAATACTTGCAAACATTTACATATTTTTTTAACATTTTCCCATTCCTCATTACTTGGGGCAAATTTGTATCCACTATCACGAACACTTAAACGTTCGAAAGCCGCCTTGAATTGTATCGCTGTTTCTAGCATCTCAAAAGTAGAGTTCCACCTATTCAAACTATCAGGTTGAATTTTCTTTCTTGGAGCTCGTACTTGCCGTGCAATTTCATTAAACCTTTGTTCTCTTAAATGTGAAGCTCTGATATATTTTACACTTTCACGCACTTTAAAAATTACCTCACGTATGGAATCCATGCCATCTTGAACTATCAAATTTAAAATGTGAGTGGAACAACGCACGTGGAACATATCTCCATTGGAAAAAAGCAAGCCCTTAGTCATGAGCTTTGACTTGAGCTCTCGAACCACAACATCATTGGTAGTACAATTATCTAAAACAATAGCACACAGTTTTTTATCGATGTTCCAATTATATAATCTGTCCAAGATGCAATTGCAAATTACTTCCCCGGTGTGGGGAGCTTCAACAGAGGTAAATGCAATGATCCTCTTTTGCAAATTCCACTCATCATCAATAAAATGACATGTTAAAGACATGTACCCAAGATTCTGGTTAGAGGTCCACATGTCACTTGTCAAACTCACCCGACATCTTAGATTGTCCAAGAGATCATAAAGCTTTTGTTTCTCCTCATTGTAAATTTTTATAATATCGTTCTTCAAAGTATTTCGTGACACCATTCTAAACAATGGTTGAAGGCCTTTTACGAAATTTCGAAACCCCTCATATTCTACGAAGCGAAATGGCAATTCATGCATTATGACCATGTGTGCAAGATCATGCCTACTTTTTTCTTGATCAAGTTTGAAATTTTGAATTGCACTAACTTCTCCTTCTTTTCCTTCCCCTATTTGTAGAATTTGTTGTTTTATATCTACTTGCCCTCGCTGCGTTAGTTTGTAAAGAGCACAATGTTTTAAATGTTTAAACAAATGTGAAGTTCCATCTTTGCTATTCCCATTCAGTAATTTCTTGCAATGGTTACAACTTGCTTTTTCATCTCCATTTAGTTGTTTAATTTTTGTAAACTCAGTCCAAGCCGGAGATGTTAGCTTCCTTTTTTTTTGAGATACCCTAGAAACTTCAATGGAAACATTGGTTTCCGCTTCCCCGTCATCAATATCAATGGGTTCTGACATTTATCTGCATATAAATAATTATAAAATCTATTATAATTATATGATTACATGTATAAGCTGTCATTCACCACGAGATCACACAGAAAAACACATTTATAAGATCAATCAACAGGCAATTACTAAGCAAATAGAAACAAAAAATAGAATTGTATCAATGGATATAAATTGCATATGAGTACATCTATGGATCTGTGAGCTATTATAACATGGCACAGTTAAAATAAAGGGGAAAAACACCCTTTTACCTTTCAATTTGTATTGAGCAAATACAAACAAGATGAAACATCAACAAAAAGTAAGTGATAATAAAACCCAAATATAGAATTCTCTACATGTGTAAAGATAGTATCCGGTGGTTGGAATGTTTGATAGAAATCACTATGAATGCATAAAACAGGAAGGAAAAAAAAAAAACTAACTTTTAACCTACGTTAGCAACAATCCACATTCTATGTAAAGGGGATGACTATATGATACTATGCTGGTCCAAATTTTCACTCCCACGAGTGAAATACACCATTTATCTAATCAGTGCTGAAAAGAGACGTCTTCTGGACATTGATTGATCTGAATTTGGGCAGAGTGCCACTCTAATGGCCATACCAAATTCCAACGACAATGGCAACCCAAAACATCTTCAATGGTGAGGCCATGGACACACGTCACTCTAATGGAATCCTATTTTGTCACTCCGCAAACTATAATTATTCATGAAAACAGGTCATGAAAACAGGTCTGATATCTTGAACACCTTTGGACTCATGCAGGTTTAGTGGCACATACAAGCAAATTTTTATATTTACACACACATACGTACGTATTACATAACAAGACATGAAATTAATTATTGAAATGCATGCAACTATCTGAAATAGAGATATATACAAATTGTTCATTCGCAGACATAAACACCAAACGAAAAACCAACAAAGTTAAGCAATTAACTGAATGTACAAAACTGCATTAACATGTTGAACCATTCCAAGCAAAACCTATACAAACAGCCAAACACGACATTCTCAAAGTTCACGAAATCCTCCAAACAGAAGAACACTACAAATACTTCTTCCAATGAAAGATAGTCTCATCCATGACCTAGAACACTATAAACAAATCCAAACCATTCAAAACCAGAAAAATTAAATTTCTTGATCAGATCATCGCCGATCGGAACCGTCCAAACAGTCACTAGCACATCAAACGCCACCGTTTGAAAACTATAGATCAGATCATCCTATTCATTCATCGATCAGCATTATCAGTGATAACAACTCATTTTCATCAAAAAGAATGAAACCCCAAATTATTAAGAGAATATAAACCCTAAAAAGTCAAAAGAGGAAATGAAATGAACTCACATGCTTCTTCTGTAACAGCACTACAATAGCGAGATCAAGATTGAGGAGAAGGGGCTGGAGCCGGAGCGGGAGAGAGGGCTGGAGCCGGAGCCGGAGCGAGGGAGAGAGCCGGAGACGGAATGAGGAGATGGAATGAGGAGGGGGCGGCAGCACTACATCAACATGTATTTAGGTTAGAAAGTAGAATAAGAATGAGGGTTTCCCGTTCCCGTGGTTTAAGTTAAGAGTATATATCGGTTCGGGTCCCGGGTCCACGGGTCTGAGCCACCGTGGATCCGGAACCGGAACCGTTTAGCTAATGGTTCCAAAAAAAGGAACCGGAACCGGAACCATTTACTTATCGGGACCAAAATAAGGACCCAGACCCGGAACCTAACGGGTCGGAACCTTCGGGTAATCGGAGAATCGGGTACCCATTTACAACCCTAGGTAACGCGATGGTTGTTTGTTGTTTGTCTTTGTCATTTGTGTTTTGTTTGTTCTAAAAATGTTTAATTGCAGATCATGTCACAGCAGCATGGTTCAGATAGGGGTAGTCAGGGCGCCATAGAGGACAGATTTGAGCAGTTTGTGCAATCTCAGACCAGGATCAACACTCAGATGTCGGAGATTCTTAACCGTATGACCAACAGCCGCAGACTTCGCAGTTCCCACTGGTTGTTGCACCGCATGAGCCAGATCCGTACGAGCTATTCGAGAGGTTCCGTAAGAGGAGACCTTCAGAGTTTAGTGGATGTGGAGACCCGATGGAGGCAGATTCATGGATTATTGAGATGGAGCGGATCTTCAGGATGCTTCCGTGTACCGGCAGACAGCGAGTACAGCTAGTGACCTACATGTTCCGGGATGTAGCTGAGTTATGGTGGATGACAGTGAGAGTTCCTTATACAGACATGGACGATGCAGTAGCTTGGGAGACATTCAAGGAGCAATTTCTTCGGAAGTTCATCCCAGCACCCGTCAGATCTCAGAAGCTTCGGGAGTTTGAGCAACTACTTCAGGAAGACATGACAGTTATGGAGTATGAGGCACAGTTCATCCGTTTATCACGATTTGCTGGGAGACTTATCACTGCAACATCAGAGAAGATCAGACGCTTTGTAGACGGTCTTCGAGCGGACATCCAGTTGCACATGACTCCTATAGAGCTCCCCACGTATGAGGCTTATGTGGAAAAGGCGATATGGGTGGAGAACGCTCTTCACAGGGTAGCCTTAGCCCAACAAAGGGCTTCCGAGCAGACGAAGATGTTGCAAGTGTATCCAAAAGAGGATGAAGATGAGGCAGTCCAAGGTGATGAGCAGCTGTGGATTGATTGGGAGTTTCAGCAGAGACAGCAGCGCTATCGCAGAGGCTGTGAGACCAGTGAGCATCGGAGACGGTCAGGAGCATGCTATG